>OX463863.1:11542320-11941752 GCA_949825065.1 Odontocerum albicorne | reverse complement strand
CAGTTAGAATCATCCAGACGCCAATATAGAGTTATCAATCATCCAGGCGCCAATATAGAGTTATCAATCATCCAGACGCCAATATAGAGTTATCAATCAAACCAGAATAGAGTTATCAATCATCCATACGCCAATAAAAAATAAAATAAAAAAGCATTAAGCACTTACTTAGTTATATTTTTTAAATGTAAAAGAAAACTCTCAAACAATTTGGGAACTCAATAGCAGAGAAAAAGTGCTTTCATAATAATGTATATCCAGCATGTTTGGGGCGAAGTTAGAAACAAAAATTAGCTCCTAACGACATCTATCCGAGAAATACTAAACTACTGTCCGGACAACCCAATACACGAGTGTTTCTAATAATTAAATAATTTGCTTGATTCAAAAGCATTCATATTTTTTACCTTATAATTGCAGATAAAATCTGGCATCCGAGATCAGACCCAAGTGTGCGCTGGCCACATGACCAAGAAAAGTGATTCATGTCAGGTAATCAAAATTATGAAATCAATAAGGAAAATATCTCATGATTCCACCCTTGACCATATAATTGCGTGATATTCGGCAGTCGTTGTCTAAGGGCTAGAGTACCCATCGAACCTCTTATTAGCGCACTCTCTAGCTCGTGTCATAACAACTCCCGACGAAATTTGACAGCCGTTTATACAACCGCACACTATTTTTAATATACTAATTCATAATATTACAAGTTGCATTTTTACGCGTTACGCATTTTGACAGCCGTTTATTTCAAAGCAGGTTATCAAAGAGTATGTCTAAATATGTGTTGATATATTGTATATATTCCACGAACAGAACTTGCAAGGTATGTGCTAAGCCCAAGAAAATAAGTGAGACCCGGTACACGTGTACCATAAAGAGTGTGATGTAACTCTCCATAAACGAGAGTTTGGGCAGAATCACGGCAGTAAACTAGATAATTAAAGTATGTTTAGCAAATACACAAAGATTCATTAGAATTTTTCTAATATTTACTTAGACATAGCAATGTTAGTAAATTCTTCACGAAAATCAGAATTGATCGAACACAAGCCGGTCACTGGGAAAGGTTGTTTTAATTTAAATCAAGTTTCAACGATTCACTACTGTATAATCTTATTGTCTATGGGCGGTTACCTTTAACCCTTCCCTTACGGTGTTAAAATTGAAACGCGTGCTCCGGTGTTGGGTAGTGAGTACGCGATCAAAAATTAGCGATTTTAAATCGGAAAAATAAGAACATTCATAGATAATCCCCTTAATTAATTATAATTGAAGTTAAAAATTATAATAATTGAGATTTATTTGCTGAAAACATTAAAAAACCATCTGGCAAGGCTCACGGAACGGGCGTACGTCTAACCTATTTGCAAGCCTAGAAGCTACTGTGGCGCGGAACGTCAGTCGCATACCCCGGCGCTTACGCTTATACTTGCGACGTTGAGACAATTCAGCTCCTCGCAATTCAGTGGAGTATGCAAGAGTGAGATGCGAATATAGTGTCGCGCTTCCCGCATACTATTCACTTATCGTCAAGACACAAGGTCGAGGCACTCACAGCGTTTAAATGCGAATTTGTTTCCGATATCTCCACAAAATACCCACGATGTAGTCGATAAATTCTGATTATTATTAATATTATTTTTTAAATCAATGCGTAAATATATTATGGAGGAATACCTAAAATCTTAACCTTGTATTTATTATATTTATAGAGATATTGATGGTTATTAGAAGCAACGTGTAGAAGATACCCAACACAGGGAAGGAAAGGTTAAATACAGAATTCATCATGTTAAGTGTGATTATATTTTGTTTCAACATGTTGACACTGTGTTTTTTCCTCGTTCGTTTATTTAACTGGAAAAGTGTAAATTTCATCTTTTTCTAGAACATATTTTTTATTTTATTTTTGATTTGGTTTTCAGTGTCGAGATTATTTCATTTACACGTGTGATAAGCTATTTGACTTAGAATAGAAATCCCTAATTATTCGGTCAGCTGATCATACAAATTAAGCATGATGAGGGAAGGAGAATATGTTTATAACATTATTATTTATGTATGTCTTGTATACCTGTTGCTTTTCTTGTCATATGAATAAATACATAAATTTCCAATACAACTAACTTATCAACACTCGTAACTAGACGATTAATTTGCACCACGAACAGTTTCCGAGTTTTTTGTAACGTTTTTGAACCGTTATAAAAAATATGTGTTATATAACGATGCTTGAGGCAAACAAACGTTTTTATCTATTTATTTACAAAATATATCAAAAATAAAAAACAGTTTAAAAAACTGTTTCAACTTTGAAATACCACATTAAACACAATAATACTAACCCAAAGTATCAACTGACAGCTGAATATTAAAAGTATAAAAAATTGCCTCTATTATTTATCCAACACTACATTAGGACGTCGATAAAAGGAAATGTTTTTAAGCTTACAGATATATACGAGCATTATTATAGAATTATCACAGTAATTAGGGATGAATGTGAACTTAAAACTGACCTGTTGAGTAACATGAAGAAGAGGGTTCTTAGATGGTTTGGACATGTAGAACGAATGAACGGAGAAAGACTAACAAAACAAATGTACAACGCAAATGTGTGTGGAAGACGTGATAGAAAAAAGCCAAAAAAATGTACTTGGAACTTGCGAATGATATTTATTTTCAAATAAATGTACAAAATCAAAGAAATTGTAGTTGTATCATAAGTTATATGGATGTGGACGTGCCGAAATATGTGTCAAAATAATAAAGTATCCTGCTCTGTTCTTTTAGCTTACCCCAATAGGGAAACGACGTGATTTTATGTCTGTGTGTCTCCATTTATTTACAAAAGTGAGAATAATGCGACATCTATTATTACATATTAAAACTATCTAAATTACTTTAACATTAATGTGCTATTTGGGCGACCTCTGTTTTTCGATTTTATTCTAACCGCTCAAACACAAAAGTTTCATTGTAAGTGAATCATTCTCTTCTTCCAGGGAGACTCCGGAGGTCCTCTGATGGTATACAACCCAGACGTGGCCTGCACATACCTGGTGGTCGGGATCACCTCCAAAGGGACTGGATGCGGCACGGCCGGTGTGCCAGGAATCTACACCAGGGTCGCTGCTTTCATACCTTGGATCGAAAGTCACGTGTGGCCAGACAACCCTTGAAAGTGTTAACCGTGTGACTTACTGATGGAGATGTCAGAAATAATTAATATCGGAATTGAAAAATATCACGAATTAAATACATATTTTTTGAGATTCAAATATTGATTTAAGTTAAGACTTTCATATATTGTACTTCTTTATAATCTAAATAAACGTTGTGGTGTTTCTTTTTTTTTTGTTTTATTTGTAAAACAGCGCATGAGCGTTACTAAATAAATTGAAGTAGATTGATTTCGGGAAACATCTGCGGGAGGGAGTACTCATCAGGGTTCAGGCTATTTCCTCACAGAAGATCAAACGATTGACGTGGAAGAGCAACTCAAGACACCCGGTATCTCAGCACCTCTCAGAACAAGCGAGAGTCTTTTATTCTCCAAGGTAACCGACAGTAAAAGGGTGCACGCGAATATTTTTGATACATTTTTTAAGGATTCCAAGAGAGCTTTGGTTCAACATGAAGAACACTTATTTTTGATTTCTTTACTTCTTTAATTGGTTTGAATTTATCTCCAATTGTAACCCTTCTTACAGCGTTGTTTTTCTTCCTACCGCCAATCTTAATGGCCCATTCCTTCGTGAAACTCTCTTTCTTCTCCGGAACACTGAATGCTTTCACTGGTTCCACCTTCTTGTCTAACATTTTTGATTTTCTTTCGTAGTAAATAACCTCCCATACCTGAGTTACCATCGCCAGTGCAAGTCCAATCAATGCTGCTATAAAAACCCCACCTGAAATATTTAAATTGTTATAAATAAAATAAAAAATGCTCCAAATAATTGTACTCAATCGTTCCTTGAACAGAGACTGCTCTCTAAACAGCGTTATTTAAATTTTCAGTTCATTATTATTATTATTCAGCCAACTTGGTAAGCATTAAAAAAAGTTGAAATCTTTCAAACTGCGTCTGAGCTAATCAAATATACAAAAATAAAGCCCCACCTCAACAGCCCAGGATGGATCTTGAATGTCTGTTGGATTCTCCGCTGCTTATTTCTCTTTGTGAAATCCCTTTTCCAGCCGGTCATTTATTTATAATGATCAGAATTCAATCATGATTATACGAAAAGAAAATAAAAAATATAACAACAAACAAATTCATTTTAAAACGTATCACATTCAAGTAACAAAAATATTCTGAAACCAGATCAAACTAATTGTCTAAATACAAATTAAAACTACATTCAAGTAAAACGGAATTTCTCTGGGTGGCTTCACAGCGTAGACAATGTCTTTTTAACGGAAATACGTTTTCAATTATGGATCAAAATTCTTGGTGTCTTCTTGATAGTTGGCTATTTTTTTATATACTAATTGGTTATATGGTCTCTTCAGGTTTCTACAGCCTTAGAGAGTTAAAATTTGTGTGTCGATGTCTTCCAACAAGGTTAATAAACACTCATTACTTAGTCTGTTGTATCGTGTCTGGATTATTTTACTTCTACTGGTAATTATTGTGGTCGTTCGTACATTTCTAGATTTCAGTTTATTTCCAATGTAGCTGTTTGGTTGATATATAATTTGGTTGATATACGATATACAGGGTGTCGTTAAATATAATTTTTTGTTTTAGATTTAACCGTTAAGAAATAATGACTGAAACCAGACTAAATTTTGAACATATAAAGTTTATTTCGAAGTGCTACTGGAAGTAGGAAAACCGGTAGTAGACTTTTTATTTTGGGGATTTATCAAGAATAAAGTTTGTGCTAAAACACCTGAATCCATCGATGCCGTACCATACGAGTAGCCATTGGAAGAGAATGTGCCCAAATACGTGCCCGTGCTCGATATTTGTGATTCCGTTGCTTGGCGTTGCCAGCAATGTCTAGTGTCTAAACTGGAATGGTCATCAGTTTGAAAAGAGGCGCTAAGTATAAAAAAAATACATTTATGTTGTGTATTGTGAACGTTGAAACGGAATTGTATCATATGTTAATAAATACAGATATATTTTTACGACAACCTTTATTGCCACATTAGACCGCTCCTAAAAAATTAACAAGGGCTCAAGTGTCACGAACTTTGTATCTTTGTGTTGAATGGGTGTCTTTCTGGGCTCAAGTGTCACAATCTTTGTAGGATCAAGTGTCACGAACTTTGTATCCATGGAAAGAATGTCACCATTGTATCTTTGTATGAAAGATATTCCTTCGGAAAGAAGAAGTACAAAACAGATAAGAACTGTATAGAAACTGATTGTTCCGAATCAATCCGATAGGGCGGGATATTCTCAGAGAGCTTTTGCCATTGCATCCATTCCACATTAGTCCATTCTACACCACAGGACATGCATTGCACCATGCAGGTCCTGTGGTGTAGAATGGCCTATCTCCCAGTGTCAGAGATATTGGTGGCGTGTGCAACTTTAGGAAGCACTGAAAGATAATCCTTTTTTGGATATCTAATCAAAATTTATAAGTGGGTCCGAATCCTGATGTAGAATGCCCTTGAAACGAGTTTGCTTTTCTGCCGTTGCTAGTCATTTGGCGTGAATTGGTCCGTCTCTTAGTGTCATAGATACGGGTGGCGTGTGCAGTTTTAGGAAGCACTTAAAGATAACTTTTTAGTAGGTCTTATCAAAATGATGATTGTGTATGAACACTACACACATACATTAATTACACTACACCTAAAACCCAATGTGTTACTATCACACATCAGAAGATCTAAAAAGGTTTCATTATAGTTCGTCCTCCCAAAAGAAGACGAACTATAAAAAAATTTAAATATGAGAAAGCGTATGAATGTGGAAGAAGCAAAAGATATGTGTCGCGATGTGAAAGTTTGACTCTCTCTCCTCTGCCTATCTCGACAGGCAGACGACGGGATGGCATGTCTGTATGTATGAGATATGTTTTAATAAAATCAAAATGAAATAAATGACAAGGATTCAAAATTATTGGGTTTTTATTATCAGTAATATCTGTTTTATTTTAGAAGCAATATTTAATTTATATATATTTTATTCAATGACTCGTTGACCTTGGTATATGCGCAAAAAAACATTTTTCCAAGAACTCATTGGTGTAACAAATTAATAATTAATTTATTTCAAGACAAGAAAAAATATTACAATATTTTTGAGATACAAATCAATTATGATGCAAAATTAAAAGCGCGGTAAAATAATAACACGGAAAAAACTTAAGACCTCCGTGGCCTAGTTATTAAGACGACTGTCTTCTAGCCGAGGGTTGTGGGTTGTGGGCTGGAAAACATTACCACTTGACGAGCAAGCGGGTACTCCAAATTCGATTCCTGGTGCATTGAATTATTGACTGATTTTACTCGTAGACAGTTTTACATCTAAAAATATTTTTTTCAGCAGCTTTTTAGCAGCGAACCATAAGTTACCCCACTGATATTCATAAGAAGACCATTTATTTAGTTTAATGCAATAAAGATTCAAGCCACTGTCTCACTGTGTTGAAATATAAGAGCCGACGCAATAACCACTTCGCACGGGCTTTTCATACTTAAAGATTCGATCAAAATCAAGACAACCGTTGTCAGTGTCCGCCTTGTTTATGGGAAATATTGATTTTTTGTGAAGGGTTTACTAAAATTGCTATGTTTATGTAAATATAAGGAATATTGTAATGGGTTTTTGCATGTTCATTTAAAATACTTCGATAATTTAGTTAATTATGGTTATTCTGCCAACATTCTCATTTGTGGAGAGTTAAATCACACTCCTTACACATGTACCGGGTCTCACTTCTCTTCTTTTGCTTAGCAGATACCTTACAAATCCTGCAGGAGTTTTCTCTTTTGTCAATTGATGGTATATATGATGGTCCATATCAACACATGTTTGGATCCCCCTTTGATAACCTCTTCGCAGGATCCTGCAAATTCCTTATTCTATTTATGTGTTAAACATTGTTTTTAAGTATAATATTACTTGAAAATACGTAAGAATGATATATTTCGTAGAATATTGATCTAAAACTGATGTCAATAGTTTCGAACTAATGTAAGACTCGCTTCGTCATCGGCATGCTTTAAGAAGCAACTGAAAAAACTCTTAATTTCTAATCAGTAATATAACGTGTTTCATTCCTGATATTTTTTACTCTACACCATCCCATCCTTTCCTCTCCACCATCCCTTCATTTTCCTTTAACTGATGAGATCTTACTTTTACTTTATCTATGTACGAGGCATATCCAGAAAGTAAGTGTACTGAATTTTTAAAGGTTACAATTTTTTTTATTTAAACAAAAAAATTACGTGGTTACCGTAGTACTATACATATGTAAGCTATTTTTCGACATAGTCGCCATTCCTCTCAATGCAGGTGGTGAAGCGGGGTATCAACTTTTTGATGCCTTCCTCGAAGTAGTTTCCCGCCAACCCCTCCGTCCACTTCTCCACCTCCTCCTTTACCTCCTCGTCGGTTGATAACCTTTTTCCACCCATGGGCAGCTTCAGGGAGGCAAAGAGATAGTAATCTGAATGTGCTAAGTCAGGGGAATGCGCGGGATGGTTCATCCCATTTAAACGAGGCGAGCAGTTCCTTCGTGGCGTTGGCCGTGTGTGGTCTGGCATTGTCGTGCAGCAGGCAGACTCCCTTTGTCAGCATGCCTCTCTTCTTGTTCTGAATCACCCTCCACAATTTTTTTAGGGTCTCACAGTATCTTGTAGAGTTGATGGTCTCCCCTTGAGGCATATATTCAATTAAAATTATGCCTTGACAGTCCCAAAACACGGATGCCATGATTTTCTTGGCTGAAATTGTGATTTTGAACTTTTTGGCGGAGGGTGAAGAGGTGTGACGCCACTGTTGAGACTGCCTTTTGGTTTCAGGCGTGTAGTGTGCAACCCAAGCTTTATCACCATATGCAGTTTTCACCTCATTATAAACCTCAACCGGAGGTTTTCCCTTCCAAACGAGATAACGGATGACGCCGCGTATTTCGCACTTGGCGGGAGATTGGATTGACATTTTTCACGAAACGTGTTGTCGCGTCGACACTTCTCAACGTACTGACCTCGAACCGGTCTCGTTACGGAGGGGAAGGGTCAGGCTACAAGGAAGTGTAGCCAACATGTCGAAAATAAAATCCATCCGGTCGTGAGAGCCTCAGTACACTTACTTTCTGGATACGCCTCGTATATTGTTCTGAAATATAGTAAAGGGGAATATTCATGTTAATATTTTTTTACGACGTATAACTTCAATAATAATAAATATAGTTTATTTTTTACGACAAATAACTTCAATAATAATAAATATAAATAGACAGTTTATTTTTGTATATAAATGAAATGCAAAACGAAAACAGCGCATACTATATACTCGTATATAGTACTTGAAAAAAAAATGAACTAGAGAGACGGGTGTTATTTTCGGTTTTCGTACAAAAGCGGATATACCCCTCGCGACGGTCCAGCTCGTAAAACTTTCTTCATCTCAGAATATACGTGAACGAGGGCTGATCAACGAATTATGAGAATTTTTAATTTAGCAGATTTTATACCACGATAATACACCGGCTCACACTATACCACGATAATACACCGGCTCACACTATACCACGATAATACACCGGCTCACTCTTTAATTTAGCAGATTTTATACCACTATAATACACCGGCTCACACTTCACTACTAATTAGTCATTATTGGGCCAAAACCAGCATCGCCGTGATGCTAGCAGATACTGCCACCATATTCACCAGATATGACCTCCTGCGATTTTTTTCCTACTCCGAAAGATGAAGAGGACATTGAAAGAACAACGTTTTACGACCATAGAGGAGATACAGGGTGAGTGAAAATCGCTGGGTGAGATAAAGGTAAAGACCATCCCTAAAAGTGCGTTCCATTAATGTTTGGTGGATTATAAAAAAATATTGACAAATTGTATTTTATCCCATGGGGAATATTTTAAAGGGGACAATATTAATATTAATGACTAAATACATTCTTTTTGATAAACATATTTCTGATAATTTTTTTATCAAACCTCGTACATCCTAGCAACATACAACAAGATTGAGATGATGTCTGCCATTTGAGTTGAATATTTTTTACATATTTATAAATTTAATTATTCGACGCTTGCATTATTTAATTTTTATGGAGTCAGGTTTTTATGGAATGTATTTTGTTTTATTTTATTGAAATGAATGTCTGTGTTGCATTCAACATAACATCTCTTAGCTCGGTCAAATATAGTCGTGTGAATAAATGCGACCAATTCAGTAAAGTTTCGTTTATTTAATTTCCACCATGAAGTGTATAATTTTTGTTCTTTCTGTTTTCTGTTTTTTCAACATTTATGGCGTTCTAAGTAGTTGTATTGGTGAGTTATTATAGAATTAAATTCGTAAATAATCATATATTATATATCATAATCATATATTAACATCATATACCGGTTGTACCCTACCTGATTTATCACAGCCAGTCACTAATATTTTTAATAGAATTAAATACGACACTTGGCACCGGTGGGCGTTGGATTAGGATGAAACTGGTATAAATAAGGGCTCTAGATATTAATCAAGCCAACAAACTACTATTTTGAAACCATGGTTTAATAAAATAAGAATAAACAATATAGAATTGTCCGTTATGTGTCGTTTGCGGGCGGGCCACTGCGTGGTGGCGAGTCACCTTTACAGAATGGGTGTTGTGTCGAGTCCCGGCTGCGAGTGTGGTTTGATGATGAAACTATAGACAATGTATTTTTCGGTTGTCCTTTGCGAGACAGATTTTTTTATGTGTGTTTTATGTTATTAATTTCCCATTTGTCATTTAACTTTTATAAAATTTGGACTCCTTTGAGGCTTTTCTTTTTTCCGTTCTTGCTGACAGGTAGTAGTAACCTGAGGTGGTATATGTTATGTAGGCTTACTTTTTATTTTGGTTTCTGCCATACGTTTTGTTTTTCTTTTTTTTATCTAGATATGCGGGGGTGTGGGCTGGAAGACCTCCGATGTCCTTGCGGTCGGGCTCGCCCTATATTAGTTGGGTATATCTCGGCCGGGGGAATGTGTGTGGGATGAGCCCGGGCCTTTTAATGTCTTCTCTCTTTAATGTATAATATTTTTCTGTCATCTATTTTTTTTCTGTGTTTTTTTTTCTCTTCTTATTATTCTACATGTGCAAGGGCGTGAGCTGAAAAACATCTGGTGTCCCCGTGGCTAGGCTCGCCCTATATTGGTTGGGTATATCCTGGCCGGGGGGGTGTTATTAGATGGCCCCAGACGTTTTGATAGCTTCTGTTTTTAATGTATTCTCTGCAATTTATGTGTTCTTGAAGTATATTTAAATGTAGTATGGGTTCAGCTGATATGACTTATAGTACGACTCGTAGACGATTTTCGTAGCTCGGGTTGTCCGTAGTAGATTTTGATAGTCTCCATATATTGACTTTGTTTCCTATCGCTACACACCATTATATATCTCTCGTGACTCTTCTATTACTATAATATTATCATCAGCTTGTGTTTGCTCCACGACCGAAGACTATTTCCTGTCCTGACCATCTCGCTCCGCCCGCACATCGTCTCGCCAACGCATCTTCGCTCTCCTTCTTGGACGTTTTATGTCTCGCGGATTCCATTGGAGAAACTCGTATGTCCATCTGTGGTCCTTCATGCGTGCAACGTGCCCTGCTCATCACAATTTAGTTTCTTTTATTTGTCTACCATGTCCTCAACTCCTGTTTGGTCTCCTCTCCATGTACGAGTATGTATTTCACTTCCGGTCATGACTCGGCAGTCCCAGCATGCTTCGCTTCATACGATCGAGTTGTTTGGGGGTATTGTATGGAGTCTGCCGCCAGTCACCCGAACATACTTTTTCATATAAAGTGAGATATCATCAATCAAAAGGAAAGGAAGGCATGTTGGAGAGGAAAGGAAAAGAAAAATCAGGAATGAAACACGTTATTTTACTGACTAGAAATTAAGACGTTTTTCAGTCACTTCTTAAAGCGTGCCAAGGATGGAGCGATTCTTATATTGGTTTGTAACTGATTACAGAGTATCACTGCATGGACAGTAAAGGACGACGTAAAGAAAGAGGAGCGGTGAACTGGAAAGGCCAATAAACAATCTCTGTTTGAGCGTATCGCTAATCCATGATTGGAAAGACGCTGAAAATTCTCGGCGAGATAAGAGGGAGCAGCGGGACAGTTAAGGATATTATACAATAGAGACAGTATGTGAATTTGGCGTCTATTTTTAACATTCAACCAGTTCAATGCCTTCTGGTATGAAGTTATATGATCGTACTTACGTATGACTGTCCATCTTTATGGGGTTCGTGGGCATGTGCTCACGTATATGTTTATGGATTTCCTGGGGATGGATAGTCATTTGAATAATTTATGTGACCACGTAACTTGCTTAATTTACTTTTGTCTGGTTGGTTGGAAGAGATTTCCGCCTGGCAATAAGCCTGCCAGATTGTATTTGCAATAAAAGTGTTGAATAAATAAATGATCGTGTTTCACGCCCGTGTCATTATCGAGTACATACTGAGCTTAAATCAGTGTGTGCTCCCGATAATGACACATGTGTGATACATATATTTCCTTTCAGATAACCCATGCACTCTGAGAACTTCTAATAAAGCCGGAGTTTGTAAACCGCTGTTCAATTGTCCATCCGGTGAAGAGATCTTGGAAAGAACTGGAAAACATCAGGTGATTTACATTCATTAAATATAAAAAACGCATTACTTTTGAAATGACAACTTATTACGCTTAAGGAAAAAAATGTCAAATCTAACCTAAACGCTTTTTAAGAAAATATATCACGTGATTTAATCTTCGTATATCTATCCATTGATATCGGCCGCGGCGAATACAGATAATAAAATATAACTAAAATAAAAGAAGAAACCCTCCAACACTATATCCTCGCTTGGACCGTGAAGTTATATACAATACAATCCAACAGAACCACAGCAATATCCTCTTATCGCTGATCTGGAGGCTTGCGGGAGTAAGTCCGACCTATCTTTCCATTATAAGTACAGGCTCCCGAAACATCATCTGTTGCCTGACTAGTCCACCTACAGTATTAGCTGGGAGGACCAAGGTCTGAGTGAATGTGATGGGATACAAGTAGCCTGAACGAGTGGACGGGCATGTACGTGTTAAATAATTAGTTGTAAGCATTGTTACCTAGTTTAGTGATGTAACGAGAACTTGTAAATGACTCGGTACCCGGCATACTCGGCAATATTTTCAGTATCCGCAAATGCCCCGGATCCGGCTATATTTATAACATATTACTGGAATCCGGTACCGGGTCTTGGGTCCGTGAAAACTAAAAAGAAACTAACACGTGAATGAAAATAAATTAAACAACGTTTATTTACTCATATTTTTTTTATTTTTGATGGAAAAATGCAATACAAAAAATTAGATCTCAATAATGGTAGACTTTAATGCAGAAATAATAATTGGTCTGCGTTTCTCTGCAGTAGTTTATTCCTTCTCTCTCCGCAGATAGTACCCGCCTCGCTGCATATAGGTAACATCCTTTCGCTGTGTGTGCTGCCAGGGAGAGGATGTGGGAGAAGTACTGTTTAGTCAATTTAGAAAGTTTTGGATAAATGTCTGCATTTTAGACCGACCTCCCTGGCAACCAGGCACCTGGCCGAGTAACGGTTTTCTCGGCTGATGCTCAAGACCCGGTACACGCCACTGTTTTTAGTATCCGGTACATCACTAATCTAAAGGTAGTTATAATTTGGCACATGTCATTTTAAGGTTATTTAAAATGACATGTGCGAAATTAAATTGAAGTTAGTTCATAGTTATAATACATAAATTAGATTAGTTCTGGATATAGCGTTTGGCTTATGCATGTTTGTATTATGGATTGATCAAACCAGCAATTAAATATAATTCATTTAAACGCACTTAAATACACTTGACAACTTAACATAATAAACTTGATGTCTTTGTATTTTCATATCTATTACTATTTTAGCATAACATGTTTTATAACAAGAGCTCTTTTTTAAAGTTTGTCAGTAAACAAGAAAAATGTTCACCACAGGCCGAAACAAAGTCTTCGTACTACCCCTCGACCCCCGATTTGCAGCAAAGGAAGGCGTCAAATTGTGCCAAGAGCACAAATATAACATAATATGTTAATAAATATAATATATTTATCTAATCCCCCATATTTATCTATCCCCTCATATTTATCTATCCCCTCATATTTATCTATCCCCCATATTTAACAATCCCCATATTTATCTACTCGTATTTAAAATATTTACCTTGTAAGTCACAGCATTATTCCCCAGCCCCCATCTTCGTAGTATTCTATAAATTAAAATGTTTATATTTATGTATGTACCTCTATCCCCTCTCTCTGTATACCATACATACACACAAATGCGTGTGACATATAAAAATATAAGTGTATTAATATGTGACGTGTATGTATTTTATAACATTAATATAACAGGGTGTCTAAAAAAATGTACACACATTTCAAGGCACGTTTGAAAATTAAGTATTTATTAAGTTATATCTAATGGTAAAACTTCGAATTAAAGAAGATAAACGTATTTATTTTTTCATTTATCGCAAATGTTCTAATTATGTATTTTCTGTCTGCATTGCTGATAACGTGGAATCACCATTCTTTTTGTTATTTAACCGCATTCTCTTTCAATGGTTGCTCTGAATTCATTACTGTTGTAGGTTTTATCCCATTTACTTTATTCTTAATGAGTCTTCAATAAAAAAAGTTTATTGGCGTGATATTTGGGGAGCGCGATGGGATGCTTTTCAATGCCACCTCTACACCCAATTCATATGTTTAGCGAATATTCATCAAGATGCCTTCTCACATCACGACGGTAGTGGGGAGGTACACCATCTTACTGGAAATAAGAGCCCTCCTCATCCCTAAACTCTTCACGAATGACAAATGACAATGACAAATTTCTGCATCAAGTTCAGGTGAACGGCCCGGCATGTAAGTGTGTATATATTGTTTTGAGACCCCCTATATGTAAAATATTATATCCTTTCCTCTCTCATACCGTTATTTTCTCCACCACCCAACATATTCAAAGAAAATACCCCAAGTCCGTTTCACAATATTCGATAAAGGAGTAAGGTGTCCTTTAATTGGACCGATACTCCGAACACAAACCATCAACAGTACAATAAAAACTAATTTTCAGAATTGCTGCAACTTCAACGGTAAATCAATTGTATGTTGCGAAGCAGGCGCAGACTCTTCGACAAACCAGACCACAACTGGTGATACAAATACTAAATGTAAGCCAATACCAACCGATGCCGTCAAAATACAAAAGACAGGACAGAAAGCTGTCGACAGTGAGTACATTCAGTGATTTCCCCAAAAAAATATCAACCGGTTCGCTATCACAAAATGTTGAAAACTTTAATTCGTACATATTATTACATATATTTTAAATCCAGTTTTATTACTGTCAAATTTATTGCTGTGTCTCGATATCGAGGATTCCCTCGCCATTTCAATGCCAATTCAGTAAGAAAACGAAGCTGCACCGTGGCGTCTATAATTATTTCTTCCTTTCTTCTCTTTAAGTGAGTGAGCCGATGCACACCAGCAAACCGGCCGTAGCTGGCCACACCGCTGAACTGGATTCGATGGCACACCGAAATGAGACGTTTGGACCACATCGGAATGTTTCTACTTTTTTTTAATGAATTTATATAACCGAAGTGAGGTGCATGGCCGCGCGGTAACGCACTGGACTTCCATGCGGAAGGTCGCCGATTCATTTTTATTTTACTTAATTTTGAAGAAAATTTTGCTTGTTCTTTTCGGTGATTGATGCTTTTATACTACCAGAAAGGAAAAAATGAGATTTAAAAAAAAAATATATATTTACAGTGTTTGGTGATGATGCAGAACGGCGATCGTGTGTGTCAAATGTGTTTTAAAAAATCAGGTATGGTGATAGAACACTCGCTCGGAAACCTGTGTCATTCGAGGGGAGTAGCAGAGCACGGACCCAACCCCGCGCGGTGCCTCTCCCCTCGAATGACACAGGCATTTTTTCCGCCTAGTTTTCGTGAATATAAGGATACCTATGACTTCGGTCATACGTATTATTTCAAAAAGAGAAAAAAAAACATGTCATGTATGTTTAACATCGGTGTGCCATCGGATCCAGTACATCGATGGGCTCGGTGAATTTGCTGGTGTGTAATGGCTCACTTACTTTAAAAGAACTCCACAGCACAGCTTCGCTTTCCAACAGGATTGACCTCGGAATGGCGAGGGGATCCTCAACTATGAGGCTCAACAACGATCGATCGGCAGGAGAATTACTATTTTAAGGAAACCTGAAGTGTGTGCTGAAGTGTGATGGTGAATTGACGTTGAAATATGAAATTATTTTACTTTCCAGGTAACCTTTTTAATTTTCTTGTGATTAATTTGTTTTCAGATTGCATCAACATCATCGAACAAGTGTACCCGTGCACTATAGTCCAATCTATGTTGCCAGGACCGAAGGAATACTCGAGGAAGTATACCTGCGGGCATGTTGCCATACCACTTATTGTAGGAGGCGAACGCGCAGGCAAGACGGAGTTCCCACATATGGTGAGGATGTTAGTGACTAAGGCATCAAATCATTACTCCTATTGGAGCGGGATTTTCGGTATTTTCACACAAGCGGTTGATAAAAATAATAACAAGAATTATTTGATTTCGCGGGCTGTTTGTATTTTATTGAGCCCATCTTGGCGACACTGTCTGTGATGTACATTTCAATTTTCAGCCATATTGAATGGGCAGTTTATGTTTGGCAAACAAGTATTTACAACAAATTTTGGCACGTTTGCATTTTCAAAATTTTCGGACAAATTTTTTTTTATTTTTCACCGTTTGCGTGTGCACAAACACACACACTATTCCAGATTTACTGGTGTAAAGAGTGAAAATCAAATAATACGCAGTGGTTAATATTCAGAAATGTGCACCGCAATCCGATTTCCGTCCACGTACGAGTGTTACGAAAGAATGATTAAATATTTACAAAAATAATCTTTATGTATATATGAATGGAGATACATGTAATAAGAAACGCCCCCCTTGGTGTATGAAAGTAAAACTTGAACTTGACAGAATAAGGATAAGATCAATACTGTGGAGATGCGTGAACTCATGAATTATTTTGGAGTGTCAATGTTTGAAAGAAGATGGAATGAAGACATCAGAAATAAATTAGTGTTTTAAGCAAGCTGAAGAAGTGAGTTGTTGTGAGATGGTTTTGAATCAGAGATAATGAATGACGGATGAATGACTAAGCGAGTATACAAGTCAGGTATGCATGGTGTACTTGGAAGAGGTAGATCGGGGTAAACGTGGTGCTATATCAACGGTAGCAAAAATTGCAGTGCATAATATTATATTGGTGCTCACCTTGATGAATGGAAGTGACGCATGGGCTTGGCATAAGACTGATAAAATTAATATTGTGATGTGGAGATCTAGGCACTAACAAATAAATGTAGACTATCAATGGATGAAAGAAGGCGCGATGAAGACGTCAGAAATGAATGTAAGAATATTTTAAGTAAGATGAAGGAAAGGAGTTTTGAGTTAGTTTGGACATGTTGAGAGAATGAAGACTAAATTAGCATGCAAGTCAGAAAAGCAAGATGTGCGTGGAAGAGGTAGACCGAGAAAAACTTTGGAAAGTCAATCAGATTTTTAAAGAAAGTAAAGAGAGACATATGAATAATGGAATATTGTGTTGCATTACGATATACTCGTATACAGTATGAATGTGTAAGAGGCAAATGTTGTGTGCTTAGATAAAAAGGTATGGAGTTGTGTTCTCTCTGCCTATCCCGCAAGGGACATGGCGCGATAATATGCAAGTTTGTGTTTGATATATTCTATAAAGGAGAAATAGGATTTAACTATTAAATATAATAATTCTTGTGTTGCAGGCACTTCTTGGTTATAACTCGACATCTGATGGAACACTTAAGTGGGACTGTGGCGGGAGCCTCATCAGCAACAGATGGGTACTGACAGCTGCTCACTGTGCAGTAAACAAAGCCAATGAGTATATACAGTCTTGTTTTTTTTTTTTTTTCGTAGGCCTTTTGTGTTATACCGGGCTTTCTTAGTCCCGGTCTCGCGGTTTGTCCTAATTATAATTTCCGCAATAAAAACATAAAAATATTATTGATCGTTCTTCTGTAGATTATTGTGACATTATGGTTATAAATCTGTAAAGGTCCAAATGCGTATGTAACAGTTGTAAATTAGAAAGCGCTCACACTTAACAATATCGGTCCCAAACTAGACCCTTGCGGCACACCGCTTGTTGAGTAGTTTTTTCGACACTACACCATTTGTATTCTCAGCAACACTCTTGGAAAATACGACTTAGTATACTGTTATTTATACCGTCTGCAATCAAATAAATGGAAATATCATCATCATCATCGCAATCACCGTGGAAAAACTGAAATGAGCCGAAGAAATGTTGTAGAAATTCGTGCACTGAGAAGAAAACATGGGTTGATAATGTATGACAGAATATATATAGACGTAGTTAACGATTGTTGTGAACTTACACAAATATGTTACCATGCATACCATCAAGACAATTCCTTAAGATGATAGTTGTGAACTTACACACATACCATGCATACCAACACGACAATTCCTTAAGATGATTGTTGTGAACTTACACACATACCATGCACAACATCACAAAAATTCCTTAAGATGATAGTTGCAACGTTTACGATTTGTCGGCATTTTAAGCTACAAGAACGTGGTATAAACTATAAAATAATAAATTTAGTATTTTAAATTATTGTATTGAACATTTTCATGCAAATATTGGGTGTTAACATAAGTTGTGTCCGTTTTTTCCAAATTTAAAAATGAGCACCAAAAGTAAAACAAAATGTAAAGGTTATACGTCATTCGAAAGAAAATTTTCGGCGTTAAAATATATTGTGTTTGCTTTTACGATCGACTATAAGATACACAAACACATTTATTAATGTTGAACAGAAGATGATTTTGCTCACACCAGGAGACTAGGGAGTCTAGGTCCTGTTGTAACTGTGCACAGTCGTGAGGTGAATTGATATTTTTGAAAATTTTCAAATCGTCAGCGAGCATTAAACATGTCGAGTCACTTTTCACACGAATTTTGAATGTCGTCTATTAATTTGAGGAATAGTAGGGGACCTAAATTGGATCCTTGTGGTATACCAGATCTTGCGATAAATTCCACAAAAAACTTGTTACGGATTTTTGCGTATTGAGGTCTATGTTTTAGGCAAGATGCAAATAATCCAATTAGATTATCGCTGAAGCCAAGTTTGTGCATTTTCTTAAGTAATATATCGTGATCAACTTTGTCGAAAGCTTTCTGGAAGTCTGTATATATTACGTCCGTTTGTGAAAGTTCGTCTAAGTTTGACGCAATCTGTTGTGTGAGAGAGAGAAGGTTGGTAACAGTCGATCGTTTTGGCAAAAAACCATGCTGGTTTCCAATAAGTCTTGTTGCTACTTAGTGGGTCAATTGGTTGCACAGTACAGTTTCGAAAATTTTTGGAAGCAAAGAGAGAACAGCTACAGGTCTGTAATTATGAGAGTCTAACGGGTCTCCCGATTCGAAGATAGGGCAGACCCTGGTTGTCTTCCAGCTTACGGGAAATGTATTGGTATTTATGCTCAAGTTAAATATGTAGCAGATGGGAGCTCACACGTATTTCGCACAGACTTTGAAAATGTCGGTTGATAACCCATCTGGTCCGATTGTTTTGTCTTTATTATGCTTTTCAACACTTCTTCCTGAGAAATAGAATGGAGCGATATGCTTCTGCTGTCTGACGAACTGTTTAATATATTTTTTATGTCATATTTAGCCGTTGAATCTAGGTAAACTGATTGAAAGTATTGTGCAAAGTTTTCTGCAATCTTTTGGGGGTCTTCAGTTATACTGTCCCCCAGTTTCATAGATTTGAAGTTATTTTTGTTCGTTTTTCTATTCTTTACATGATTCCAAAGATTCGAAGGGTTGTTTCGGATGTCGGTCTCTATCTTGGCTAAATACTCATGGCGCGATTGTTTTATTTGAGTTTTTAATTTGGCTCTCAGCCTCGAGTATTCTAAGTGATCAGCCTGGTTTCTGCTTTGAAGATAATTATTATGAAGTTTGTTTTTATTTTTGAGATCGCGGATTATATCGACATTAAACCAAACTGGATAGTTGGGCAAATTTGGAAGATTATGTTTCTGTGGGACGCAGATATCTAGCGTTCCGTAAATGACACTATGGAAGTACTCTATGGCTTCGTCAATATTATCTATACTATACAGGGTGTTCCAATCGAAATGTAGTAAAATGTTCTTTAAGAGTAAAAAAATTGCCTTATAGTAGTTATATGTAGGGCGGGAGTCGCGCGGGGAGGGGGGAGGAGCCCTGGGTGGCGAAGGGCGGTATTTGCGGCCCCTTCCTCGGCCCACACATCTCACCTGGATCTCCACGGAGAGTGTCGGATGATGTCTATCTTCCTTTACAAAAAACTCCAACGATCTGTCCACCTTGCAGTTGGTATTGCTTAATACTAGCTCCAGCATATTGCCGTATTCGTTATTTATGTGATTGTATTGGACAAGATCGTTGGATTGAAGAAAGCAGTCATAATCCAACAATACTTCCGTGGATTCGTTATTCAAATTAAAATCTCCTATGATTAAAACATTTTTGTTGCGTAACCTAAGATTGTCCGAATTCAGAGTCATAAAATTTTAGCCTGGTTTCGTCGGCACCCGTACACTCGAAGTAAACTACACAAATATAAATTGTTGTATTGTTTATCCTGCACCTCACCCAGATGTCTTGGTCCTTTGAAATTTCTAGTTCAAATATGCATTCGCAGGGAATCCTTTGGTTTACAGCCAGCAACACCCCGCACCCGCGCTCACCCGCGTCACTCCGGAACACATGGTATTCATTTGTTTCGAATAGTTCTCCATTTTGAACAGACGGGCACAACCAGTATTCCGTGTAATCAGCATATAATCGGCTTACCATTTCATGCTGTATGGGCCCTGGGATAATCCATTCAAGGGTTCTTTGATAACTTCCCTTATACCAGACAAACAAACGCCACAGCAACTGGAAATAAAACGACCAAACATCACGTGGTAGCCAGATTGTGACACAAGAGATTTGGATAAAGGCCTGTATCAAATGTTAAATAAAATAATTAGGTTATTGGATTCTAAACACCAAAGCATACGAACTTTTTTATTAAATGATTATTTATTTATTTTCAGGGAAGTAAAATATGTCAGGCTTGGCAGTCCCAACGTTGACGACTCTATGGAACCAGGATACAGTTACACAGTTGTTTACATTATAAAACACGGCGACTACACATACAAAGCAGTATACAATGACATAGCGCTGCTAAAGCTGGGCAGGATGTGAGAATTGTTTTATGTACTTAAATTACAAATACAATGGTATTTAAAGTTGAAAAATTGTAATAATTGCCACCACAACACTGGGCGTATCCCTACTCCTGCTGTATCGGACGTATGCGTCACATAGAATAGTAATTTTATGTAAATAATTACCTATGCAAAAATATTGCTTGATATATGACCGAATTATAATTAAACGTCCATTTACGTGGTCCTCGCGTTATCACTGCGCAAGATCAGACGACCCATGCGCGCCATAAACGCGTTGCAAGCGTTAAACTAGCACAGGGTGACGGCAAAAGCAGACGGATCGAAGTGCTTACTATGTGCGATGGGCTAAACATAAGAGACGTAAAATATATTCTCGTCTGAAACGTCATACGGTATTTTTATTTCTACAAAATTCTATCAGCTTACAAGGAATCTTTTTACCAAGTTCTTCACCCAAATTCATTGAAGTCACACCGGAATCCTCGACGATTGAGCGGCAACCGTTCACCTATTTATTCCTCAGTCTTTCTACATGTGCCGTACATCTATCAATAAGCCACCTTGTTGCATATATTTTTTCATTCGAAATAACGACATCGTAAAATTCCCTATTTTCAGTGTTAAATTTGACGAGCGCGTCAGACCTGCCTGTCTCCATACAGGCACGCCAATTGAAGGAGACAAATACATTACCGCTGGGTGGGGGGCGGTCTCTCACGGTGGACCCAAAAGCAATAAACTACTTAAGGTATATCCACTTGTTTTTCTTATTGGAATACCATTTATGTCCAACACTATTATAAAACCCAGTACACAGGATGAAGTTACATTATAATAAAAAGTGGACTACGACAGAGTTCTCAATTTGGCCCAACACATACATACATATTCATCACGCCGTGTCCCTAGCGGGGTAGCATGGAAAACAAATCTTCAAACTGTTCTATCCCAAGCACACAACTTTCGTCTCTTTCATATTCACACTTCCATCATGCACGATCTTCTATTATACACACTTCTCCCTTTACCTTCTCTTAAAATCTTGTCCATTTGGTCGTCACGTTTTCATAGGTCTACCTCTTCCATGCACATCTTACACTTTTAAGATAGTTTGGACATGTGGAGTGTCATTCAATCCACAATTTTGTAAGAATGACTAAGCCAGTATACAAGTTATACTGGCTTAGTCATTCTTACAAAATTATGGATTGAATAACACTCCTCATGTCCAAACCATCTTAAAGCTTCTTTCTTCATCTAACTTACGAATCATGTATGAAATAATTAATTATGTTAATGAATATATTTATTACATATTATTAATTTTGAAATATAAACTATCTTGCAGGTAACAGTGGAACAATTTTCTCACAGCGATTGTAACGAAAAGTACAGACTTGTGGTAAGGAATTAAATTTTTTTTATCAATAGTTGAAAAATATGAAAAAAAAAAAAAAAAGATAAATTTAATTTTAGTTAAAGAACGTGTTTTTTTAATAACTTTGAATATTTATTAATGTGTTTATAGAACTTTATACGAGTAATTCTAAAAATAATTGTCTTAAATGAGTGCTTCTCAAAGCTGTACACGCCACCCATATCTCTGACACTAGGAAGTAGAATATTCTATACCACAGGATTAGCAACGCCAAAAGCCCTATCATAGTACCCCGCCCTATTGAATTGATCTGTGGACAATAAATTTATTAGAGGAAAAAGGAATCTGTGAATCAGACAAACCAGAACAGGGTTATCAATCATCCCGACGCCACTAGTAAAATTGAATCTGTGAATCAGACAAACCAGAGCAGAGTTATCGATCATCCAGACGCCACTAGTAAAATTGAATCTGTGAATCAGACAAACCAGAGCAGAGTTATCGATCATCCAGACGCCACTAGTAAAATTGAATCTGTGAATCAGATAAACCAGAGCAGAGTTATCAATCATCCAGACGCCACTAGTAAAATTGAATCTGTGAATCAGACAAACCAGAGCAGAGTTATCGATCATCCAGACGCCACTAGTAAAATTGAATCTGTGAATCAGACAAACCAGAGCAGAGTTATCAATCATCCAGACGTCACTAGTAAAAATGAATCTGTGAATCAGACAAACCAGAGCAGAGTTATCAATCATTCAGACGCAAATAAAAAATAAAATAAAAAAGCATAAGGCACTTTAGTCCTATTTTTTAAATATAAACAAAAACCTCAAACAATTCGAGTACTCAATGTATATCCAGCATGTTCGGGGCGAAGTTAGAAACAAAAATTAGCTCCTAACGAAATCTATCCGAGAAATACTTAACTACTGTCCGGACAACCCAATATACGAGTATGTTTCTGATTATAAACTTATTTACCTGATTCAAAAGCATTGTTACCTTATAATTGCAGATAAAGTCTGGCATCCGAGATGAGACCCAAGTGTGCGCTGGCCACAGGACCAAGAAAAGTGATTCATGTCAGGTAAATCAAAATAATGATATTAATTATGAAAATATCTCATGTTTCCACCCTTGAGCATATTATTGCGTGATATTCGGCAGTCGTTGTCTAAGGGTTAGAGACATCGTATCTCTTATTAGCGCACTCTTCTCTTCCAGCTTGTGAAGTAACAACCCCCGACGAAATTTGACAGCCGTCTATACAACCGCATACGATTTTGAACATACAAATTCATGTTGTCAGTAATATTTTTTTCTTGTATCGCTTTTTGACACCCGTTTATTCAACTGCATACAATTTTGAACATACTAATTCATATTGCCAGTTGTATTTTTTACGCGTATCGCATTTTGCGCGTCGTTTATACAAACGAATATGATTTTGAACATACAAATCCTTGATGTCAGTAATAATTTTAACGTGTATCGCTTGTTAATATTTTTTAACTGAAAGGAATACATTTGTCGGCCATCGGTAATAAAATTCATTGCACACGGACAATGGTGCAAAAACATGTGGGTGAATTCTTTAGTAAGAGAAGTTATTCTTAATTTTCCTTGGTTATACATAAAACTCAGCAACAACAGTATTTATAAATGAAATATTGACTATTAGGCTATTATTAAGGTACTTCGCTATAAGGCTGCAATTCTCGTAGTCGAGGATCCCATCGCCATTCCAACGTCGATTTAATTGGAAAGTGTTCGCATAATTAGAATCGCAATCGGAATTCTTTAAGTAGTGAGCTGTTGCACACCTGCAAACTCACTGGCTACACCACTGTACTGGATCCGATGGCACACCTGAAGTGAGACGATCGGAGCACACCGCCATGTTTTTTTTAATAATGTTCGAAGTCATAATTATCCTTATACTCCTGAATATTAGACAAAAGAATGCCTGCGTCATTCGAGGGGAGTAGCGCAGAGCGAGCCTGGAACCGTTAACCTTCCGCACGAAAGTCCGATGTCTTACCACGCGGCCATGTACCTCTGGCCGCAATGAATGTCTACTGTAAGCACTTTGTATCCCGGTCCCGTGTTCTAACGTGATAAACTAGATTTACGTCGGATCCAGGTCGCGTATTTGAACGTGATAAACTAGATTTGCGTTGGGTCCAGTTTGCGTATTTTAACGTGATAAACTAGATTAACATTGGGTCCAGGTCGCGTATTTTAACGTGATTAACTAGATTTGCGTTCGGTCCAGGTCCCGTATTTTAACGTGATAAACTAGATTTACGTTGGATCCAGGTCCCGTAGTTAAACGTGATAAACTTGATTTACGTTGGGTCCAGGTCCCGTATTTTAATGTGATAAACTAGATTTACGTTGGATCCAGGTCCCGTAGTTAAACGTGATAAACTTGATTTACGTTGGGTCCAGGTCGCGTATTTTAATGTGATAAATAAGATTTGCGTTGGGACCAGGTCCCGTATTTTAACGAGATAAACTGGATTTACGTTGGGTTCAGGCGCGTATTTTAACGTGATAAACTAAAAAATGTTCATTTTTTTTCTAACCGCTCAAATGTAAAAGTCCAGGGTCTCAAGTGTAAAAGTCTCTTCTTCCAGGGAGACTCCGGAGGACCTCTGATGGTATACAACCCAGACGTGGCCTGCACATACCTGGTGATCGGGATCATCTCCAAAGGGACTGGCTGCGGCACGGCCGGTGTGCCAGGAATCTACACCAGGGTCGCTGCTTTCATACCTTGGATCGAAAGACACGTGTGGCCAGGCAACCGTCGAAAGGGTTAAGCGTGTGACTGACTGATGGAGATGTTAGAAAGAAGAAATACTGGAATTGAAAAATATCACCAATTAAATACATATTTTGAGCTTCAAATATTGATTTAAATTAACGCTTTCATACATTGTACAATACTTCTTTATATTCTAAATAAATTTTGTAATGTTTCTTTGAATCTTTTTTTTGTTTTATCTACTCGTAATACAGCGCATGAGCGATACTATAGTTCGGAAATTCTAGGATGAGCCCTGTGACAGCTCACAAATTGGCCCCAATACAGCCTAATGTAATGTACTCGTATTTACCTTAATAACTTGCTATTTATTAGAATTGAGGTTTATATTAAAGTTGATAAAATAATTAAAATTACTGAACATCGTTACAAGGTTGTATTGGGGCAAATTTGTGAGCTGTCACAGGGCTTATCCTAGATTTTCCGAACTATGGATAAATTCAAGTAGATTGATTACGGAAAACATCTGTGGGAGGGAGTACTCATCTAGGATCAGGCTATGGTATTTCCTCACGGAAGATCAAACGATTGATGTGGAAGGACAGCTCAAGACCAGACAAGAAGTGGCGAGGGGATCCTCGACTAGGAGGCCCAGCAACACCTTTCGTATGAAAAGCAAGTATTGCAGTAGAACTGTTTTTAGAGAACGTTGAATGGTTTAAAGTTTTTTATTTCAAAATAAATTTACGTTGATTGAGTTATGACAATACTATTAACGTAAATGAATAGAATTATTTAAATCAGAAAAGGGAAAATTTCAAATAGCTCTACTGTAAATTAACTTTTATGACATACGTGTTTATTTGTAGGAAGTATCTATTTGTATTATTTACCCCTTTTCACCAGCCTAGCACTCTCCTTCTATCTTCTTATCTTCCAGCGCCCCTAATGAGGGTTATACCGCCCCCAAGGGTGTGTAATGTCCGCTTTGGGAATCACTGGTCTAGGCAAACCTTATCGTGTTGCCAGATCTGCATATGGTGATTGTATTCTTTAATCTGTTCACCGCGTTAAAAATCAAATTTCACGAATCCTGTGCGCGGCACAATTTCGGCATATTTTAATTTCTAAGTTTAAACACGTATTTTGTTTAGAAGCACTGATATTTGATTACAACACCAAGTAAACATGACACATAAATAATTTTCTGATAATAAATAATAGTCATTACTCTTAAGGAGACTCATTAAATAAAGGAGATAAACTAAACATTACGTAAAATAAACAAAGGAATGCTACGATCAAGGCAATGATTCATTACACTCACCCAATCAAATGCATATAGCACTAGTAATGTTTATTTACGTAAGAGAGACTTAGTAATGTTTATTTACGTAAGAGAGACTCATCGCAGGACTCGATCCGCGCGACAGGTCGTTACATGTGAGCTGGAAATATTGAGAAATAGCTGGAATAGCAATAGCTGGAAATATTAAGAAACCAAAAAAAAACGGCGATCTGTTTATCCAACAATATCTCATAAACTAATATATTATTTGACAAGGTTTTCAGAGATATTGCTAGAATAAAGATTATTTTAAATTTTAGTTTCATTTTCATTCCGGTTTTGTGTCATTCTTTTTAAATATTTGTCATTTGAAACTTGGATTGTCGTCAGATCACAGGTGTTTGTGCGCTCCCGCGAGGAAGACGTTAAATTAAGCCAGAACCTTGATGCATTCCACTGTAGATACAGTGGAATGCCTCAAGGTTCTCATCTCGATCCTTTTTTATTAATATTGTTAATCAATATATTAATAAATTGATTAAAAAAAGAGAATAGTGGTAGGAAAGGATCGGAAAGACAAAGAAAATAATTACACTACACCTAAAACCGAATGTGTTACTATCACACATCAGAGGATCTAAAAAGGTTTCATTATAGTTTGTCCTCCCAAAATAAAACGAACTATAAAGAAATTTATGTATGAGAAAGCGTATGAATGCGAAGAAGCAAAAGATATGTGTCGCGATGTGAAAATTAGGATCTCTCTACTCTGCCTATCCCGACAGGCAGACGACGGGATAGTTTGACGTCTGTATGTATGAGATATTGTATGTTTTAATAAAAACAAAATGAAATAAATGACACGGATTCAAAATTATTGGGTTTTTATTATCAGTAATATTTGTTTTATTTTAGAACCTATATTTACTTTATATATTTTTATTCAATGACTCGTTGACCTTTCAATCTGTGAAAAAAAACATTTTTCAACAACTCATTGGTGTAACAAATTAATCATTTATTTCAAGAAAATTACAATATTTTTGAGGTACAAATCAATTATGATACAAAATTAAAAGCGTGGTATAATAATAACACGTAAAAAACTTAAGACCTCCGTGGCCTAGTTGTTAAGATGCTTGTCTTCTAGCCCGAGTGTCGTGGGTTCGATTAAAAAAAAAAAGATTCTAATCAGACTTTTACTTGAGGGCTCTTTGACATTTTGCTAGTTGGTCGGAAGAGATTACCACTTGACATTAAGTCTTCCAGGTTATACTCTGTACAATGAAGGTGTAAGAGTCGGCGGCCGTGGTCTAGCGTGTATGCCAACCAATGGTTGGGATTCACGATAAGCAAGCGGGTACCCCATGTTCGATTTATGGTGCATTAAAATATTGGCTGATTTTACTCGTAGACCGTTTTACATAATTTTTTTCAGTAATTTAATAGCTGCGAACTATAAGTTATTATATCGTTATTAAAAACAACACAAAAATAAGCGCTGTATAAAACTTCAAAATCGTATTGTATTACACTTTTTGTGTATGCAATAGAACCTGGCGGGCATATTACCACAAAGCAATCTCTTCCAACCAACCAGAAAGATGTTAAAAAGACCTTAAGTGAAAACCAGACTGGTAACATTTAAAAAACAAATCAGGGTTCTAAACCCCCAGCCTCCGGGCTGGGAGACAAGCGTCTTACCAACTACGCCACGGAGCTCATCATAACGATAGGTTACAGCAGATTAAACTCGGCGAGAGTCATGGAAATTGAGTCTCCTTGCCGTTGGAACTTTGGGTTTGGTCTGTCAAGACTTACAATGCAATAGCTTACACTAAATAAACTAACACAACCACGGGCGTGTTCTATCGTCATGATGGTGGACAATATATTTGACCGCGAGAGATTGCCTATCGTAAATATAATACTGTCTAAAACAACACTTAATTAATTAACAGTGAAATAATTTAAGAAATTAATATTAATTATTTATATTTTTTATATTACATGTTTGATATAAAAAATGTTCAACTCTTTTATAAATTCTTTAATAAAAAAAATAATGAGGCGTGTTAAATTCGAGGCCACGTTATATTTCGAGCAATAGGGTAATTATAGATGAGCATGGCGAGGTCCATCTATCATATAGTTCCACTAAAAACCACATTTACCCTAAATTTACTTTCCTTGTTTTTCAAAAATACAACACACATGTACCGGGTCTCGCTTCTCTTCTTGTGCTTATTATATACTCGTAGATCATAAGTTATATAATTGGAAAACATAGCAACACATGTTTAGACACACTCTTTGTCCTGTTTGGAGGATCCTGCAAAAATTCCTTATTGTATTTGGGCCCGGACACTGCAGTGTATCTCTAGATTCATATGTCATAATCTCGGTAATTGTTTCAACATTCTCCTTTGAAGAGAGTTACATCACACTCCTTACACATGTACCGGGTCTCATTTATCTTCTTGTGTGCAGCACACACCTTTATAGAGAGCTACATCACACTCCTTACACATGTACCGGGTCTCACTTCTCTTCTTGTGTGCAGCACACACCTTTATAGAGAGCTACATCACACTCCTTACACATGTATCGAGTCTCACTTCTCTTCTTCTGCTTAGTAACATATGGCACCACTATCGCAAGAGCAATTTTCGCAAGAGCAAAAATTTCAGCCGAATCGGATGCGTAGTTTTGTTTTGACCACGTGTGGAAGCGAGCGTGTCCGCGGATTTGGGAAAAATGGAAAAAGAGCAATATCGGTCAGTGATTCGATTCTTGTTTTTGAAAGGGAAATCGAGCAGCGAAATCAAAGAGCGCTTGGATGCTGTGTGCGGTGACTCTTCTGCTTCGATTGGTTTAACGAGTTTCAACGTGGTTGCACGTCGGTTTTTGATGAGCCACGCCCAGGCGCCCCGAAAACGGCTACCACGGAGGATAACGTGACAAAAATCCACGATCTCGTATTGGCAGACCGCCGATTGAAGGTGCGCGAGATAGCTGAGACATTAGGCATCTCAAAATACTGCATGGGTCATATTGGGCATGAGAAAGCTGTCGGCGCGATGGGTGCCGCGTTTGCTCACTCCGGACAACAAGCGCAACCGTGAGACCACTTCAGAGCAGTGTTTGACGATGTTTAAGCGCAATCCGAAGGAGTTTCTGCGTCGTTTCGTGACCGTCGAAGAAACATGGATACACTGGTACACACCCGAGATTAAGGAACAGTCGAAACAGTGGACTTCACCCGGCGAACGTGCTCCGAAGATGACGAAGACTGCCCTATCGGTCGGAAAGGTGATGGCCACCGTTTTCTGGGCTTCAAAAGGTGTGATCTACATCGACTTCCTGGAGAAGGGCAAAACGGTCACAGGGCTCTACTATGCCGAATTATTGGGCCGATTCGACGCCGAATTGCAGAAAAAACGGCCCCATTTGGCGAAGAAAAAAGTGCTCTTCCATCATGACAACGCACCGGCTCACACCTCTGCCGTCGCCACGGCCAAATTGGTAGAATTAGGCTACGAACTGCTGCCCCATCCACCGTATTCTCCGGATTTGGCCCCGTGTGACTTCTTTTTGTTTCCAAATTTTAAAAAGTCACTCGCCGGGCAGAAATTTCAGTTAAAGAAGTTGGAGCATCGCTGGGTCAAGTGTATCGAACTCAAAGGAGATTATGTTGAGAAATAAATCGCCACTTTTCCTAAATTTTTAGTATTCTTTTGTAGGCTAAGTACTTATCGGACCACCCTCGTACATATCAACAAATATTTGGATCATCTTTTGATAATTTAAAAAAATCCACACACATAAATATCCTTACACGTAGGTGTGGAGTTACATAAATATCCTTGCACGCAGGTGTGCAGTCACATAAATATCCTTGCATGCAGGCGTAGTCACATTTACAAAGATACTAACATAAAACATTGTAAATGCGCGTTTCAAGCATATACTATCGTTGAAACCTTCATTGAAAGAATTGTCAAAATTAAAAGATTTTTTAATGATCGACCATTGCATTGCATTTATCAATGTATTCACTAACTTGAAAACATTGTTGCCATTTTTGCTGTCTCTTAACGGTGAATAAATTTTTATTTTCTATTCACTTCAACATTAAAATAAAATAATCACGGGGTCTCTGCATTGTTCTTTTTAAGTCACAGAGGGTTTGTTCGTCTTTAAGTATTTTACGAAGAATTATTTTAAGGGGGCTATCCCTTAGCCCTAAATATCTGTTTTAAAGGACCATATTAAAACAATTGTTTGCTCAGAGGTCACTGTATCACCTTAGTAAACCTTACAGGGTAATCGTTTCCGGCTTCTCGAATTGATCCAGCATCCGTAAGTTGACGACTCGGTGTAAAACCAGGTGAAACATGTTTGTTTCATTTTGAAAACTTTTTGTCCTGTACAAGTGTAAAATCCGTATTTCACTTGATACGCCACTGCTGTTCATAAGAAGACCATTTATTTAGTTTAATGCAATAAAGATTCAAGCCACAGTCTCACTGTGTTGAAATATAAGAGCCGACGCAATAACCACTTCGCACGGGCTTTTCATACTTAAAGATTCGATCAAAATCAAGACAACCGTTGCCAGTGTCCGCCATGTTTATGGGGAATATTGATTTTTTGTGAAGGGTTTACTAAAATTGCTATGTTTAAGTAAATATAAAGAATATTGTAATGGGTATTTGTATGTTGATTCAAAACACTTTGATAATTTAGTTTAGTGTGGTAATTCTGCCAACATTCTCCTTTGTTGACAGCTACATCACACTCTTTATACATGTACCGGGTCTCACTTGTATTTTTCTGCTTAGTAGATACTTTGCAAATCCTGCAGGAGTTTTCTCTTTTGTCAATTGATGGTATATATGATGGTCCATATCAACACATGTTTGGACCCCCCTTTGATAACCTCTTCGTAGGATTCTGCAAATTCCTTATTCTATTTATGTGTTAAACATTGTTTTTAAATATAATATTACTTGAAAATACGTAAGAATTATATATTTCGTAGAATATTGATCTAAAACTGATGTCAATAGTTTTGAACTAATGTAAAGACTCGCTTCGTCGTCGGCATGCTTTATAAAGCTACTGAAAAATATCTTTATTTCTAGTCAGTAATATAATGTGTTTCATTCTTGATGTTTCTTTACTCTCCACCATCTCTTCCTTTCCTCTCCATCGTCCCTTTATTTTTCTTTGACTGATGATATCTCACTTTTACTTTCACTATGTACATTAGTCATAAATATAGTAAAAGTGAAAAATAATTTGAATATTTTCTACGGCCATATAGCTTCATTTATTTACTTTTGTGAGATTAGTTGAAAGTGATTGACAGCGCATATATAGTATTCGTATACTTGAAAAATAAATTGAACTAGAGTGACGGGTGGCATTTTCGGTTTTCGCACAAAAGTGGATTTACCCTTCGCGACGGTCCAGCTCGTAAAATGTTCTTCATCTCAGAATATGCGTGAACGAGGGTTGATCAAAAAATTATGACAATTTTTAATTAAGCTGTCTGTTTTTTCTCGCGTTGGTGACTATCTGTGATGAGCATTTCAATTTTCAGTCATACTGGATGAGCAGATTGTGTTTGACAGATAAGTATTTAATAAGGATTTTTCACAGGTTCGCTATTTTTTCATTATAAATATAACTGGACATGGATGTTTTTGAAGTTTCCCGCCATTTATTTATTTATTTTATTTTATTTAACACTTTTATTGCAAATACAATCTGGCGGGATTATTGCCAGGCGGCAGTCTCATCCAACCAACCAGACAAAAGTAAAAGAAGCAAGTAACGTGGTCACATAAATCATTCAAATGACTATCCATCCCCACGAAATCCATAAACATATACGTGAGCATATGAACCCCACAAAGACGGACAATCACGTGAACATTATTTTTCATATAAAGTGAGATGTCATCAATTAAAAGGAAAGAAAGGGATGGTGGAGAGGAAATGAAAAAAAAAATCAGGAATGAAATACGTTATTTTACTGACTAGAAATTAAGAGTTTTACGTAAGTATGCAAACAGAATAGTATGCAAACAGAATAGTATGCAAACAGAATAGTATGCAAACAGAATAATATGCGAACATAATACTATAAAAACAGAATACTATGCCAACAGAATACTATGCAAACAGAATACTATGCACACAGAATAGTATGCAAACCGAATACTATGCACACAGAATAGTATGCAAACAGAATACTATGCAAACAGAATAATATGCAAACAAAATACTATGCAAACAGAATACTATGCAAACAGAATAGTATGCAAACAGAATAGTATGCAAATAGAATACTATGGAAACAGAATAGTATGCAAACAGAATAGTATGCAAACAGAATAGTATGCAAACAGAATACTATGCAAACAGAATACTATGCAAACAGAATACTATGCAAACAGAATACTATGCAAACAGAATACTATGCAAACAACTGGATTTTATACACCGGCTCACATTTCACTGCTAATTAGTGAATTTTTGGTCAAAACCAGCACCGCCGTGATGTTGCAGATACTGCCACCATATTCACCAGATATGACCTCCTGTGAGTCTCTCTTGTTCCCAAAGATGAAGAGGACATTGAAAGAACAACGTTTTACGGCCATAGAGGAGATAAAGGCGAAATAGCTGGGTGAGCTAAAGGTAAAGACTATCCCTAAAAGTGCGTTCCATTAATGTTTTGTGGATTATAAAAAAATGTTGACAAATTGTATTTTATCCCATGGGGACTAATTTAAAGGGGACAATATTAATATTAATGACTAAATACATTATTTTTGATAAACATATTTCTTATTATTTTTTTTATCAAACCTCGAACATCCAAACAACATAGAACAAAATTGATACGATATCTCCCAAAATTGATAAATATTTATAAATTTTATTATTCAGCGCTTGTGTTATATATTTTTATGATGTTACGTTTTTATCAAACATATTTTGTTTTATTTTATTGAAATTAATGTCTGTTGCATTCAACATAACATCTCTTAGCTCGGTCAAGTATAGTCCACAATACAGTCGTGTAAATAAATGTGACCAATTCAGTCAAGTTTCGTTTATCTCAATTCCACCATGAAGTGTATATTTTTTGTTCTTTCTATTTTCTGTTTTTTTAACATTTATGGCGTTCTAAGTGATTGCATTGGTGAGCTATTATAGAATAAAATTCATCAATAATCATATATTATATATCATAATCACATATTAACATCATATACCGGTTGTCCCCTTCCTGATTTATCACAGCCAGTCACTAATATTTTAAATAGAATTAAATACGACACTTGGCACCGGTGGGCGTTGGATTAGGATAAAACTGGTATAAATAAGGGCTCTAGATATAAATCAATCCAACAACATACCATTTTGAAACCATGGTTTAACCTTTTTATGGCGATGGCTCGAGTATCTTTCGTGTGTTCCACAGGCGGCGGTGTTTTAAGTCAATAAATTTATATTGTATCTACATAAAAATATGACTCACCACTTTCCCGAATCTGAGTACTGTCGAACTGTGCGCCGATGCATTTTTTAGCTGACACTATACACACGTAATATTAGAAAATATTCTTATAACACTATTATACAAATAAAAGTATGTTTTTGGATTTTGACGAAAAGATTTATAACGATAAGTACACTGCAATAATAATATTTCTACTGTGGAAAGTGTTTGCTGGCGTGAAATGGTCCAAAACATGTTACACACAGACTCACATTGCACTCACCACACATATATCTAGATCTTTTCCTTAATTTATGTTTATGAGCGCATTCATAGCATCGACGAGAAGGTTCCGCACAGTTTTCAGTTCCTGGAATTTCTTTAGGACTATGTGCGGCTATTATTGAACCCGATAAACCAAGATGTAGTGGATTGCTAGTGGACGGAGATGAATGGGACAATTTTGATGCTAGTTTATATTTTTCAAATATTTGTCTTATAACTGCTAAATGAAATTCCGCTAAACCTATTGTTTTTCCGGTTGTATGCTTGTAAATAAAATATGAATTTAGCATGTATAGATCAACAAAATGAAAAGACAGCTTTCTATACCATTTTAAAGTTTTTCGAAGGCAATTTAAACTACTAAGCATCATATCGGTTTTGTCCACACTACCCATATTTTTATTGTAATCCACAATGCACTCAGGTTTTTTTACCTGTTCGCCAGTTTTATAATTTAATTTCTCTGTTGAAATAAATCTGTCACTATGAATTGTTGTCAGCATATGAATTTCTCTCTTATCGTGCCATTTTATAGCCAACAAGGGTCCACAATGTTGAGAATCAATGTCTCCTTTCTTGGTTTTTTTGAAGTTGGGCATACCTTTACGAGATTTTCGAACGGTTCCACATGCATTTGTTTTATTGTCATATAAAAACTTAAATAATTGTGGGCTTGTGTACTAGTTATCACACCACAAGTTGTGTCCTTTTCCAAGATAGTCATTGAGAAGCGTTTTGATAACTGCACCCGATATACCCAACGATTTATCATAAATTATTTCTGTTCCATCACCGCAATACACAATTAGATCTAACACACAACCGGTTTCAACATCACATAAAACAAATAATTTAATGCCGAATCTGTGACGTTTGGAAGGGATGTATTGTTTTATCATAAGACGACCTTTGAAAACAACTATGCTCTCATCGATACACAAGTTTTTGTGAGGCAGCATGACACTTGTAAAAACTTTGCGAGTATGATCAAGCAATAATCTTATTTTACGCAATTTGTCACCACTATTTGTTATGTTGTTATTAGAAAAATGTAACATATTTAAAATCAGTTCATACCGGTCCCTTGACATAGTCTTGCCAAAAATTGGGCTATTTAAAAGTGGGTCTGTGGACCAATGTTCCCGTATGGTTAAATGCTTATTTCGTGTCATCAACATTGTGACACCAAAGAGTACATAAAATTCTGGTACATTTGTATCCACCCAGCGTTGAATTCGTGATTTAGCGGAATATTCCTTACTCAATTTTTTTAAATTATAAAATTGGTTAGTCTGTTGTACCACATTTTCAATTATATTTTTATTTAAAAAATATTCGAAAATATCGAGTTCGGATGATTCTGGTGTAAGTTGGCACGAGGGCAAGATGCCAGATGAAAATTCATCAAACTCGTGGATTATTGGCGCAAATGGACCTCGGCTCCATGAAGAAAATACATTTTCAAATAGTTCGTTTGGTTCCACATTGCCGCTGGTTGTTGCTCCAATATCTGGAATAATTGTATCATCCATTCTCTGCTCTTCTTCTAATGGATCAACATCGTCTTCTTCATCGGTTAATTCAAAATCTGAATCTAGTTCTACTACCGTGATATCTTCAATTTCCTCTCCAGTCAAGTTCCTTTTAGCCATATTGATAATATAAGCGGTGTTGAATTTTTAAAGTTATTTTAAAAATTTTATGAATTTTTCAATGGCGTATAACACACGTAACATAAAAAATAACGACGATTTGAAAAGTTGTAAAAGTAAGTGAATGTTAAAATCTCTTAAAAAACGGTTTGTGTAATGGTATCCAAATCAAAGCTATAAATAAAGTGCGACAATATAAGAAGCAATAATCGAAGAAAACAATAATCCATAAACAATGAAAAAGTAATTTTTGTAAATACGCAATACGCGTATTTACAAAAAAAATATCGACGCATAATACTTCATATTGATCGGGAGCAATCGTCATTAGAAACATGACCTTCGGATCGCCCGAACGCGTGGCGCGATTATTCAAAATGCTTTAAATATCGACGGGCTGCAAGGGGTCTGTTTAAATCCTTCTTATGGATCAAATACTTGAAGTTTTGATGATTTTAAAAGAGATGTCACTAGAGGACACGTTTTGTCTTATATTCAGGTTAAAAAATTTAAAGAAGATTTAATTTTGACCGAGATATTCACACGCAAAGTTAGTGGCCACTATAATGGCCGCTCGCCAGGACGGCACGAATTATGTATGGGCCATTTAAGTGGTCCGTAGCCGTGAAAGAGTTAATAGAAATACATAAGAATAAACAAGATGGAATTGTCTGTCATGTATCCACTGCCACTGCGTGGATACATGACATACAATTCCTTTACAGAATGCGTGTTGTGTAGAGTCCCGGCTGCGAGTGTGGTTTCAATGATGAAACTATAGACAATGTATTTTTCGGTTGTCCTTTACGAGACATATTTGATTTACCAAAAGCCATATCTTTACCGCGTCCAATAAATGTTCCGTTTCTTATTTCTCCGTGGAACTTTTCCACTTGAAGATCGATTGTTAAATATTTGAAGCTTAATCAGTTGGAACTTTGAATTGTCTAGAATTGTTATTTTATAAAATTGGTTTAATTATTGTTTATTGACTCGTATAATTGCAAAATGACTTTAATTTTGTGGCACATATCATACTAGTTTGGATGAATTGCCTATTTAAAAAAATCATATATTATTTCCAGTTAAGGCATTAACACTAGAGTTTTAAAGACATTGTAGTTTTTCCTGAACACAAATCCGCCTTAACGAATCCTCTAATTTATTCTGAAATGGTAATCATTGTCACTGAGGAAATCATAAAAGTTCTATCGATGATGTCATATTCTTGCATATCAGTAGTAACGGAAATAAATTGAACAGTTTCAAAGCCCTAGAAACATCCAAGTCAGTGTATTGGGATGAACATCTGACAAATACATACATTCCCAAGATTTCACCGCTGCTTGCTGAAGTTGTCTCCTGCCTCCCTTCACCCACAATCCCAAACCCTTATTTTTACCTTTAGAAGCGTGTATGTCTGTGCTAGTCCGCATGAAATTCAGTCTAGTTTGTATTCTCCGAATAATGAGGTGTGCACCTTGAAACCGGTAGGGTAATACCGGTATATAAAGTGGAATATAGTGTTTGACTAAACGAATTACAAACCTTACAGTCAGTTTAAGATGTATGGTAGTAAAACCTGGATAAAAATTAACCATACAATAATATTTTCAATGTCTACGATGCTCAGCCATAAGCAACGAGTGGCTGATCGGACGTATGCGTCATATAGATTAGACATTTTATTTTGTAGTACCTGTAAACACGTTAAATTGTATGAAAATCGTTGCTTTAATCCCTTTTGTGTGGTTCTCGCAATATCACTATATAAGTCTTTCTTTATGAATTCATCCTACATCCTACATCCTACATTCTACATCCTACATACCCAAAACATCTCAGAATGCTTTTTTTCATCTTACATAATACATCAGCTTTAAATTCACATGTATCCATAAACACTTCATTCCGTGTTCTGTCATACATTGTCAACCCACGTATTCTTCTCGGTGCACGCACTTATCAGGTACTTTTCAACCTTATTCCACTTCCACGTTTCACAACTTCCTCCAATCTTGGTACCTTTCAACCTTATTCCACTTCCACGTTTCACAACTTCCTCAAGCTAAAAGTATGAGTACAGAACATAAATCCGGTGACCAGTGAAGATTCTTCTGACAATCTACTATCGGCTCAGCAGATATGACTTATCGTAGACGATTCACGTAGCTCGGATTGTCCTTAGCAGATTTTGATAGTCTCCATATATTGACTTTGTTTCCTATCGCTACACGCCATTGTATATCTCTCGTGACTCTTCTATTACTATAACATTATCATCAGCCGGTATTTGCTCCACGACCGAAGACTATTTCCATTCCTGACCATCTCGCTCCACCCGCACATCATCTCGCCAACGCATCTTCGCTCTTCTTGGACGTTTTATGTCTCGCGGATACCATTGGAGAAACTCGTATGTCCATCTGTGGTCCTTCATGCGTGCAACGTGCCCTGCTCATCACAATTTAGTTTCTTTTATTTGTCTACCATGTCCTCAACTCCTGCTTGGTCTCCTATTCATGTATGTATTTCTCTTCCGGTCATGACTCGCCAGTCCCAGCATGCTTCGCTTCATACGTATCGAGATGTTTGGAGGTATTGTATGGAGTCTGCCGTCAATGATCGTGTTTCACGCCCGTGTCATTATCGAGCGCATACTGAGCTTCGATCAGCGTGTGCTCCCGATAATGACACATGTGTGATACATATATTTCCTTTCAGATAACCCATGCACTCTGAGAACTTCTAATAAAGCCGGAGTTTGTAAACCGCTGTCAAATTGTCCATCCGCTCAAGAAGTCTTGAAAAAAACTGGAAAATTCCAGGTAATTTACATTCAATAAATATAAAACGTATTGCTTTTGAAATGACAACTTACGATACTTAAGGAAAAAATATAAAACGCTTTGCTTTTGAAATGACAACTTACGATACTTAAGGAAAAAATATAAAACGCATTGCTTTTGAAATGACAACTTATGATACTTAAGGGGAAAAAATGTTAAATCTGATCCAAACGGCATTTAAGAAAAAAATATCACGTGAAACTTCGTATATCTATCCATTGTTGTCGGCCGCGGCGAATACAGAGAAGAAAATATAACTTCAAGAAAAACACAATTCTTCTCCCGATTTCACGCCCAACATCGAGCAGAAACGCTCCAACACTATATGATATCCTCGCTTGGACCGTGAAGTTCTATAAAATCCACAGCAATCCTCTAATCGTTGCCCTGGAGGCTTGCTGGAGTAAGTCTTACCTACCTTTCCGTTATAAGCACAGACTCTCGAAGCATCATCTGCTATTATATCTTTCGATTGTTTTTTTTTTTCAAATGAAAACTACGTCCAACTTTTGAACACATTTTTTTTAAATTTAAAAATAAACTATTTAATACTTTCGAGTGATACTGTAGCTGTGACGAGTGACCAATGACATACTAGAATTAGCTCAATACACTGATGCATTGTACGTTCTATAGAAACAATTTTGAATGTATGTGTAAAGGTCTTTATATTTTGGGGGAACTATACATCACTAATCTATCACTAGTTATAACTTAGTGTGTAGGTGTTAAACGTTATTAGATATTAAATATTAAGATTATTTAAAATGACATGTGCGAAATTAAATTGAAGTTAGTTCATAGTTATAATATATAAATTAGATTAATTGATGATATAGCGTTTGGCTTATGTTTGTATTATGGATTGATCAAATCAGAAATTAACATAAATCTAATTCATTTAAACGCACTTAAATTAACTTGACAACTTAACATAATAAACTTGATATCTTTGTATTTTCATATCTATTACTATTTTAGCATAACATGTTTTATAACAAGAGCTCTTTTTTAAAGTCTGTCAGTTAACAAAAAAAATGTTCCTCCCGGGCTGAAACAAAGTCTTCGTACTACCCCTCGACCCCCGATTTGCAGCAAAGGAAGGCGTCAAATAGTGCCAAGATCACAAATATAACATATATTTATCTAACCCCCATATTTATCTAACCCCCCATATTTATCTAACCCCCCCATATTTATCTAACCCCCCATATTTATCTATCCCCCATATTTATCTATTTAAAATATTTATCTTGTAGGTCACAGTATTATTCCCCAGCCCCCATCTTCGTAGAATATTATAAATTAAAATATTTATTTTTAAATATGCACCTCCATTACCTCTCTCTGTACACCATACATACACATAAATGCGTGTGACATATAAAAATATAAGTCTATTAATATGTGACGTGTATGTATTTTATAACATTGATATAACAGGGTGTCTAAAAAAATGTACACACATTTCAAGGCATGATTGAAAATTAAGTATTTATTTAGCCATATCTCATGATAAAACTTCGAATTAAAGAAGACAAACGTATTTGTTTTTTTTCATTTATCGCAAATGTTCTAATTATGGATTTTCTGCTTACACTGCTGATATCAAAGAATCACCATTCTTTTCGTTCTTTGTTCGCATTTTCTTTCAATGGTTGCCTTCAATTCATTAACTGTTGTAGGTTTTGTGCCATTTAATTTATTCTTGATGAGTCTTCAATAAAAAAGTTTATTGGCGTGAGATTTGAGGAGCGCGATGGGTATTCAATGCTACATCTACCCAATCCATCTGTTTAGCAAATTTTCATCAAGATGTCTTATTCTCCTCTTTCATCAAGATGGTAGTGGGGAGGTACACCATTTTACTGAAAATAAGAGCCCTCCTCATCCCTTAACTCTTCACAAATGCGTAGTATGATAAATTTCTGTATCAAGTGCAGGTAAACAGCACGGCATGTAAGTGTGTATACACTGTTTTTTGACACTCTATATCTACAAGATTATATCATTTCCTCTCTAATACCGTTGTTTTCTTCCCCAACCAAAATATTCAGAGAAAATAACCCAAGTCCATTTCACAATATTCGATAAAGGAGTAAGGTGTCCTTTAATTAGACCGATACTCCGAACACAAACCGTCGATTTTCAGAATTGCTGTTACGCCAACAGACAAGCGATTGTATGTTGCGAAGCAGGCGCAGACTCTTCGACAAACCAGGCCACAACTGGTGATACAAATACTCAATGTGGGCCCATACCAACCGATGCCGTCAAAATACAAAAGACAGGACAAAAAGCTATTGACAGTGAGTACATACAGTGATTTCCTCAATATTTTTTTCGTTGCTTGATGCTTTTATACTATCAGAAAGGAAAAAATGAGATGCAAAGGAAAAATAGACATTTACGGTGTTTGGTGATGCAGAATGGCGATCGTGTGTGACAAATGTGTTTGAAAATCAGGTATGGTGATAGGACACTCCAAGACATTGTCCGCTCGGAAATACGATTACCACTAATGACGACCTTTTGATCGATAATAACCCAGGAGAGTGACACAAAAGTGATGGCTGAGGAATTAAAAATATCAAAAACCACCGTCCCCGAGTATTTGTGCAATGTTACGTTTGAATTTATTTATAATAAAGTTTATAAATGTATAATTTGTGTAAAAACAATAAGTTATTAAAAATGAACATATAATTTAAATGGATATAATTGTTGCCTTTAATTTGTCGTATCCCTAAAAAACCTTATACCCTCAAATACTAGGCTGAAAAAAATCTTGAGTCATTCGAGGGGAGCAGCAGAGCGCGGTTCCAGCCTCGCGATAACCTTTTTAATTACTTTCCAGATAACCTTCGTAATTTTCTTGTAACGAATTTGTTTTCAGATTGCATCGACATCATCAAACAAGTGTACCCGTGCACTTTAGTGCCTTCTATGTTGCCTGGACGGAAAGAATACACGAGGAAGTATACCTGCGGGCATGTTGCCATACCACTTATTGTAGGAGGCGAACGCGCAGGCAAAACGGAGTTCCCACATATGGTGAGGACCTTCATGACTAAGGCATTAAATCATTACTCCTATTGTGCGGAATTTTCGGTATTTTCACACAAGCCGCTGTACCACTCGCGTCGGCCCTGCCCGCAAATTTTTAGTCCATCTCGGAATATACTACTCGTACGAGGGTTGATAAAAAAAAATAACGAGAATTATTTGATTTTGATTGAGCCCATCTTGGCGACACTGTCTGTGTTGTACATTTCAATTTTCAGCCATATTGCATGGGCAGTTTATGTTTGGCAGACAAGTATTTATAACAAATTTTGGCACGTTTGCATTGTTCTCATTTTGAAAATTTCAGGCCAAATATTTTTTTTGGTTGTACACCGTTTGAGTGTGGCAACCCGAAAGACGTGTATTAGCTAAGCGTGTATTTATTAGACATTCTTTACAATGCCCTTTCTGTTGATTTCACTAAGTAACTAGAAGCTAGAATGTGTGGGAAAACAATGTATGATAGAATAAGAAATGAGGACATTAGTAAAAAACACAGAATAAAAAATAAAAAAATAAACAAACATATATTTACTGATAGCTTTGAATGTACATATATATCCTGAAATTACACATTTACATACAGGGTGTCGCAAAAAAATGTATTCACAATTAGAATGATTATAAAGTCGGTATTTATTATAATACAGTTCCCTATCAACGTTCATAATAAACTGTATGAATGTATTTTTTTATACTTAGCGTCTTTTTCTAAACTGATGACCATTCTGGTCTGGACACTAGACATTGCTGTCAATGCGAAGCAACGCAATCACAAACATCGAGAATCATTTCATTTGGTATTTGGGCATATTATATTATATATCAATAGCTACTCGTTACTCATCAATGGTTTCAAGTTTTTAAGTTTTCTTCTTCCTCCTCTTCTTTTAGGCCTGTTGGTCTGTTATGGTCCTGCATCATCGTTTCTCTGTTGTGACGTCGACTGCCAGGTGTCTTTACATCTTTTGGGAGGTCTGCTTGCTTGGGGGATACTGTCCATGGCCATTCTTACGGCTCTTGGTTCCGCTATTCTGGATACATGTTCGTTCCAGAACCTTCGTCTCTGTCGTCCCCATCTGACAATTTCTTCAACTTCGCACATCCTTCGGATTTCTGTGTTTCGTACTCTATCACGATGGGTTTTGCCAGCGATACTCCTGAGTACCTTCATTTCGCTGGTTCAAAGGAGATTTTTGGTTCTGACAGTGTCGGCTCTGGACTGTATGCTGTATTTCATTATGGGCGGACACAGGTCTTGTATATCCTCACCTTGCTTTGGATGTCCATATACTTGTTTTTCCAGATAGTGTTATTTAAACAATAAACTTTAACAAATAGCTGCGGTGTTTTGTTTTTTTTTTTACATATTATCGCGCCATGTCCTTTGCGGGATAGACAGATATAAGACAACTCCAAACTACAGGTACAAACATAAGTTTTTAAGTGTAAACTTTATTCTTGAGAAATCTCCAAAGGAAGAAGTCTAGCGGTTTGAGGTCTGCATGCGCAAGGTAATCTTTAGGAACTCTTCGCCCGATCCGTCTGTTTGATAGGTTCTCATTAAGATAGGCCCTTTCATCACAATGGTAATGTGGAAGCGCTCCATCTTGTTGGAAATAACGATGAAGACTATCTGTTGGTAATCCCAATTCACGAGAAGCCTGCCGAACAGATGCTCTTTAATTTTGACGATACGTTTCCAATACCCATTCTTCCATTGCAGCGTTCGTCGATGTTCTTGGTCTTCCGGAACGTTGTTTATAGACATTCTGTATAGTTTTGTCTGTTTCAAACTTATCTCTTATTCATCTGATAGTAAGTCTAGTTGGCGGATCAGTTTTATATTGTTTGAAAAGTTTGGAGTTGTGTTCTCTCTGCCTATCCCGCAAGGGACATGGCGCGATAATATGTAAGTTTTTGTGTATTCTATAAAGGAGAAATAGGATTTAACTATTAAATATAATAATTCTTGTGTTGCAGGCACTTCTTGGTTTTGACTCCAAATCTGAAGGAAAACCTAAGTGGGAGTGTGGCGGGAGCCTCATCAGCGACAGATGGGTACTGACAGCTGCTCACTGTACAATAAACAGAGAGAATGAGTATGTACAGTCTTGTTTGTTTTTCTTTTTTGTAGGCCTTTTGAGTTATACCGAGCTTTCGTAGTCTCGGTCTTGAGGTTTGTCCTAATTATACTTTCCGCATAATAAAAACACAAAAATATTATTGATCGTGCTTGTGTCGATTCTTGTGACATTATGGTTATTAATATGTAAATGTCCAAACACTTTCGTAACAGTTGTAAATTAGAAAGCGCTCAAAATTAACAAGATCGGTCCCCATTTAGACCCTTGCGGCCCACCGCTTGTTGAGTAGTTTTTTCGACACTACACCATTTGTATTCTCAGCAACATTCTTGGAAAATACGACTTAGTATACCGTTATTTAAACCATCTGCAATCAAATAAATAGAAACATCATCATCATCATCGCAATCACATTGGAAAAGACTGGAAGGTGCCGAATAAATGTTGTAGAAATTCGCTGAAACACTGAAAAGAAAACATGGGTTGATAATGTATGACAGAATATAGAAAGACGTAGTTAACAATTGTTGTGAACTTACACACATACATACCATCACGACAATTCCTTAAGACGATACTTGCAATGTTCATGATTCGTTGGCATTTTGAGCTACAAGAACGTGGTATAAACCAGTGTTCCCCTACCTTTTTAGACCTGTGGACCGGTAAAAAAAGGAAAAAAATTTCGCGGACCACTAATACTGAAATAAAAATGTTTTTTTTATTTAATATTTTTTTGATCTTATTGTATATTGTGACAGATGGAAATATGTAACTATAATTGACAAATATACATATAACAGTTAAACAATTTTAATTGTAACATTGTCTGATACAATTAAAATTTAACAAAAACAATGGGGTTTTTGCAACAAACTAATGCAAAACCTGCTGTTGCATCTTTGCTAATATATTGGATATTCTTGGCTGCAGTGCTGTCTCTGACAGAAGAAGTGCTGCATTCACGTCCAGTCTATTCCTTTGTTTCGATTTTATTGAGGAAATGGATGAAAATCCTATATTTAATATTTTGGCATGGCGAATTTCTTGAAATTTGGCATACTGTTTGCGGCCCGGCACCGGGCCGCGGACCACCGGTTGGGGAACACTGGTATAAACTGTAAAATAACATAGTTGGTAAATCAAAGTAATTTCTACCAATCAATCAGCTTTTATTTTAAAATGGTTATTGGCATTCTAGAGAAAAACTAACAAAAATGAATATAAAAGATGGGAATTACAGGGTTTGCATTTCGAATTCAAACTTTTGCAAATCAAACTCAAACTTTTGCAAATCACAACCTTTCGCAAATCAAATTCAACATTTTGCAAATCAAATGCAACCTTTTGCAAATCAAATGTATCCTTTTGTTAACAAATAAAAATATATAATTCAAACATGTACCATAAAAGTACTTATTTATTGGTACTCGTAATTAACAATTCATCATAATTCTCTCTCTCCGTCGTCCTGTCACTAATACTAATGTCTGAGGATGACGGCAGCCGCTGATGGCCCTTTTACTGGTCTCCTTCCATCTGGATCTGTCCCGGGCCGATCGGAGAGCATCCGATATTGAAGATCTCGTAGCAGTCCTGATCAGGTCACTCCATCTGGTTGTGGGTCTCCCTCGAGATCTCGTTCCTTCAACGCTTCCGACGACCACAAGTTTCTCCTACCTATATGGCCGAAATACTGCAGGACACGTCGCATACTCAATGATGAGAGGCAATACTACTTTAATTTGAGCTCGCCTAAGATGGACACATGTGTTCTCATGACTGTCCATGGTATCCGGAGCATTCTGCGCTAACACCACATTTCAAAGGCATCGATCCGTTGTCTTTCCGATTCTCGCAAGGTCCAAGTTTCAACACTACAAAATTATTGAGAAGATCAGTGTTTGGACGAGCCTCATTTTCGTGGTTTTTGTAACGATGTGGTCTTTCCATAACATTTTCCAATTCATAATTTTGTATACACAAACTGACATATGTAGATACTTAATAACTTCATCTATAATAGTTCTCCTGCATCAGCTGATAGTCATTTCATACACATATTCATGCAATATTTGTTACAAACTCTGAAGGTAACAGTTGCAACAGCTTTTACAATAACACCTATCAATCGTTCATGATTTGAAAGATCAGCTAGCACAGCGGTTGGCAACCTGTATGCACTGAAGTACCACTTATGGTCCAAGGAAATAATAATGCAGCGAAAAAAAAATTTATGTTTCCTCAAAAATTAATAATTTTGTAACCTGTTTGTCTGACCAAAAAGATCACGTACTTCATGCGTCCAGTGGAGGCTTACGTTATCCAAAATTAACCATATTTCCTCCATGTTATCTTCTTCCAAGTATGAACCCCATCGAAGAAGTTATTTCAAATGTGCGAAATATGCAAACTGACCCTGCAAATCATGAACATTTGATGGATGTTATTGAAGAATCTGTCGCAACTGTTACCTCCAGAGATTGTAATAATGATTTCATGAATATGTGTATGCAATTAACACCAGCTGCTGCAGGAGAACCATAACAGATTAAGTTATTAAGTATCTAACATACTCGTACATATGTCAGTTTTTGTATAAATGTAATTATGAATTTTGATGAATTGTTAAATACTATTAAAGTGTTTGTATGATACATCTTTGTGTTATAAAAAATTGAATTTATTAACAAAACTGTGAATTGGATTTGCGAAAGGGTGAATTTGAAGTGTAAAAGGTTAAATTTGAAATTTTATACCTGTATACTATGAGAGTTAATGAACATGAATATTATGAGATGAATAACTTTTCAGAAATATAGATAAGGATGTATAGTGTGTACTTTTGATTGAGTCAGGAAGAGTGTTCCAAAGTCGAGCCGAACGAACCGTAAAACATGAATGATGCGTTGGAATACAAAATATTCTGCTGTCACCAGATCGGAGAGACAGCCCGTTCTCAGAAAGGAAAAGAGCACAGCATGGATCGTGCCTCTTAAAAGGGTTGACAGGACGTGGAGATTTCTTTGCTGTCTTATTATAAAATAAGACAGCGAAAATAGATTTATAATAAAAGTCTATTTGGTAATGGTCTGTTATGACATCTCTGTATAATTCGATTCACAGTAAATCGAAACGCAGCACAATCAAATGGAACCCGAGAAGTGGCAAAAACTCCGAGAGTTGAGAGTTGAGTGAGTCCTAAAGATATTTCTGCGACACCTTATTTTTTATTAGATATATTCAGATATTGATTTTTATATGCACCTGTTGATACATATACACTCTAGTTTAGAGTTTGGGCCACTGATCTCACGGAGCAGTCAGGAAATATGTTTTCAGTTTTAGAGCGGCGAGGTGCACTGGAAAACATCAAGTTCCATTGCAGGTCCCTGTCACTCTTGGCATCGCAACGGCCAGCTTCATGATGGCGATGCTGACCATCCAGTGTACAGTGAAATTAGTATTTCCCCACATATTGTGACTGCGTGATAGGCAGAAATATTTGTCTCAGCGAAAGGGAAACATATGTTTCTGAAGTGGGTCTCATGGCAATTGTGCTTGCTTCTCTCGGACCTCCCTAATCTCGTCAACCAGTAAGTAAGTAGGAATGAAATAACGTTACTGCAAGTGGCTTCCATTATTGGTCGGGATCCTCATTTCAGCCCCGCCTACTTTAGAACTATACATTTTTCTAGGTAAATTGTTTAAGTTAGAGCAAAATCCATCGTCATGCCCTTCCCAATAAGGAACGTTTAAAGCAATTAACCGGCGTGCTAAAAGCAGCTTACTATTTCATGCTGTATGGGGCCTGGGATAATCCATTCAAGGGTTCTTTGATAGCTTCCCTTATACCAGACAAGCAGACACAACAGCAATTGGAAATAAAACGACCAAACATCACGTGGTAGCCAGATTGTGACACAAGAGATTTAGATAAAGGCCTGTATCAAATGTTAAATAAAATAATTAGGTTATTGGATTCTAAACACCAAAATGTACGAACTTTTTTATTTAATGATTATATATTTATTTTCAGGGAAGTAAAATATGTCAGGCTTGGCAGTCCCAACGTTGAGGATTCTGTGGAACCAGGATACAGTTACACAGTTGTAAACATTACAAGTCATGACAACTACTCATACAAAGCCGGATACAATGACATCGCGCTGCTAAAGCTGGACAGGATGTGAGAAATTTATTTCGTACTTAAATTACAAATCCAATGGTATGCAAAGTTGAAATATTGTACTAATTGCCACCACAGCATTGGACGTATCCCGGATTGCGGTGCAGGTGTGGAATTTTGAATTACAACAATTACGATAGTTTACACCCAGATCTATCAGGAACTCTTCTCTCTACTCCTGCTGTATCGGACGTATGCGTCACATAGAAAAGTAATTTAATGTACATTATTGCCTGTGTAAAAATATTGCTTGTAATATGGCCGTATTATAATAAAATTTCCATTTATGTGGTCCTCGCATTATCACTGCGCATGATCAGACGACCCATGCGCTCGATAAACGCGTTGCAAGCGTTAAACTAGCAAAGGGTGACGGCAAAAGCAGACAGATCGAGGTGCTTGCTATGTGCGATGGGCTAAACATAAGAGACGCAAAATATATTCTCGTGTGAAACGTCAACCTGTATTTTTATTTCTACAAAGTTCTATCGGTTTACAAGAAATCTTTTTACCCAGCTCTTCACGAAACTCATTGAAGTCACGCCGGAATCCTCGACGATTGACCGGCAACCATTCACCTATTCTTCAGTTTTTCCACTTGTGCCGTACATATATCAATAATCCACTTTTTTGCATACATTTTTTCATTCGAAATAGCGACATAACGAAATTCCCCATTTTCAGTGTTACATTTGACGAGCGCGTCAGACCTGCCTGTCTCCATACAGGCACGCCAACTGAAGGAGATAAATACATTACCGCTGGGTGGGGGTCGGTCAGTTACGGTGGACCTAGGAGCGATGAACTACTTAAGGTATTTTCACTTACTTTCACGACGCTACCCAACACGCACGCACACGCTGACGTTATCCAATACACACACGCCGGTCCTCGATTCAATATATTGTAAAGTAATTATTTCTGTTGATATTGATCAATGTTTTTATTTCGTAATGACATCATTCAAATCATAGAGGTTTTGATGAGGAATACATAAAGTATGAAGACTCTGCAATCAGTATGTTTGGAGAAATTAAATAAAATATCAGTTCTGGTCACTCGCTGTCCATTACAGGGCGGCAAGTGTTCAATAATAAGTAACAGGGTGAAATTACATTATTATAAAATTTGACTAACTATGGGTTCTCAATTTAGTTCAACACTATTAAAATAACAAGTAACAGTAAAATTATAATACATTATAATAAAAAGTGGACTACAAAAACAGGGTACTCAATTTGGTCCAACACTATTTGAATAACAAGTAACATTTTGAGAGTATCGTAAAGAAAGGAGTGTAACAGGGTTCTCATTTAAGGCCAAAAACTTTTTTCTTTTTACAATATATTTTATAATGTCAAACAAACTTGAATTTTTTGAAAACATGCATACTCGTACATAGTCATCACTCCGTGTCCCTTGCGGGGAAGCATAGAGAATAAATCTTCATTTTTTTCTATCCTAGCACACAGCTTTTGCCTCTTTTATATTCATCTCATCATGCACGTTCTTCTATTACACATACTTCTCCCTTTACCTTCTCTCAAAATCTTATCCATCTAGTCCAGTCACATTTCATTGGTCTACCTCTTCCACGCACATCTTACACTTTTAACTTGTGTACTGGCTTAGTCATTCTTACAAATTTCATTCCCTCCACATGTCCAAACCATCTTAAAGCTCCTTTCTTCATCTTACTTATGAATCATTTATGTAATATTTTATTATGTAAATGAATATATTTATTACATATTATTAATTTTAAAATATAAAAAATCTTGCAGGTAACAGTGGAACACTTTTCTCACGGCGATTGTAACAAAACGCTCATAGCTGCGGTAAGAAATTTTCATTTTTTTTTATCGATTGTTGAAAAATATGAAAGAAAAAGTTTCTCAAAAAGACTTCCCAAAAACGATTGTATTTAAGTGCTTCTCAAAGCTGCACACGCCTCTCATATCTATGACACTAGGAAGTAGACTATTCCATACCACAGGATTAGCAACGCCAAAATATCTATCATAATACCCCGCCCTATTGGATTAATTAAGGGACAACAAATTTATTGGATGATAAAGGAATCGACCTCAACGTTCAACTTCTCTCTGAAAGAACATTTTTCAGACACAGATTGGAAAGATACAATGGAGACATCCCATTAAGGGACTTGAATACAAAGAGACGAAGTTTGAAATCAATCCGTTCGGGGCACTTAAGCCTGTACATCGTATTTAGAAGCGGACTTATATAGCAATATTTATGACTACCACATATCAGGATAACAGCGGCATTGATAACAGACTTGAGTCTATAAATTTGTGAATCAGACAAACCAGAATAGAAACCACTAATAATAAAAAATAGAAAAAAAAGCATAAAGCACTTACTTAGTCCCAATTTTTAAACGTAAAAAAGCCCTCAAACAATTTGGTTACTCAATAGCAAAGAAGATGCGCTTTCATAATAATGTATATCCAGCATGTTTAGGGCGAAGTTAGAAACAAAAATTAGATCCTTACGACATCTATCCGAGAAATACTCAACTACTGTCCGGACAACCCAATTTACGAGTATGTTTCTGATCATAAAATAATTTGCCTGATTCAAAAACATTTATATTGGTTATGTTATTATTGCAGATAAAATCTGGCGTCCAAGATCAGATCCAAGTGTGCGCTGGCCACAGGACCAAGAAAAGTGATTCATGCCAGGTAAATCAAAATAATGAAATTTATAACGAGAATATCTCATGTTTCCACCCTTGAGCATATTATTGCGTGATATTTGGCAGTCATTGCCTAAGGCAGGGGTTCCCAACCTTTTTGTACTCTAGAGCACATTCTAAAATATCGGTAGGGTGGCGGGCACCACCTATTTTTAATCGACAAACTCCTTCCATAACTTCTCATTTTCCCATAATTTATTTTCTTATATTCATAATTTATTAATAAATAATAAACAAAAATGTTTCAAAATAATAACATTATTATTCAAATTGCATACACACAGAGAAATGTATTTACAAAACTTAAACAAAAAACACAAATACAAAGAAAACATTTTATAAAAAAATATAATATCAATATGTCAATGTGATCTTTGGCATTGCATATCATTGGCCAGTGGCAGTGCCTCATACTCATAATTAGGAGAGTATGACGATAGCAGATAGCAGATAATCCTGTTAGCAAACAATCATAAAGATGCTCATCGGTGAGTCGAGATCTATATCTTGATTTTATTAAGTTCATGTTTGAAAACAATGTGTAGCATAAATATGTCGAACCGAAAAATGATTCAATTTTATATGCCGCTTTTTTAAAAAATGGGAACTTTTCTCTGTCCACTGTATTCCAAAAGTCCTCTGATATTAAGGATTTTAGCAAAATATCATTCTTAAGGTCCAAAATTTCTAGCTCTAGATCTTCTGTCTTACCTTGAACAAAATCTGCAATACATGCGGCCATTTCCATTACATTTATTTGGCAAGTAAAAGGATTGATACAGAAGGAAACAATTGGCTCGATATGTGTAAACTGCAAAAATCTCTCTTCAAACTGTTTTATTAACACTTGAAGATGCTTAATAAATAATGACCCGTTTAATTAATTGTTACCTAGCATTTTCTTCATATGTGGGAAATGCACGAGAGAATTGATCTGCAGATGTGATATCAACAAATCCAATTTAGCTTTAAATGACTTTACAGAGCTTATCATTTCAGCTATGTTTTTGTCTTTCCCCTGCAACTCCAAATTTAAAGAATTCAATTTTTCCATGATTTATGTCTGTGAGAAATCCCAAATCAATCAGCCAGCGAGAGTCAGCTAGTTCATCATAATTTTCTTTTTTATCGTTTATAAATGTTTTTATTTCTTCAATTCAACTCACAAATCTTGTAAGAACCTTTCCTTTACTGAGCCAACGTACTTCAGTATGCAGAATAAGATCATGTTCTTTATCTTCAATATCTTCTAACAGGGCCTTGAAAAGTCGGTGTTGCAAAGGAGCTGCTCGAATAGAATTGATTATTTTTGTAACTATTTTCATAACGTGTTCAAATGGCAATATTTTACAACGCAGAGCTTCCTGGTGGATAATACAGTGGTAGGACATAAAGTTTGAAAATGATTCATCCTTCTTGCAGAGGGCAATAAATCCTTTGTTTTTACCTACCATTGCTGGTGCTCCATCGCTGGTTATCGCAGACAGCTTGTGCAAAGGCATATTTATTGACTTGGCGTATGTTCTGAATGTATTGTATTATAAATATACTCACCCCTTGTCTGTCCTTTCATAGGTAATATTTGCAACATATCCTCCTTTACTGTGAAGTTACTAAATACCATTCTCACCATAACTGATAACTGTGCGGTGTCTGATATATCTGTTGACTCGTCAAATTGTAGCGAGAACCAGTCACATATTTCCAAGTCAGTCTTTAACTGAGTTTGTATGTCTGTTGAAATTGCATGTATTCTTCTTGTGACGGTGTTATTTGACAACTGTTAGTCTTGTATTTCTGAGACAATCTCAATGAGACAATGTTAGAAAATCCATCAAACAAACAATCGGCACCAGTCAAAAATAGTTCTTTAACCTCTAAAGGAGTATGGCCGTACGGTGTACCGCGAGCGAATTTTTACCTCAAGAGAGTATGGACGTACATGGTACGTCCAATGTTTTTTTCCGAATACATGAATTTATCCATAAAACGGAAAAGGCTCAAATGTTCTCATCTATTCAATTATTTTGTATATGGCGGCCGCAATTACGTTTTTTATATTACTTACAAAATCATTTTTTTTATTTTGCTAATAAAATCTCACTCACTTAGAGGTTAAACAACTCACCATCAATGAAAGGTTTCTTCTTTTTTGCGAGCATGTGAGAAATTTTGAAAGAAGCAATGGTGGCCTTTTTAGAATCGTCCACATGTCTAGTGAAAACAGTCTGTTGTGCAGTTAGATTTGATTTTAGTTGACATATTTTTTTCTTTCTTACTTCAGATTTAAGTGGATAATTCACATCAAAAGTGGCATGAATTGTCTGCAAGTGTCGTTCAACATTATGTTTTTTCGGCACTGCAATACTTCTACCACACAACAAACAAACGCATTTATTTTTCAAATTAACGAAACAATATGATTCCTCCCAGTCAGTGTTAAAATTATAGGTTCGTTGTCTTTTACTCGGTCCACTCATTTTAGGACTAAAAAAATAAAAAATAAATAGTAATTGAACTACAATATAATATCAATGTTATAGCGCACGTCTGTTCTACATTATATGCATAAATGTATTATAACAAGGACTATAACTATCCCCACAATCATAATAGATTATCGCTTATTAATATAATAGATTACGCACCTCGCTTTTAGCCCGTTAGAAATTTTCAGAAGGAATATCAAAACTCCTAATTCGTGTTTCGTCAGACGAAGATGTCTCCTAGATAACTGTCGCGACCCGAACGGGGCAGCAATCGCAATCACAATGACAACAACGCGGTTCCAGACGAGGAATGCTATTTGCACATCACTCCTTGTACACGCCGAAAACCCGAAGTGAGCCGATGATCGCCGAAGCAATCGGGACGGTACGAGCACGTGACTACTGTCAGTTTGGCTGTCGGGGCCATGCTTATTGCTTTCACTGACAGACAGAGCTGTTAGAGTCATGTGCCATGTGTTTTGGCGCTTTCGGCGTTCATCGGCTCAGTTCGCGGCGTTCGTTCACTTCGGGTTTTCTGCGTGTACAAGGAGTGATGTGCAAATAGCACTCCCCGTTCCAGGCTAGCGTGAAGAGTGCAGTCTGGCTCGCCGCTAGACAAGTTGCGACAAGTACTGTCAGCAAAGGAACCACTCATACATACAATATCGCAAACATACGAACGTATTTAATAAACCTAGGCACTCAAAAAAATTAAAACTTTCACAAACAAATAAAAATAATTCACATTTTTAATTAATGTTTATGAAAAAATTCTGTCTCTGTCGAATAATGACGGGCACATACGAATCGTTCCGCGGGCGCCATGGTGCCCGCGGGCACGGGGCTGGGAACCTCTGGCCTAAGGGCTAGAATATCCATTGAACCTCTTATTAACGGACTTTCTAGCTTGTGACGTAACAACTCCCGACGAAATTTGACAGCCGTCTATAGACGGCTGTCGGTTGTATACAACCGCATACGATTTTGAACATACAAAGTCATGTTGTCCGAAATAGTTTATACGTGTTTCGCTTTTTGACAGCCGTTCAAACAATCGCATACGATTTTGAACATACAAATCGTGTTATCAGTAATAGTTTTTTTACCTGTATCGCCTTTTGACACCATTTGTACAACCGCATATGATTTTGAACATACAAATTCGTGTTGTATGTAATATTTTTTACGTGTATCGCTTTTTGACAGCCGTTCATACGACCGCATATGATTTTGAACATACTAATTTGTATTGCAAGTAACAGTTTTTTGCGCGTATCGCTTTTTGACAGTTTGTATTGGTGTACCAATTAGTTGGGTCCGTTTTTTTGTGTTCAAAAATGAATTTATTTCTAAACAAAATGAATGAACAGATCAATTAAAGTATTGTCCATCGAGGGCTCTTACTTTTCCCCATCTCTCAGGCAATTTTCGAATTCCATCTCCAAAAAATGATTCGTCTTTTGAGGCGATCCAAGTTTGGAGCCAATTTTCGGTTTCTTCGAAAGAAATGAACCGGTGACCTGCCAAATCGTGCTGCATCCTTCGAAACAACCAATAATCAGAAGAAGTAATGTCCGGGGAATACAGCGGGTGCGGTAAAACATCCCATTTGAGCGTTTCCAAATATTTTTTTACGACTTTTGCGACATGAGGCCGAGCATTGTCATGAAGAAGAATAACTTTATCATGTCTTTGCTCGTATTCCGGCCGTTTTTCTCGCAATGCACGGCTCAAACGAATTAATTGTAGCCGATACCGATCGCTCGTAATGGAATCACCAGGTTTCAGCACCTCATAGTAAACAACCCCCCTTTGGTCCCACCAGATACAGAGCATGATCTTCGAACCATGTATGTTCTGTTTTGGTGTTGATGTTGAGCTTAGCGTAGTATTTTTTCTTCTTGGGGTTGTCGTAGAATATCCACTTCTCACCTCCAGTTACAATCCGATGCAAAAAACCTTTTCTTTCTTGCCTTTGAATCAGCTGCTCGCAAGTGAAAAATCGCCTTTCAACGTCTCTCGGTTTCAGTTCATAAGGCACCCTATTTCCTTGTTTTTGAATCATTTCCATGGTTTTAAATCGTACGGAAACGGCTTGTTGAGTCACTCCCAATGATTTTGCAAGCTCCTCTTTCGTTTGACTCTGATCTTCTTCGAGTAATGCCTCTAATTCTTTGTCCTCGAATTTTTTTGGCTGTCCAGACCGAGGCTTGTCTTCGACGCTTAAATCTCCAGCCTTGAAACGTCGAAACCATTTCCTACATGATTTATCAGTTGGAGCAGCGTCACCATAAACTTCGACAAGCATTCAATGGGCTTCAGCTGCACTTTTCTTCCAATTAAAGCAGAAAATTAAAACCTCCCGCAAATGCTGCTTGGTTAACACAAAATTCGACATTTTCAACACTGTACAAAACAAGGTTTTTGCATGAAACTCAAAGCGATATAAACTGAATATTATTGGCAGATGTCTAACCTCTCTGAAACCGCCAAAATCGGTTGTCACTATGAACAATTCATAACAGCCAGAGCCATCTTTTGTAAACGGACCGAACAAATTTTTACTCCTAATATTTTGACGCGTATCGCATTTTGCCAGCCGCTTATACAACCGCATATGATTTGGAACATACAAATTCGTGTTATCAGTAATAGGTTTAACGCGTAGGTATTTCTTGTTAATATTTTTTTAACTGAAATGCATACATTTGTCGGCCTTCGCCAATAAAATTCATTGCACACGGTTAATAATGCAAAAATATGTTTGTGATTTTTTTAGTAAAATAAGTTATTTTTAATGTTCATTGGCTATACATAAAACTCAGCAACACAAGTACTAATAAATAAAATTATTTACTATGGGGTAATTTGTTATTAGGCTGCAATCCTCGTAGTCGAGGATCCCATCGGCATTCCAACTTCGATTTAGTTGGAAAGTGAAGCTGTGTCGTGGAGTTTTCGTTTATTTCTTCTTTTCTCTCTCCTCTTTAAGTAAGTGGGGTGTTGCACACCAGCAAACTCACCGGTCACACCGGTGTGCTGGATCCGATTGCACACCTAAAATGATACGATCGCAGCACACCGGCGTGTTTTTTTTAAAATAATGTCATAATTATCCTTATACCCCCCCAATATTAGAAGAAAAAAAGCCTTTGTCATTCGAAGGGAGTAGCGCAGCGGGGTTTGAACCGACAACCTTCCGCACGAAAGTCCAATGTGTTAACGCACGGCCATGCCCCTCAGGCCGCGATTAATGAGTTAATGTCTACATTATGCACTTTGTATCCATGTTCTATCGTGATAAACTAGCTTTGTGTTGGGTCCAGGTGCCATATTTTAACGTAATAAACTAGATTTGTGTCGGGTCCCGGTTCCGCGTTTTGACGTGATAAACTAGATTTGCGTTGGGTCCCAGTCCCGTGCTTTAACGTGATTAACTAGATTAACGTTGGGTTTCGGTCCCGTGTTTTAATGTGATAAACTGGATTTGCGTTGAATCCCGGTCCCGTGCTTTAACGTGATAAACTAGATTTACGTTGAGTTCCGGTCCCGTGTTTTAACGTGATAAACTGGATTTGCGTTGGGATTCGGATAATCTTGATTTCTCACATGAGCCAGTGGTATTCAACCTTCTACGGAACCTAAGAGTTCCGCGGAACCGTGATGAGTTATTACAGTGATTAGGGATGAATGTGAACTTAAAACTGATCTGTAGAGTAAGATTGTTTATATGCTATTTAACGCCTTAATTCGGATTATATTTTTCAGCACAGTAAGACAAGTGTTGAAAAACTGTTTCAGCTTTGAAAGACCACATTAAACACAATAATACAGACCCAAAGTATCAACTGACAGCTGAATATCAAAACTATAAAATTTTCTCTCTATTATTTATTCAACACTACATTAGAATGCCGATAAAAGGAAATGTTTTTAAGCGTAAATATATACGAAGATTATTATAGAATTATTACAGTGATAAGGGATGAATATGAACTTAAAACTGATATGTAGAGTAAGATAAGAAGAGGGTTCTTAGATGATTTGGGCATGTGGAACGAATGAAATGAAAAAAACAAAACAAGTATACAGTGCAAATGTGAGTGGAAAGCGTGACAGAGAAAGGCCCAAAAATATAGTTGGATCTGGCGAATGACGTTTTTTTAATAAATGTACTAGTCAAAGAAATTGTAGTTGTATCATAAGTTGTATGGATGTGGACGTGTCGAAAGGATAGTATTAGTAATTGTTATGGATGCGGACGTGCTCTGTCCTTTCAGCTTACCCCAAAAGGGAAACGACGTGATTTTATGTCTGTAATTGTTACATCGCGTGTCTCTATTTATTTACAAAAGTGAGAATAATGCGACAACTTTTATGACATATTAGAACTATCTAAATTACTTTAATATAAATGTGCTATTTGGGCGACCTCTGTTTTTCGATTTTATTCTAACCGCTCAAATACAAAAGTTCCATTGTCAGTTAATCATTATCTTCTTCCAGGGAGACTCCGGAGGTCCTCTGATGGTGTACAACCCAGACGTGGCCTGCACATACCTGGTGGTCGGGATCACCTCCAAAGGGACTGGCTGCGGCACAGCAGGTGTGCCAGGAATCTACACCAGGGTCGCTGCTTTCATACCTTGGATTGAAAGTTACGTGTGGCCAGACAACCCTTAAAAAGGTTATGCGTGTGACTGACCGATTGTCAGAAATTAGAAATACCGAAATTGAAAAATATCACGAATTAAATACATATTTTGAGATTCAAACATTGATTTATGTTAAGACTTTCATGCATTGTACTTCTTTATAATCTAAATAAACGCTGTGGTGTTTCTTTGTAACAATTTATTTGTTTCATTTGTAAAACAGCGAATGAGCGTTACTAAATAAATTAAAGTAGATTGATTACGGAAAACATCTGTGGGAGGGAGTACTCATCTAGGGTCAGGCTATGGTATTTCCTCACGGAAGATCAAACGATTGACGTGGAAGGACAGCTCAAGACCAGACAAGAAGTGACGAGGGGATCCTCGACTACGAGGTCCAGCAATACCTTTCGTATGAAAAGCAAGTATTACAGTAGAACTTTTTTTAGAGAACGTTCAATGGTTTAAAGCGTAGTTTCCCAAACTTTTTCGCCCCGTAGACCACTTGCCGATTTTTTTGTTTTCCGTAGACCTCTGCCTGCTTAATATTGAATTTTCCTAAACTTATTAACTTCAAACGTGTTTTTAACAGTTGACCCAGTGCTGTTCACCTTGATAAGGGTTTTTGTAGAGTGAACAATTGTAAAAAAAGGAAAACATGTACAATTTTTATCCACACCTTTATTGAAAAGACACAAAATGCAAGTAAATATTTAGCTTTGGAACGAAACAAATCAAAACCTAATAAAATTCTTACATACAATTAATACACAAATAATACTGTTAATGAGAGGGATGGGCCTGATGCTCTGATAGCAACGGTGCAATATTTGGCTTTAAATTAGTGAGATATAGTCTTAAATCTCCACGTTCAGTGATTTGCATTCGATTTCTTCATTTAAGTATTTCCTATTTCTAATGTAAGTATTATGTACACACAATCTGTGTTAGGTGTAATAAGACATTTACGGAATGCCTAAATATTGATGATCTGCCTAAATGGGATCCGCTCACATGGACCCACATTTACATCTCGTGCACCCCCATTTTCTATTCTCGCTTACATAGACTCACTGCAAGTCTAAATCGACCCTTCTTCTCCCTGGCTCCATCCCAACTCATTGTCTGCGAAGACTGTTGGGGTCAGCTCTCCTCGTCCTCAGGTTGTATGCTCTTATGTCCAGGACTACGTCCCCCAGGCTGTGCTTCTGCATCGGGTTATCTTTTTGCACCACCCATGAATTATTTGGTCTTCTTCTGGTTGTTATTCGAGGAAGATCCATGAAGATTGCCTGGTTCACAATGTGATCGTGTGCTCTGCGTCCAACGTGCCCATACCATCTCAATCGCCTCTCCTCCATCTTGATGTTGATGTCTGTAACACCTAGGCTTCCACGAATGCGTGAGCTTTTTATTTTGTCTCTCAGGGACACACCAGCTAACAATCTCAGCATAAGCATTTCAGCAGTTTCGAATTGCCTAGAGTAAGAGTTATACATCGTCCAGCATTCGAAGCCATAGCCAAGTCAAAATCGACCCTTGAGGGTCCATATAGACCACTTTGGAAATGTTTGGTTTTCAGTTTTTTTTATTTCAAAATAAATTAACGTTAATTGAGTTATGATTAAACTATTTACGTAAATTAATAGAATTATTTAAATCAGAAAACGGAAAATATTTAAACTTCAAATAGCTCTACTACAAAATTTACTTTTATGACATACGACTTTATTTGTGGGAAGTGTCTACGAGTACATACCATGCTTGTATTATTTGCCCCTTTTCACCAGCCTAGCACTTCACTTCTGTCCTCTTATATTCCAGCGCCGCTAATGAGGGTTATACGAGTACTGTAACAAATGTATGAAATATGTTTTAATAAAAACCAAATGAAATAAATGACATTGATTCAAAATTATTTGGTTTTTATTATCATTAATTTCTGTTTTATTTTAGAAGCAATATTTACTTTATATATTTCTATTTAATGACTTGTTCACCTTGGGATATGAGCAAAAAAACCTTTTTCAACAACTCATTGGTGTAACAAATTAATTATTTATTTATTTCAAGACAAGAAAAAAAAATATTTTTCAGGTACAAATCAATTATGAAACAAAATTAAAAGCGCGGTATAATAATAACACGTAAAAATATCTAGAACACCGGGGCCTAGTTGTTAAGACGCCTGTCTTCTAGCCCGAGTGTTGCGGGTTCGATTAAAAAAAAAGGATTTCAATCTGGTTTTCACTTGAGAGCCCTTTAACATTTTGCTTGTTGGCTGGAAGAGATTACCACTTAACAAGCAAGCGGGTACCCCAAGTTCGATTCCTGGTGCATTAAATTATTGACTGGTTATACTCGTAGACCGTTTTACATCTAAATTCTTTTTATCAGCAGATTTTAGCTGTGAACCATAAGTTATTATATCGTTATTGAAAAAAATACAAAAATAAGCGCTGTATAAAACTCTGCATAATCGTATTGTATTACACTTTCGGTGTATACACAACACCCTGGTGGGCTTATTGCCACGAGGAAATCTCTTCCAGCCAACCAGAAAGCAGTTACTTTGCTGTGACCTTAGTGAAATCCAGACATGTTTCTTTTATTATGAAAACTTCTTGTCCTGTTCAAGTGTAAAATCCGTATTTCACTTGATACGCCACTGCTATTCATAAGAAGACCATTTATTTAGTTTAATGCAATAAAGATTCAAGCCACGGTCTCACTGTGTTGAAATATAAGAGCCGACGCAATAACCACTTCGCACAGGCTTTTCACACTTTAAGATTCGATCAAAATCAAGACAACCGTTGCCAGTCCGCCTTGTTTATGGGGAATATTGATTTTTTGTGAAGGGTTTACTAAAATTTCTATATTTAAGTAAATATAAGGAATAATGTAATGGGTCTTTGTATTTTTATTTTATTTTATTTATTATTACACATGACAAGAAATACACACAATTTAAGAAAAACAACAGATAATTTGATTTGAACATACAATTTTAATGAATCTGGGTTTGTTGCCTTTCATTTGTCGTATCCCCAGTAAACTAGGCTTTTGCCTGTATCTCACTGAGGATATTTAGCATGAAAAAAAAAAATCGATACTTCTTTCCGATACATACCTTTATAGATAGCTACATCACACTCCTTACACATGTACCAGGTCTCCCTTCTCTTCTTGTGTGCAGCACATACCTTTATAGAGAGCTACATCACACTCCTTACACATGTACCGGGTCTCACTTCTCTTCTTGTGTGCAGCACACACCTTTATAGAGAGCTACATCACACTCCTTACACATGTACCAGGTCTCCCTTCTCTTCTTGTGTGCAGCACATACCTTTATAGAGAGCTACATCACACTCCTTACACATGTACCGGGTCTCCCTTCTCTTCTTGTGTGCAGCACACACCTTTATAGAGAGCTACATCACACTCCTTACACATGTACCGGGTCTCGCTTCTCTTCTTGTGTGCAGCACATACCTTTATAGAGAGCTACATCACACTCCTTACACATGTACCGGGTCTCCCTTCTCTTCTTGTGTGCAGCACACACCTTTAAAGAGAGCTTCATCACACTCCTTACACATGTACCGGGTCTCGCTTCTCTTCTTGTGTGCAGCACATACCTTTATAGAGAGCTACATCACACTCCTTACACATGTTCTTCTTGTGTGCAGCACACACCTTTATAGAGAGCTACATCAGACTCCTTACACATGTACCGGGTCTCCCTTCTCTTCTTGTGTGCAGCACATACCTTTATAGAGAGCTACATCACACTCCTTACACATGTACCGGGTCTCCCTTCTCTTCTTGTGTGCAGCACATACCTTTATAGAGAGCTACATCACACTCCTTACACATGTACCGGGTCTCCCTTCTCTTCTTGTGTGCAGCACATACCTTTATAGAGAGCTACATCACACTTCTTACACATGTACCGGGTCTCGCTTCTCTTCTTGTGTGCAGCACATACCTTTATAGAGAGCTACATCACACTGCTTACACATGTACCGGGTCTCCCTTCTCTTCTTGTGTGCAGCACACACCTTTATAGAGAGCTACATCACACTCCTTACACATGTACCAGGTCTCCCTTCTCTTCTTGTGTGCAGCACACACCTTTATAGAGAGCTACATCACACTCCTTACACATGTACCGAACCTCGCTTCTCTTCTTGTGTGCAGCACACACCTTTATAGAGAGCTACATCACACTCCTTACACATGTACCGGGTCTCCCTTCTCTTCTTGTGTGCAGCATATACCTTCATAGAGAGCTACATCACACTCCTTACACATGTACCGGGTCTCCCTTCTCTTCTTGTGTGCAACACATATAGTACCTTTATAGAGAGCTACATCACACTCCTTACACATGTACCGGGTCTCACTTCTCTTCTTGTGTGCAGCACATACCTTTATGAAGAGCTACCTCACACTCCTTACACATGTACCGAGTCTTTCTTATATTTTTCTGCTAAGCAGATTCCTTGCAAATCCTGCAGGAATTTTCTCTTTTGTCAATTGATGGTATATATGATGGTCCGTATCAACACATGTTTGGATCCCCCTTTCATAACCTCTTCGCAGGATCCTGCAAATTCGTTATTCTATTTATATGTTAAACATTGTTTTTAAGTATAATATTACTTAAAAATACGTAAGATTTATATATTTCGTAGAATATTGATCTAAAACTGATGTGAATAGTTTCCAACTAATGTTAGACTCGCTTCGTCGTCTAACTGAAAAATCTCTTAATTTCTAGTCAGTAATATAAAGTGTTTCATTCCTGATATATATTTCCTCTCCACCATCCCTTCCTTTCCTCTCCCCCATCTCTTCATTTTCCTTTGACTGATGATATCTCCCTTTTACTTTTCCTATGTAACATATAATATATTATTCATAAACATAGTAAAGGTGAATAATCATTTGAATATTTTTTACGACAATATAACTTCATTTATTTACTTTTATCTGGTTGGTTGGAAGAGATTAGCACCTGTTAATGATCCCATCAGATTTTTTTTACGATGGAGTGTTAAAGAAATAAATAAATATAAATATACAGTTTATTTTTTTAATTAAATGAAATGCAAAACGAAAACAGCGCACATATGACATAATTGAAAAAAAACTTACTAGAGAGAGGGGTGGCATTTTTGGTTTTCGCACAAAAACGGATATACCCCTCGCGACGGTCCAGCTCGTAATATGTTCTTCATCTCAGAATATACGTGACCGAGGGTTGATCAAAGAATAATGAGAATTTTTAATTAAGATGCCTGCTTGTTTTTGATTGAGCCTTTTTTTCCTCGCGTTGGCGACTATCTGTGATGTAGATTTCAATTTTCAGTCATATTGGATGTGCAGATTGTCTTTGACTGGCAAGTCTACTACGAATTTTGACACATTCATAAGCTTTTCATTTTAAATAAAACTGGACAAAAATTTTTTTTTTGAGGTTTTACGTCATTTACGTGAGGCAATTCGAAGAAAACGATCAGAATAGTATGCAAAAAGAATAGTATGCCATCAGAATAGTATGCAAACAAAATACTATGCAAACAGAATAGTATGCAAACAGAATACTATGCAAATAGAATAGTGCGCAAACATAATAGTATGCAAACAGAATAGTATGCAAACAGAATACTATGCAAACAGAATAGTATGCAAACAGAATAGTATTCAAACAGAATAGTATGCAAACAGAATACTATGCAAACATAATAGTATGCAAACAGAATACTACGCAAATATATGCAAACAGAATAGTACGCAAACAGAATACTATGCAAACAGAATACTATGCAAACAGAATACTATGCAAACAGAATAGTATGCAAACAGAATACTGCGCAAATAGAATAGTACGCAAACATAATAGTATGCAAACATAATAGTATGCAAACAGAATAGTATGCAAGCAGAATACTATGCAAACAGAATAGTATGCAAACAAAATACTATGCAAACAGAATACTATGCAAACAGAATAGTTTGCAAACAGAATACTATGCAAATAGAATAGTACGCAAATATAATAGTATGCAAACAGAATCTATGCAAACAGAATACTATGCAAACAGAATACTATGCAAACATAATAGTATGCAAACAGAATAGTATGCAAACAGAATACTATGCAAACATAATAGTATGCAAACAGAATATTATGCAAACAGAATACTTTGCAAACAGAATACTTTGCAAACAGAATACTATGCAAACAGAATAGTATGCAAACAGAATACTATGCAAATAGTATAGTATGCAAACAACTGGAGTTTACACCACGATAATACACCGGCTCACACTTCACTACTAATTAGTGAATTTTTGGCCAAAACCATTATTTAAAACCAGGCCGTTAATGTTTTGTGGATTATAAAAAAATGTTGACAAAAGTGTATTTTATCCCATGGGGGGACTATTTTAAAGGGGACAATATTAATACTAATGATTAAATACATTCTTTTTAGTAAAAATATTTCTCATTATATTTTTATCAAACCTCGTACATCCAAGCAACATACGAGTAGAACAAGTTTGACATGATATCTGCCTTTTGAGTTGAATATTTTTTACATATTTATAAATTTAATTATTCAGCGCTTGTATTGTATATTTCTTATGGAGTCACGTTTTTATCAAACATATTTTGTTTTATTTTATTGAAATGAACGTCTGTTACATTCAACATAACATCTCTTAGCTCGGTCAAGTATAGTCCACAATACAGTCGTGTGAATAAATGTGACCAATTCAGTCAAGTTTCGTTTATTTCAATTTCACCATGAAGTGTATATTTTTTGTTTTTTCTGTTTTCTGTTTTTTTAACATTTATGGCGTTCTAAGTGATTGCATTGGTGAGTTATTTTAAAATAAAATTTATAAATAATCATATTTTATACGTCATAATCACATATTAACATCATATACCCGTTGTCCGCTATCTGATTTTTCACATTAACTAATATTTTACCAGTAACTTATATTTTAAATAGAATTAAATACGACGCTTGGCACCGATGCGCGTTGTATTAGGATAAAACTGGTATAAATAAGGGCTCTAGATATAAATCAATCCAACAAACTACCATTTTGAAACCATGGTTTAATATAATAAGAATAAAAAAGATGGAATTGTCTATCATGTTCCGTTTGCGGACGGGCCACTGCGTGGTGGCGAGTCACCTTTATAGAATGGGTGTTGTGTAGACAGATTTTCTTCCTCTTGGTTTAGGTCGTATGACCTGTTTTTGACGATGGGCTGTCCTGGGATGATGACGTCCAGCTGTCCTTCTACATTTTTCGACGACCTTCCTTGTAATCTCCTGCTGTCAGGGTTTTCAGTCTTAGCGATTCTTGCCAGTCTTATATCCTCCAAGCGGTCCACATGATCCCTCCAGAAGCGCATTCTGCTTCTTCACCACCTCACTATGTCTTCAACACCACATACAGACCTTATCGTCTCATTTCTGATCCGATCTCTTAGAGTTCTGCCTGCGATGGAGCGTAGGGTTCTCATTTGTGCCACTCTGAGAAGGTTTTTTGTCCTGTTAGTATCTGCTCTCGCTTCTATCCCATATGTCATGATGGGGCGAACGCATGTCTTATATATCCTGACCTTAATTTCGGTTAGCATGTGTTTTTTTCTCCATATAGTGTCCTGCAGGCAGCCAGCCAAAGCTGTCACTTTATTAGTTTGTGCTCGTACTTCACTATGTAGGTATGCTAGTTGCTGCAGATCTCTACACCTAGGTAAGTGAATCGCATGACTTGCTCGATGTGTACGTTATCTATGATCAGTTTGTGCTCGTACTTCACTGTATGGTATAGGTATGCTAGTTGCTGGAGATCTCTACACCTAGGTAAGTGAATCGCATGACTTGCTCGATGGGTACGTTATCTATGATCAGTTTGTGCTCGTACTTCACTGTATGGTATAGGTATGCTAGTTGCTGCAGATCTCTACACCTAGGTAAGTGAATCGCATGACTTGCTCGATGTGTACGTTATCTATGATCAGTTTGTGCTCGTACTTCACTGTATGGTATAGGTATGCTAGTTGCTGGAGATCTCTACACCTAGGTAAGTGAATCGCATGACTTGCTCGATGGGTACGTTATCTATGATCAGTTTGTGCTCGTACTTCACTGTATGGTATAGGTATGCTAGTTGCTGCAGATCTCTACACCTAGGTAAGTGAATCGCATGACTTGCTTGATGTGTACGTTATCTATGATCAGTTTGCATCTGAGTGGTTTTTTTGAGATTGTTGAACACTTTGTTTTATTGACAGAAATCGTCATATTGTATTTCTTAGAAGCAAGGTGAAATTTGTAGAATATTCTCTGAAGATCATCTTCACTTTCTGCTAATATTGCAGCGTCGTCGGCATAACACACTATACTGATCAATTTATCATATAACCCAGGCCCAAAGAAGTCACCTCCTCTACCATATGATTCTATCCATAATAGTGTTAAAAAGGAATGGGCTGAGAGTGTCTCCCTGTTTGATACCGGTTGCAGTGGGTATCTCTTTTGTTAGGTCTCGGTTTGCCTTGATTCGTGTCTTCCCATTCTTGTCAATACTTTGAATAGTTTTGATTATTGATGCCGGAACTTCGTACTCTCTCATTACGTTACTGACATCCTCCAGCAAAACTTTGTCAAAAGCCTTAGTCAAGTCCACAAAACACACGAACATCGGTTTATTAAACTCCAATGATTTCTCCTTTAGTTGTCTCATGTTGAATATTGCACCCGTGGTTGACCTATTTCTTCTGAAACCTTGCTGTTCCTCTCTATTAACTATTCTTCGTTCTAATTTCATTTTAATGATACTTGTCACCAGTTTCAGAACAGCGCTCAACAAGGAGATTCCACCGTAATTTTCTGGGTTATTCTTTTTTCCTTTGTTAAATATCGGTACTGTGATGCTAGTGCACCATTCTACTGGAGTCTCACCACGTGCCAATATTGTATTGAATAATTTCCATAATTAGCTCCTTACCTGCATATTTCATCATTTCGTTGGAGATATTGTCTATTCCAGGAGACTTTCTATTTTTAATTTCTTAACAGCGCAGGACCTTTCCGTTTCTGGTGTTGTCACAACTTGGTTCAAGGTTTCGCGAAGTTCGTCATCTCTATATAACTCCTCAAAGTATTTCTCCCATGTTTCGGCACTTATTTTATTAGTCTGTGTATACTCGTTAACAGGCTTCTTTTGATTCTTTAGCATTTTCCAGACTTTTATCTGTGCTCCGTATAGATCATGTTCCATGTCCTTTGTAAATTTTATCCAAAATTCCTTCTTATTCTTACATATGTCTGCATTGATTCTATTTCTCCCTTCTTTATATCTTCTGTATGCCTCCGGTGTTGGGTTGCTTCTATAGATTAAATAACTTTGTATTTTTTCGTTTGCTAGTTGTTTCACTTCATCTGAGAACCATGGTTTTGTGTTCCGTGCATTGTCATTAATGTTAATTTGCCTTTTGCCTAGCTTCGGAGGATGCGTCATATATGTTTGTTTTCAACTTTGTCCAGGCTTGATCAATATTATCGTCGTCATTTTTAGGCTTCTGCGAAACCTTTTCCTTTTTTCTTTTTTTGTACAGGTATTTTGTACTGTCATCTTCAAGTGACTCGATATTAAACTTTTCTATCAGTTTTGGAGGTTTCTTTATGTGTGTTTGGTTTCTCCATGATTATTTTCACTATAACTAAGTGGTGGTCTGTTCCGACATTGTTCTGCAGACGTTAATATGCGGACGTCGATGACTAGGCTTGGATGTACGATATGGCTCCATTAGTGATAATGAAGTCGATGGTTGACCTTTCGCCTCTAGTGTTGAGAAAAGTGTACTTGTGCTGGAAAGTGTCTTTATGGTGGAAGAAGGTATTGTTGACTCGTAGCGCATTGCGCGCGCAGAAGTCCAATAGGGATTCAGCATTGGCATTCAACGCCTACTCATTGAATCTTTGCATAACTCCATTCAGTACACTGTTTCCAATTCTTGCATTAAAGTCTGCCAGTATTATGCATGTGTGTGTTTGATGTATGTTATTCAGAACGTGCTGCAGTTTGTCATGGAATTCTTCTGTTTGTTCTTTAGGTTTCGTGATATCAGGGGCATAGATGTTTATTATGTGTGTTGTGGAATTTCCCATTTTCAATGTAACTTTTAGTATTCTTACCGCGTCCGCGTTACCGCGTCCAATGAATGTTCCGTTTCTTATTTCTTCGTGGAACTTTTCCACTTGTAGATCAATTGTTAAATATTTGAAGCTTAATCAGTTGGAACTTTGAATTGTCTGGAATTGTTATTTTATAAACTTGATTTAATTATTGTATATTAACTCATATAATTGCAAAATGACTAATTTTGTGGCACAAATCATCCTAGTTTGGGTGGATTGCCTATTTAAAAAAGTCATATATTATTTCCAGTTAAGGCATTAACACTAGAGTTTTCAAGAAATTGTCATTTTTCCTGAACACAAATCCGCCTTAACGAATCCTCTAATTTATTCTGAAATGGTTAATCATTGTCACTGAGGAAATCACACATTTTCTATCGATGATGTCAAATTCTTACATATCAATCTTCTTTCTTTCGATGGTCTTACAGCCCATGTCGAGCTTTAGCCTCCGTCAATCTTCGCCTCCAACTCCTCCTGTCTTCCGCCTCGACCCTCCAATTCTGCGCCTGTAGCAGCCGGGTTGCGTCCCTCTCAACTTCGTCCTTCCATTCCATCTGCACATGTCCGGCCCATCTTAATCTGCTCAGTCTGACATGTACAGATAGCCTGGGAGCTTTATAGATATTATACAGCTCGTCGTTGTATCGTATTCGCCAGGTTTCGCCGTCATTCACGGGGCCCAGGATCCTACGTAGTACTCTTCTCTCGAAGGCATCCAGCAACTCTGCAGATTTAGCTGTCAGTGTACATGCTTCGCATCCATATGCCTGTTCTAATAATTGTTTTGTACTTTGGTTTTTCTATGGACACTTCTGGACTTGAACACTGGCAGTAGGGAGAAGAATGTTTTGTTCCCTTTTGTGATTCTTTTCTTAATCTCAGCATGCTCCCCGTTTGATATCAATAGTAGTCTTACATATCAATAGTAACGGAAATAAATTGGACATATTCAAGACCCTAGAAATATCCAAGTGAGTACATTAAGATGAACATTAGGTCAATATATAATGTATTCCCAAGATCTCACCATCTTTGTATACCTCTAGTTGTATCCCTCCACCCACAATTCCCAACCCAATTGTTTTCGTTAGACATGTGTGTATGTCGGTACCAGTTCGAACATAATTCAACCTTGTTTGTGTTTTTCTGATAATGAGATGAAAACCTTGAAACCGGTAGGGTTATGAAAAAACTGGATATTGAAAAACAATTATACAATAATATTTTCAATATCCACGACGCTCAGGCATAAGCAACGAGTAGCTGATGAATCGGACGTACGCGTCACATAGACTAGACATTTTATTTTGTAATACCCGTTTACTTGTTAAACTGTATGAACATCGTTGCTTTAATTATGTAACTAAACATCTCTTTTGAGTGGTTCTCGCATTATCACTATATACCATATGATCAGACGGTCCCTGCGCGCGATAAACGCGATAAAAAAAGCGTTGAACTAGCAAAGAGTGACGGTATAAGCGGTCTGATCGAGGTGCTTGCAATGTGCGATGGGCTAAACATATATATGATCCTTCATGCGTGCAACGTGCCCTGCTCATCACAATTTAGTTTCTTTTATTTGTCTACTCCTGCTTGATCCTCGTGTCCTCAACTCCTGCTTGATCTCCTATCCATGTATATATTTCACTTCCATTCATGACTCGCCAGTGCCAGCATGCTTCGCTTCATACGTATCGAGTTGTTTGGAGGTATTGTATGGAGTCTGCCGTCAATGATCGTGTTTCACGCCCGTGTCATTATCGAGCACATACTGAGCTTCAATCAGCGTGTGCTCCCGATAATGACACATGTGTGATACATATATTTCCTTTCAGATAACCCATGCACTCTGAGAACTTCTAATAAAGCCGGAGTTTGTAAACCGCTGTCAAATTGTCCATCCGCTCAAGAGTCCTTGGAAATAACTGGAAATTTCCAGGTAATTTACATTAATCAAAATCACATTACTTTTGAAATAAAAACTTTTGAGAATAAAATATAACTACAAAAAAAACACAACTCTTCTCCCGATTTCACGCCGAAGAGCGGGAAGAAACCCTTCAACACTATATGATATCCTCGCTTGGACCGTGAAGCTCTATAAAATCCAACAGAACCACAGCAATCCTCTTATCGTTGCCCTGGAGGCTTGCGGGAGTAAGTCCGACCTACCTTTCCGTTATAAGCACTGGCTCCCGAAGCATCATCTGTTGCCTGACTAGTCCACCTACAGTATTAGCTGGGAAGAACAAGGTCTGAGTAAATGTGATGGGATGCAAGTAGCCTGAACGAGTGGACATGTACGTGCTAAATAATTAGTTGTAAGAATTGTTATCTAATTTAGTGATGTACCGAGTACTTGTAAATGACTCGGTACCCGGCATAATCGGCAATATGTTCAGTACCAGGAGATGCCCCGGATCCGGCTATATAAATATTACTGAGATCCGGTACCGGGTATTGGGTCCCGTGAAAACTAAAAATAAATTACACAAAATTTACTTTAACATGTTTTTTTTATAATGCAGAAAGAATCATTTTTCTGCGTTTTGGGGAAGTAGTTTATTCTTTCTCTCCCCGTAATAATAATAATGATACTCGCCTTGCTGCATATAGGTAACATCCTTTGGCTGGGTATGCTGCCGGGAGGAGGGGGTGGTGATAAGTATTGTTTAGCCAATTTGGATAGTTTTGGATAAATATCTGCATTTTAGACCGACCTCCCGGCAACCGGGCACCTGGCCGGGTAACGGTTTTCTCGGCTGATGCTCAAGACCCGGTACCCGACAGTGTTTAGTACCCGGTACATCACTAATCTAAAGGTAGTTATAACTTAGTGTGTGGGTGTTAAATATTTATAAGATATTTAATATTAAGATTATTTAAAATGACATGTGCGAAATTAAAATGAAGTTAGTTCATAGTTATAATATATAAATTAGATTAGTTCTGGATATAGCATTTGGCTTATGTTTGTATTATGGATTGATCAAACCAGCAATTAAATATAATTCATTTCAACGTACTTAAATACACTTGGCAACTTAACATAATAAACTTGATGTCTTTGTATTTTCATATCTTTCACTATTTTAGCATAACATGTTTTATAACACGAGCTCTTTTTTAAAGTTTGTCAGTAAACAAGAAAAATGTTCACCCCAGGCCGAAACAACGTCTTCGTACTACCCCTCGTCTCCCAATTCGCAGCAAAGGAAGGCGTTAAATTGTGCCAAGAGCACAAATATAACATATATTTATCTAACCCCCCATATTTATATATCCCCCATATTTATCTATTTAAAATATTTATCTTGTAAGTCACAGCATTATTCCCCAACCCCCATCTTCGTAGTATATTATAAATTAAAGTATTTATTTTTATGTATGCCCATCTAGTATCTCTCTCTATTTCTCTCTCTCTGTCATTCTCTCTCTGTATACCATACATACACACAAATGCGTGTGACATATAAAAATATAAGTCAATTAATATATGACGTGTATGTATTTTATAACAATAATATAACAGGGTGTCTAAAAAATATACACGCATTACAAGGCATGTTTGAAAATTAAGTATTTACTAACCCTTTTAATCCCACGGGGCTGATAGTCGGCCCCAACTGGTGTATGCGAAAAATCCCACGGGGCCGAAAATCGGCCTCAAAGTTTTCATACAAGTTTTTATGTTGAATACATTTTTTTTTTATGAAATATGAAAATGACTTATCATTTTCCACTCTACTCGTACAAGGAGGTAAACACAAAAAAAAATAGGTTTTAACACTAAATATTAACTGAGATAAAATATAAAATACTGTTCTTTTGCCTAAAAAATGCTTGGGATTTTTCGCACATTTTATGCAAAATATACTGGGATTAAATGGGTTTAGCTATATCTTATGATAAAACTTCAAATTAAAGAAGATAAACGTATTTGTTTTTTCATTCGACGCAAATGCTCTAATTATGGATTTTCTGCCTACACTGCTGATAGCGTGGAATCACCATTATTTTTGTTATTTGGCCGCATTCTCTTTCAATGGCAGCTCTCAATTCATTAACTGTTGTAGGTTTTGTGCCATTTACTTTATTATTCACGAGTCTTCATTAAAAAAAGGTCATTGTCATGAGATAGATGGGTATTCAATGCTGCTACCTCTACACCCAATCCATCTGTTTAGCGAATTTTCACCAAGATGCCTTCTCACATCACGACGGTGGTGGAGAGGTACATCATCTCACTAAAAATAAGAGCCCTCCTCATCCCTAAATTCTTCACGAATGCGCAGTATGACAAATTTCTGCATCAAGTTCAGGTAAACGGCACGGCATGCAAGTGTGTATATATTGTTTTGAGACCCCCTATATGTAAAATATTATATCCTTTCCTCTCTACTACCGTTGTTTTCTTCACCACACAAAATATCCAAAGAAAATAACCAAAGTCCGTTTCACAATATTCGATAAAGGAGTAAGGTGTCCTTTAATTGGACCGATACTCCGAACACAAACCATCAACAGTACAATAAAAATGAATTTTCAGAATTGCTGCAACGTCAACAGGCAAGCAATTGTATGTTGCGAAGCAGACGCAGACTCTTCGACAAACCAAACTACAACTGGTGATACAAATACGAGTACTCAATATGGAACCGTACCAACCGATGCCGTCAAAATACAAAAGACAGGACAAAAAGCTGTCGACAGTGAGTACATTCAGTGATTTCCCCAAAAAAATATCAACCGGTTCGCTAACACAAAATGTTGAAAACTTTAGTTCGTACTTATTATTACATATATTTTTATTTCAGTTTTATTACCGTCATAGTTATTGCCGAGTCTCGATTCCAAGGATTCCCTTTCAATACCAATTCAGTAGGAAAACGAAGCTGTAATAGCCTTTTCATTCCAAACGTGCTGAATGTATATTATTATTAACCTTTCCTTCCCTGTGTTGGGTATCTTCTACACGTTGCTTCTAATAACCAATAATATCTCTATAAATATAATAAATACAAGGTTAAGATTTTAGGTATTCCTCCATAATATATTTACGCATTGATTTAAAAAATAATATTAATAATAATCAGAATTTATCGACTACATCGTAAGTATTTCGTGAATATCGGAAACAAATTCGCATTTAAACGCTGTGAGTGCCTCGATCTTGGGTCTTGACGATAGGTGAAGAGTATGCGGGAAGCGCGACACTATATTCGCATCTCACTTTTGCATACATCACTGAATAGCGAGGAGCTCAATTGTCTCAACCTCGCAAGTGTAAGCCACGCCCGAGTTAGCCACCAACCCTGCCGCGCCGCAGTAGCTTTTGAGCCGGCAACGAGACTAGATCTACGCCCGTTCCGTGAGCGTTGCCAGATGGTTTTTTTAATGTTTTCAGCAAATAAATCTCAATTATTATAATTTTTAACTTCAATTATAATTAATTAAGGGGATTATCTATGAATGTTCTTATTTTTCCGATTTAAAATCGCTAATTTTTTATTGCGTACTCACTACCCAACACCGGAGCGCGCGTATTATTTTTATCACCGTAAGGGAAGGGTTAAGAAAGGTAATGGGTTAGGTCCATTTTTTTAGCCAAAATACTTGAGTTTTTATTTTGCTTCATTTAGAAGAAAAAAATTGTCGTTTTTTTTCGGTGCTTGATGCTTTTATACTACCAGAAAGGAAAAAAATGAGATACAAAAAAAAATTATACATTTACAGTATTTGGTGAGGATGCAGAATGGTGAATGTGTGTGTCAAATGTGTTTAAAAAAATCAGGTATGGTGATAGGACACTCCAAGACAGTTTAAGTTATAGGACACTCCAAGACAATCGGATTTACGAGCGGACGTAAATCCGATTACCACAAATGACGACCTTTTGATCGCGAATATCCCAGGAGAGTGACATAAAAAGTGATTGCTGAGGTATTAAAAATATCAAAAACCACCGTCCACGAGAATTTGGTGCGATGTTACGTTTGAATCTATTTATTTATACATGACAATATCATATATTTTATAAATATATAATTTATGAATAAACAATAAGTTATTTAAAATGAACACATAATTTATATGGATCAAGAATTGTTGCCTTTAATTTGCCGTATCCCTAATAAACTTTTTACCCTCAAATACTAGGCAGAAAAAAGGCCTGTGCTTTTCGAGGGGAGCAGCAAAGCGCGGTTCGTTGTTTTTGAGAAACCTGAAGTATGCGCATTGGTGTTATGGTGAATACATGAAATAACAATCACTATATTTTCCAGATAACCTTTTTAATTTTTTTGTCATTCATTTGATTTAGATTGCATCGACATCATCAATCAAATGAACTGGTGCACTATACCGCCACCAATATGGCCAGAACGGGATGACTCCTCGACGTATCCTTCCACACCTGTACTATTTATTTCAGGAGGTAAGCGCGCAGGCAAGACGGAGTTCCCACACATGGTAAGGATGTTGGTGACAAAGGCATTAAACCATTACTCCTAATGGGGTGGGATTTTCAGTATTTTCACACAAGCGGCTGTACTACTCGCGTCGGCCCTGCCCGCAAACTTTCGTCCATCTCGGAATATACTACTTGTAGAGGGGATGTTAAAAGAAATAACGAAAATTATTTGATTTCGCGGGCTGCTTGTTATTGATTGAGACCACCTTGGCGACACTGTATGTGATGTAGATTTCAATTTTCAGCCATATTGGATGGGCAGTTTATGTTTGACAGAGAAGTATTTACCACACATTTTGGCACGTTTGCAATGTTTTCATTTTGAAAATTTCTGGGCAACATTTTTTTTGGTTGTACATCGTTTGCGTGTGGCAACCCGAAAGATGTGTGTTAATCAGACATCCTTTAAAAATCCCCTTCATTTGATTTCACTAAGTAACTGGAAGCTAGAATGTGTGGGAAAACAATGTATGACAATAAAATTAAATATACGGAATAAAAGAAAATTAAATAAACAAATATTTATTTACTGATACCTTTGAATCTACATACTACCTTGATCAAAAAGTTTTAGGACTTTATTCATAAAATCGAAAATACAAGTTTATTCATCAAAATCGATATGGTCCCCTTCAAAGTACTCCCCATCGACTGCAACCGACTTACGCCAGCGCTTGATCCAATCCTCGAAACACCGCTGGTACTCAATTTTCGGTATGTCCATCAGAGCCGTCTTCGATTTTTTCATGACATCCTTTCGGGTACTGTAACGCGTTCCGCGAAACGGTTTTTTAAGTCGGTTGAACAGGAAAAAACTCACAGGGAGCCAGATCAGGTGAATTTGAAGGCTGCTGGATAGTATTCGTGTTGTTTTTGGTCAAAAACTCATGGAAATCATGTCTTTCGCGATTTCAACGCGGTCCTTTTTTTGCATGAAATTGAGGTCTTTCGACACCAGTTTTGCAGCGACACGTCTGAGGCCCAAATCAATAACCAAAATGTCTTGAGCGAACCCATAAGCGATGTTCAAGTCCACTGCCAGCTCTCTGATTGTCAATTTGTGGTTTTCGGCCAACATTTCTTTGATTTTATCGATGTTTTCATCGGTTTTCGACTGCCACTGCGTTCGTCATCCTCGACCGACTCACGACCACTTCTGAAGCGTTCGTGCCACCGAAAAACACTTATCCAACATATCCGAGGTCTGCGGACCGTTAAATCCGTTTTTCACACAAAATTTAATGCAAACTCGTTGATGCACAGTTGATGCCATTTTCAAACTTGTAAAAAATCGAAAACACGCACAAAGGTAGATGTACTCAGTACAGCGTAATTTTTACAAATGTCAAGCTATACCGCGGAAATGAATTCCAATCGGGTGACTGACAAGGCCACACGGTGACCGGTCCTAAAACTTTTTGATCAAGGTAGTATAAATCCTTAAATTACACATTTACTTACAGGGTGTCGTAAAAAAATTATTTACAATTTTAATGATTATAAAGTCTGTATTTATTAGCACACAGTTCCCTTTCAAAGTTTACAATAAACAACATAAATTAATTTTTTTATACTTAGCTTCGTCAACAGATGACATAAATAAAAATAATCAGAATAAAAACACCTAAAAGGAAGTATAGAGATGAATCTATGGTATAATGAGGAATGTTGTCTAGGCATAAAGTGAGCACTTAACTCAGCCTTCAAAGGTGGTCATAAGCCCACAAAATACCAATTAAAATAGATACCGTCTCCTGCATATCCAAAAACAATGAACAATGTTCCTAAAAAAGCCATCCAGGCCAAAATAAATAATAAAAATATTGTAAAGAAGCTGCTGATAGATCTCCAGGTAGATCTGAAGTCAGAATCCAACTATTAACATATATTTACAGTCTGCGAAGTAATTGAAAATCAAAAATATTCATATAAAAATCCTTCGCTAAAAAATACGACATAAAAATCATATATACTCGTATATATACACAGGTTGTCCCGTAAATAGTGGTAGCAAATAATGTTACATTATTCTGAAATCTCTATTTAATGAGCAACTTTTTAAATTAGTATTCTGGAAATGCCCTGTACAATTTTTTTTATAGCAGAAGGCGCTTAAATTTAGCGTAAAAAATTTAATTAAGATTTTTTTTTTCAAGTAAATTTTTTGTATGCGATAGATCAGGCTAATATTCAAAAGTTTTTCACATTAAAAAAAAATAAAAAAAGATAATTTGTACACAACGCAGCAAAAAGTTTGATGCAAGGTGGGGATTTTACAAAATTTTACAAAAGTCCGAATAACTTAAAAAACGGTAAGGTTTTTACTGAGGGTCAAGTTTTGATATTCTGGTAGGTCTTGACCCAATCTATCATCGCCCTAAATATGATTCACTACTTAAGGAACACCTGTACATATATATGAATGGTTGAAGTAAAATAGGCACTAAGTACCAAAAAAAAAACTAAGTGTGCAGTTTCATTCTACGAGTATATAGAACGTTCATTCATGTATACGTTTATATATTGGAATTGACTATTAAATGTAACAATTCGTGTGTTATAGGCACTTCTTGGTTTTGATTCGAAATCTGAAGGAAAACCTAGGTGGGAGTGTGGCGGGAGCCTCATCAGCGATAGATGGGTACTGACAGCTGCTCACTGCACAATAAACAGAGACAATGAGTATGTACAGTATTTTCTTTTTCGTAGACCTTTTGAGTTGTACGGGGCTTTCGTAGTTTCAGTCTCGCGGTTTGTCGAAAGCAAACTTTCCACAATAAGAATATAATTGGTCGTGTTTCTGTTGAAATTTGTGACATTATAGTTATAACTCTGTAAGGATCCAAACGCTTATGTAACAGTTGTAAATTAGAAAGCGCTCACACTTAACAAGATCGGTCCCAAATTAGACCCTTGCGACACACCGCTTGTTGAGTAGTTTTTTCGACACTTCACCATTTATATTCTCAGCAACACTCTTGGAAAATACGACTTAATACACCGTTATTTATACTATCTGTAATAAAATAAATGGAAATATCACCATCATCGCAATTAATGGTCTGCTATGACACGGCCCTGGGATAATCCATTCAAGGGTTCTTTGATAGCTTCCCTTATATCACCACAGTAACTGGAAATAAAACGACCACACATCACGTGGTAGCCAGATTGTGACACAAGAGATTTGGATAAAGGCATGTATCAAATGTTAAATAAAATAATTAATTGGATTGTAAACACCAAAGCGTAAGAACTTTATATTTAATAATTTATTTTTTATTTTCAGGAAAGTAAAATATGTCAGGCTTGGCAGTCCCAACGTCGAGGATTCTGTGGAACCAGGATACAGTTACACAGTCGTAAACATTACAAGTCATGACAACTACTCACACAAAGCCGGATACAATGACATAGCGCTGCTAAAGCTGGACAGGATGTGAGAATTGTTTTATGTACTTAAATTACAAATCCAATGGTATTTAAAGTTGAAAAATTGTACTAATTGCCACCACAGCACTGGGCGTATCCCGGATTGCGGTGCAGGTGTGGAGTTTTTAACTACCACAATTCTGAGAGTTTACACCCAGATCTATCAGAAACTCCTCACTCTACTCCTGCTGTTTCGGACGTATGCGTCACATATAATAGTAATTTAATGTACATTATTGCCTGTGTAAAAATATTGCTTGTAATATGACCGTATTATAATAAAACGTCCATTTATGTGGTCCTCACATTATCACTGCGCATGATCAAACGACCCATGCGCGCGATAAACGCGTTGCAAGCGTTAAAGTAGCAAAGGGTGACGGCAAAAGCAGATGGATCGAAGTAGTTGCGATGTGCGATGGGTTAAGCGTCATCATTCATCATCATCAGCCCGTCTCCTTCCAAAGTTGAACACAGGCCACCCCTCTCCTCCTCAATTCCTCTTTTTCCTGGGCACATCGTTTCCAGTTGCTCCCGGCCACTCTTCTAATGCAGTCTGACCACCGTGTCTGAGGACGGCCCACGCTTCTTCCCTGTCTTGGGCGCCACTCCAGCACTCTCTGGGTCCATCTATCATCTGTGCATCTGGCAATGTGTCCCGCCCAGTTCCACTTCTGAATGACGACTCTTTCGGCGACATCAGCTACTTTGGTCTGCTGCATTATCCATCCATTGGTTCTCCTATCCCTCAGAGAGATATTTAACATTCTTCTCTCCATGGCCCTCTGCGTCACCATGAGCTTGTGCATAATCTGTTTATTCAGCACCGATGTTTCCAGCCCATATGTTAGCACAGGAGTCGAATACTATTTTGGAGATTTTAGAATAAAGGACAGCTTTCCAAATGCAGCCAAGGCTTGGCCTCGTCTTCTCTCAATTTCGGCATCTTGATTCACCTTACCCAGTCTTGTTGTATATCCCAGATATACATAAGAAGAAACCTTCTCTATTGTCTTTCCCTTGACTGTGACAGGTGTTTTCTGACCTATGTTGCTCACGATCTTTGTTTTGCTGTAATTTATTTTCAGGTTCACTTGTGATGAAACCCTTGTAATGTCATTGAGCATTTCAGTAATGTCATTTTCGTCGTTAGCAAGGAATACAATATCATCTGCAAACCGCAAGTCACTCAAATACTTCCTATTTATATCAACGCCCCTGTCGGTCCAGTCCAATTTCCTAAATACATCCTCCAACACTAGGTTGAAAAGTTTTGGTGGAATTGTGTCGCCTTGCTTAACGCCTCTATGTATTTTAACTTTTTCAGACATTTTTTGTATAGTGGAAGTAGCATTTCCATAAATGAGTTTAAGAAGCTGCGAGTATCGATAGTCAACTCAACAATTTTGAAGGCCTTCGAATACAGCCCAATGTTCTATTGTATCAAACGCTGTTAGTGGGATGTTGTATTCACTTTGCTTTTGAATAACATTATTTAGTGTTTGGAGATGGTCGTTTGTACTATATCCTTTTCTAAATCCTGCTTGTTCTCGTGGTTGATATGAATCTAATTTACTAGAGAGTCTATTTGTAAGGATTTTAGTGAAAAGTTTATAGATTTGTGATAGTAAACTAATCGGTTTGTAATTCTCCAGCCTGTTGTGGTTACCTTTTTTATGTAAGAGAACAATATTGGCATTATTCCAGCTCTCCGGTATTTTTCCTTCCTCCAGACACTTATTAAAAAGACATACAACACGTCTGTGCAAAGGTTCTCCTCCCAGTTTTATTGCTTCGATGGGTATACCATCATTGCCTGGAGCTTTTCTGTTTTTCATTTTATTTAGGGCATGTTGCAACTATTCTAGTGTGATTTCAGGGACATCTTCTGAGCCCACATTCATAATTCTGGGACGAAGAGCTGCTTGGCTTTCTCCGGAGATTTGCGAAGAGTATAGTCTCTGATAAAACAGTTCAGTAATTTTCAAAACTTCCGCCAGATTGTTTGTCTCCGAGCCATCTTCTCTATACAGTGCAGTGATTTGCTTTCTTCCTTCACTCTGTCTTGAATGGAGTATTTTTGTCCCGTTTGATGTTCTTTCGGAGATTTTCGTTTAACTGTCTGTACTCCATTGTGTTCCCTCTTCCATTTCTCCTCATTTTATTTCTTCTGTTCATCATATTTCTAGTATCTGAGCTTATTTTGTCATCTTTTAGCACACTCGGTGGTTTAATTGCTTGAATTGCATTTTCGATGACAGTACTTAGATATTTGTTTATTTGATCTATGGTATCAGAAGTATGGAATCTTGTTTTTATAATCTGAGTGTTAACTGCAGCTAGATAGCACTAGTTTTCGTTTGTATAACTTGTGATATGTTTGAAGGTTTGTTTTTAATCACTTTGAGTCTCTCAAATTTGGTGTCAATCGATAGAGTAGCTCTTACTAGTCGATGATCGCTGTCAACTGCAAATTGATTAAGTATGGAGATATTATGTACTATATGTTTGTGAGAACAGTGTATAAAGTCAATTTCATTTCTTGTCGAGCCGTTTGGGCTTCGCCATGTCCATTTGTTCATCTTCGCCATGTCCATGGGCTAAACATAAGAGACGATAAATATATTCTCGTTTAAAACGTCATACTGTATTTTTATTTCTACAAAGTTCTATCGGTTTACAAAGAATCTTTTTACCAAGCTCTTCACTAAAACTCATTGAAGTCACGCCAGAATCCTCGACGATTGAGCGGCAACCGTTCACCTATTCCTCAGCCTTTCTACGTGTGCCGTACACCTGTCAATAAAACCTTTTTTGAAATTCCCCTTTTTCAGTGTTACATTTGACGAGCACGTCAGACCTGCCTGTCTCCATACAGGCACGCCAACTGAAGGATATGAATACATAACCGCTGGGTGGGGGTCGGTCTCTCACGGTGGACCCAGGAGCAATGAACTACTTAAGGTATTTCCACTTGCTTTTCTTATTGGAATACCATTTACGAACCTCATTTATTTCCAACACTATTATAAAACCCAGTACACAGGATGAAGTTACATTATAATAAAAAGTGGACTACGACAGAGTTCTCAATTTGGCTCAACACTATTTAAATAACAAGAAACAGGGAGAAATAACATTATAATGAAAAGTGGACTAGTAAAGATTATTAATTTGGTTCAAAACTATTCAAATAACAAGTAACAGGGTGAAATTACATTATTATAAAATTAGACTAACTCTGGGTCCAACACTATTTGAAGAACAAGTAACATTTTGATAGTATAGTAAAACAGGAGTGTAACAGGGTTCTCATTTAAGGCCAAAAACTTTTTTTTCTTTTTACAATATATTTTGTAATAACATGCAAACTTGAATTATATGATTTATGAAAACATACATACATATCCATCACGCCGTGTCCCTTGCGGGTAGCAAAGAGAACAAATCTTCAAAATTTTCTATCCAAGCACACAATTATCGCCTCTTTCGTATTCACACATCTCATCATGAACGATCTTCTATTATACATACTTCTCCCTTTACCTTCTCTCAAAAATCTTGTCCATTTGGTCCAGTCACGTTTTAATTGGTCTACCTCTTCCACGCACATCTTGCACTTTTAACTTGTGCACTGGCTTAGTCATTCTTACAAAATTCATTCACTCCACATGTCTAAACCACCTTAAAGGTCCTTTCTTCATCTTACTTATGAATCATATATTTTTTTATGTAAATGAATATATTTATTACATATTATTAATTTTGAATTATAAAAAATCTTGCAGGTAACAGTGGAACTTTTTTCTCACAGCGATTGTAACAAAAAGCACATAGTTGTGGTAAGAATTTTTTTTTTTATTATCAATAGTTGAAAAATATGAAAGAAAAAGTTTAATTTAATTTTAGTGCAAGAACGTGTGTGTATTTATAAATGTGTTTATAGAACTTTATAATACTAAAAATAATTCAAGGACAATTTATAACCCTCCTCAAGGGCGCTCTAGCTCAGAATTCAAACTCACTCATCAATTTTGATAAGACCTCCCAAAAACGATTGTTTTTAAGTACTTCTCAAAGCTGCACACGCCTCCCATATCTCTGACACTAGGAAGTAGACTATTATATACCACAGGCACAGCAACGCCAAAATCTCTATTATAATACCCCGCCCTATTGGATTGATTTGGGGGCAACATTTTTTTTAGATGAAAAAGGTATCGACCTCAACGTTCAACTTCTCTCTGAAAGAACATCTCTCAGACACAGATTGGAAAGATACGATGGAGACATCCAATTAAGGGACTTGAATACAAAGAGACGAAGTTTGAAATCAATCCGTTCGGGGCACTTAAGCCTGTACATCGTATTTAGAAGCGGACTTATATAGCAATATTTATGACTACCACATATCAGGATAACAGCGGCATTGATAACAGATTTGAGTCTAGAAATTTGTGAATCAGACAAACCAGAATAGAGTTATCAATAATCCAGACGCCACTAATAAAAAATAAAATAAAAAAGCATTCAGCACTTACTAAGTCCTTATTTTTTAACGTAAAACAGCCCTCAAACAATTTGGGTACTCAATAGCAGAGAAAAAGTGCTTTCATAATAATGTATATCCAGCATGTTTAGGGCGAAGTTAGAAACAAAAATTAGGTCCTAACGACATCTATCCGAGAAATACTCAATTACTGTCCGGACAACCCAATTTACGAGTATGTTTCTGATCATAAAATAATTTGTCTGATTCAAAAGCATTTATATTTGTTACCTTATTATTGCAGATAAAGTCTGGCATCCGAGATGAGACCCAAGTGTGCGCTGGCCACAGGACCAAGAACAGTGATTCATGTCAGGTAAATCAAAATAATGATATTAATTACGAAAATATCTCATGTTTCCACCCTTGAGCATATTATTGCGTGATATTCGGCAGTCGTTGTCTAAGGGTTAGAGACATCGAACCTCTTATTAGCGCACTCTTCTCTTCCAGCTGGTGAAGTCACAACCCCCGACGAAATTTGACAGCCGTTTATACAACCGCATACGATTTTGAACATACAAATTCATGTTGTCAGTAATTGTTCATACGTGTTTCGCTTTTTGACAGACGTTTATACAAGCGCGTATGATTTTGAACATTCAAATTCGTGTTGTCAGTAATATTGTTTTACGTGTATCGCTTTTTGACACCCATGTATACAACCGCATACAATTTTGAACATACTGATTCATATTGCCAGTTGTATTTTTACGCGTATCGCATTTTGACAGTCGTTTATACAACCGCACATGATTTTGAACATATAAATTCGTGATGCCAGTAATATTTTTAACGTGTATCGCTTGATAATATTTTTAACTGAAATGGATAAATTTGTCGGCCTTCGCCAATAAAATTCATTGCACACGGCAAATGATGCAAAAACATGTGGGTGAATTATTTAGTAAGAGAAGATATTTTTAATTTTCCTTGGCTATACATATGGAACTCAGCAACACAAGTAGGTACTAATAGATAAAAATATTGAATATGGGTTACTTTGTTATTAGGCTTCAATCCTCGTAGTCGAGGCTCCCATCGGCATTCCAACTTCGAGTTAATTGGAAAGTGAAGCTGTGTCGTGGAGTTTTCGTTCATATTTTCTTTTTTCTCTCTAAGTAAGTGGGATGTTGCACACCAGCAAACTCGCCGGTGCCACCAGTGTACTGGATCCGATGGCACACCTGAAGTGAGACGATCGCAGCACACCGCCATGTTTTTTTTAAATAATGTTCGAAGTCATAATTATCCTTATACTCACGAATATTAGACAAAAAAAATGCTTGCGTCATTCGAGGGGAGTAGCGCAACGCGGGGCTCGAACCGACAACCTTCCGCACGAAAGTCCAATGTGTTACCGCGCGGCTATGAACCTCTGGCCGCAATGAATGTGTTAATGTCTACTTTAAGCACTTCGTATCCCGGTCCCGTGTTCTAACGTGATAAACTAGATTTGCGTCGAGTCCAGGTCCCGGTTTTTAACGTGATAAACTAGATTTGCGTTGGGTCCCGGTCTCGTATTCTAACGTGATAAACTAGAGTTGCATTGGGTCCGGGTCCCGTGTTTTAACGTGATAAACTAGATTTGCGTTGGGTCCCGGTCCCGTGTTTTAACATGATAAACTAGATTTGCATTGAGTCCCGGTCCCGTGCTTTAACATGATAAACTAGATTTGCATTGAGTCCCGGTCCCGTGTTTTAACATGATAAACTAGATTTGCGTTGGATTCCGGTCCCGTGTTTTAACATGATAAACTAGATTTGCGTTGGGTCCCGGTCCCGTGTTTTAACACGATAAACTAGATTTGCGTTGGGTCCCGGTCCCGTGTTTTAACATGATAAACTAGATTTGCGTTGGGTCCCGGTCTCGTGTTTTAATGTGATAAACTAGATTTGCGTTGGATTCCGGTCCCGTGTTTTAACATGATAAACTAGATTTGCGTTGGGTCCCGGTCCCGTGTTTTAACGTGATAAACTAGATTTGCATTGGGTCCCGATCCAATGTTTTAATGTGATAAACTAGATTTGCGTTGGGTCCAGGTTCCGTATTTTAACGTGATAAACTAGATTTACGTTGGGTCCCGGATATTCTTGGTTTCTAACATGGGGCAGTGGTCTTCAACCTTTCGCAACCTTTGAAACCCTTCTAGTCGATAATAAACTTTAAAGAACTATGATTTTGGATTTTTTTTTAATAAGTCTTAAGTTTACATTTGTTTTACATTTAATCATTTACTAGTTGCAACCCGTGAAATATTCACGGAAGTAAAACAAATTCTACATTTATAAAAATATGTATTCATAAATGTAAAATTTGTTTATATATATATATTGTATCATTTATTCATCGTCCCCTTTTACACCGGTTCAACAATTGTTAGCTAGGTATTTAAAATTCGTTCAGTATCACGGACCCACCGAGTTTCAAATTTCGAATTACTTTCGGAGAGAATCTAAGTATTCGACAGCCGTTCGGGTTTTGGCCTATTTATACTATGATATTTACATTTTTTCATGTACCTGAAACAAACGAAAATTACTTAGCGAATTTATTATTTTTAAAAGTGGCACCAATATATTTACGTTCCACAGAAGCTAAGAGTTCCGCGGAACCCAGGCTGAAGAACGAGAGTTAAGACAATGAGAATATTCATTAGTTCTGACGTTGTGTCACCAATGTGCAGTGAAGTGTCAGATCATGAAGATTTTAACGTATGAATCTAGAGACCATCTTCAGTCGCCAGATCCAAATAGAACGAGGAGTTTACCTTGTTGGCACCTCGTGAGGTCCTCAAAAGAGGAAGATGTGGGTTTTGTTTAAAAAAACCTGTGTGTTTAATACATGGAATAGAAACAAAAGTTATTTTGTGCCCTAATTACCATAAACTTTCTCCACAGGTTTAAACTTTTATTATATGTTGGTACAGATTTCATTTTTTCTGGAAAGTGTTTATATTTTCCAAATTGCATATTTTATTGATTTGAATTTCGTGTTTATTTTTATATTATTATTTTTTAATTTATATATTGTTTATATGCTATTTAAAGCCTTAATTCGGATTATATTTTTCAGCACAGTAAGACAAGTGTTAAAAAACTGTTTCAGCTTTGAAAGACCACATTAAACACAATAATACAGACCCGAAGTATCAACTGACAGCTGAATATCAAAACTATAAAATTTTCTCTCTATTATTTATTCAACACTACATTAGAACGCCAATAAAAGGAAATGTTTTTAAGCGTAGATATATACGAGAACTGTTATAGAATTATTACAGTGATAAGCAGGGCTGTGGAGTCGGATGAAAATTTACCGACTCCGACTCCGGCTCCGGCTTTATTTTATACTCCGACTCCGACTCCGAGTCCAACTCTTGACTCTGACTTCAATTTTTATTTTATTTTATAATTTACTGCGTCTACCTAATGTATTTATATTGACTTATTAATAATGGATACAGGTATAAATAAAAAATTAATTATATTTGTACACAAATGAAACAATTTAATAAAAAAATATATAAACAATACGCATTAAGCAATATCTTTACACAAAAATAATATTAAAAATATATATTAATATTTAAAAAAAATATTAAATAAAACTTTTAAAATAATTAGAAAAACAACACAGGTAGGTATTAAAAAAATAAGAAAACACTTTAAAATAAAATAAACAGGTTGCTTCATTTGTTTTCATACGTTAACTAAATCTTCTTTATATTGTTTATTATTTTTATTTATTTTCCTAGAAAACCCTAGGAATCTAAGTGCAGGAATTTACTATTTGTACGGCTGCAATAAACTGAACGTAATCCCCTTTTGGGGTTTATTGCGATTATAAAAGTCTGCATAGTATCAAGCATGAAACGACGAGAGGTTAACACATACCGTAACGTTATTCATTAAAGAAAATGTTTAAATAATTAAACGGAGTCGGAGTCGGTCGATTTTTTCCGACTCCGACTCCGGAAAAAATCGACCGACTCCGACTCCGCCTAAAATGTTCCGACTCCACAACTCCGGCTCCGACTCCGACTCCGACTCCACAGCCCTGGTGATAAGGGATGAATGTGAACTTAAAACTGATATGTTGAGTAAGATGAAGAAGAGGGTTCTTAGATGGTTTGGGCATGTGGAACGAATGAATGGAGAAAGATTAACAAAACAAATAAACAGTGCATATGTGGATCTTGCAAATGACATTTTTTTAAATAAATGTACAAAGTCAAAGAAATTGTAGTTTATCATAAGTTGCATGGACGAGGACGTGCCGAAATATTTGACGAAGTAATAAAGTCTGCTGCTCTATCCTTTCAGCTTACCCCAATAGGGAAACGACGTGATTTTATGTCTGTAATTGTTACATCGCGTGTCTCTATTTATTTACAAAAGTGAGAATAATGCGACATCTATTATTACATATTAGAACTATTTAAATTACTTAAACATTAATATGCTATTTAGGCGACCTCTGTTTTTTTATTTTATTCTAACCACTCAAATACAAAAGTTCCATTGTAAGTAAATCATTATCTTCTTTCAGGGAGACTCCGGAGGTCCTCTGATGCTGTCCAACCAAGACGTGGCCTGCCCTTACCTGGTGGTCGGGATCACCTCCAAAGGGGTTGGCTGCGGCACAGCCGGTGTGCCAGGAATCTACACCAGGGTCGCTGCTTTCATACCTTGGATCGAAAGTCACGTGTGGCCAGACACACCTTGAAAGGGCTAACCGTGTGACTGACTGATGGAGACGTCAGAAATAAGAAAGACCAGAATTGAAAAATATCACGACTGAAATACATCTTTTGAGATTCAAACATTGATTTAAGTTAAGACTTTTAAACATTGTACTTCTTTATAATTTAAATAAACGCTGTGGTGTTTCTTTGTATCAATTTATTTGTTTTATTTGTAAAACAGCGCATGAGCGTTACTAAATAAATTAAAGTAGATTGATTTCGGGAAACATCTGCGGGAGGGAGTACTCATCTAGAATCAGGCTATGGTATTTCCTCACGGAAGATCAAACGATTGACGTGGAAGGACAGCTCAAGACCAGACAAGAAGTGGCGAGGGGATCCTCGACTAGGAGGCACAGCAACACCTTTCGTATGAAAAGCAAGTATTGTAGTCGAACTGTTTTTAGAGAACGTTCAATGGTTTAAAGTATTTTTATTTCAAAATAAATTTACGTTGATCGAGTTATGATTAAACTTTTTACGTAAATTTATAGAATTATTTAAATCAGAAAACGGCTAATATTTAAACTTCAAATTGCTCAGTTATAAAATTTACTTTTATGACATACGTGTTTATTTGTAGGAAGTATCTATTTGTATTATTTACCCCTTTTCACCAGCCTAGCACTCTCCTTCTATCTTCTTATCTTCCAGCGCCCCTAATGAGGGTTATACCGCCCCCAAGGGTGCGTCATGTCCGTTTTGGAAATCACTGATCTAGGCAAACCTTCTCGTGTTGCCAGGTCTACATATAGTGATAAGGATTTTGTATTCTTCAAATTTAGGCAGAACCTTGAGGCATTCCGCTGTAGATACAGCGGAATGCCTCAAGGTTCTCATCTCGATCCGTTTTTTATTTTTATATTATTTACCAATATATTAATAAATTGATTTAAAAAAGAGAATAGTGGTGGGAAAATATTGGAAAGACAAATACAAAGTGTGTGAAGATAGTTTTTATTGATTTAAAAGAACAGTTGCAAGAAATTGACTTAGACATTCACACGAAACAGATGACTTATAAATAATATTAATTATACAATTGTCAGTGTTCATTTCATACACAGTTATGTCAGCAGTTCAGGGGAAATTCAATGTTCAAAAGATATACATGCAATATTAAGAAAAAAAAATTCTTATTCCTCAGTCATTATCCTGAACTTTGAAATATCTAACTAAAGTCTTTGATATTTTTGTAGATATGCCTACTTAAATAACAAGGAATAAAAGTTTTTGAAAATGTATTGAACAAGATGTAACGTAATAATAATAAGAAGCCTAAAAAAATACTACAATTGTTCGAAATACAGTTCTACTAATAATAATAATGAATTTGATTTTTTGAGATAACATTTTATCAAATTGGGATTCAAAATTAGTACTCCTTATCATCAAAATTGAGTGCAAATATTCATCTATTAATGCTGACCTATGTTGAGATTTTACGTATTTCATCTTTGAAAAAGAACAGCGATAAACGTTGCATTGGAAACGTTGCCGAATTATAACTACTTGACGTCACAGTAGAGGCCACTGATTGCTAAACTACAATTATAGGAGCGCCACATACGGTATTTAGCTTGCAGGCCGTACAAAAAGAGGGGGCGGGCCGGATTTGGCTCGCGAGACGTAGTTTGCCGACCCCTGAGATATCGCACTTTACTCTCTGCATATTATCACTAATATAGAAGCTAATAGAAGGAAGACCTTGACCCAGAAACCAAAGTCATGTGCAGAATTGAATCATCTCGTGCGGCTTTTAATAAAATGAGAAGCGTATTCTGTGATGATAATCTAAACTTGAAACTTCGACAACGGTTAGTCAAATGCTACGTTTGGTCAGTGTTATTGCATGGAGTAGAATCATGGACCCTCAAAGTTAGTAGTAAGAACCGACTGGAAGCATTTAAAAATGTGGATGCACCGGAGAATGCTATGGATACCCTGGACGGATATGGTCAGCAACACGAAGGTTCTTCAAAGAGCCAAAGTTGATAGTGAGTTGCTGACTAATATTAAAATCTGAAAGGTGTAATACTTGGGTCATGTACTTAGAGAAGCAATATACAAATTACTGCACCTGATCATTCAAGGCAAAATATAAGGCCGAAGAGGTGTTGGCAGGAGGCAAATCTCCTGGTTCCGCAATATACGTGATTGGACTGGCATAAGGGGCGTTGGGGATATTTTTCGAGATGCCGGGGACAAAGATGTCTACTCTCAGGTGATATTCAACGTTGGGGGGACCTGACATGACACTGAGAAGAAGAAGAATAGAAGCCAATATTATTTCGAAATGTAGCTACGCTAAACAAAACAGGTCTTAGGAGTGACACTACTGTAGATAAATTAAAAGCATTTAAATAAACTTTATACGGTCAATTATCTTTATAACGAATACCGAAATAATGAAATTTTCAGTATAACGAATTATTTTCACAGTCCTAAACAAAATTATTGGGTGTTAACATAAGTTGTGTCCGTTTTTTTCCAATTTAAAAATGAGCACCAAAAGTAAAACAAAATGGTAAAGATTATACGTCATTCAAAAGAACATTTTCTGCTCTACAAGATATTGTGTTTGCTTTTACGTTACATATATTATTTTATTTGATTACAAGCCTTCAAAATAGAATGTCAAGTAGACAAAAGTGAGCATTTTCGACACCTCCATCTGTTCGCGTTCAATCGAGGGAATAAAGCTGCCAAAGCTGCTCACGATATTTGCGAAGTGTACGGTGAAGATGTTATGAATTAAAGAACAGATTGTCGATGGTTTTTGCGTTTCAAAGGCGGTAATTTCGACCTGAAAGACATGGAGCGTTCCGGACGACCAGTGGACTTCGATAAAGACCGCTTAAACCATTAATCATGAAGATCCCCTTCAAACCACCATAGAATTGGCTGAGCAGATAAATCGTAGTCACATGACTGTATACCGCCATCTTAAATCAATGGGAAAAGTCCAAAAGTTCGGTGCTAGGTTCCACATGTTTTGAGGGAAAACAACAAAAATCAACGTTGGACAATTTCTGCTGGTTTGCTCGCGCGTCATAGAGCTACGCATGGCCACAAGCAAAGGTTCCTTTACCGCATCATTACTGGTGATGAAATATGGTCTGAAAATGGTGATGAAAAATGTTTGAAGGGGATCTTCATGAATAATATGGTTTAAGCGGTCCTCTTAACTTTTCCTAGGAGCTAAGAAGCTTCACTTCTACCGCGCGAGAGTCTCACGCGTCTGTTTCTGTTTCGTTATAACGAATTTCTAGTATAAAGAAATGATTTAATAGGTCCCTATATGTTCGTTATAACGAGATTTGATGGTATAGCACCGTTTCTGATTAAAAATTCACATAATATGCGCTTACAAAATCGAAAATCGTTAGAAATTGAAAATAATGTTGTCTTTGAATTTCTGGTGAAGACACCCGGTATCTCAGCACCTCTTACAGAACAAGCGAGAGTCTATTATACTCCAAGGTAACCAACAGTAAAAGGGTGCACGTGAATATTTTTGATACATTTTTTAAGGATTCCAAGAGAGCTTTGGTTCAACATGGAGAACGCTTAGTTTTGATTTCTTTACTTCTTTAACTGGTTTGAATTTATCTCCAATGGTAATCCTTCTTACAGCGTTGTTTTTCTTCCTACCGCCAATCTTAATGGCCCATTCCTTCGTGAAACTCTCTTTCTTCTCCGGAACACTGAATGCTTTCACTGGTTCCACCTTCCTGTTTAGCATTTTTGCCTTCCCCTTGTAGTAAATAACCTCCCATACTAGAGTTACCATCGCCAGTGCAAGTCCAACCAATGTTGCTATAAAAACCCCACCTGAAATAATGAAATTGTTAGAAATTTAAAAAAATATATATAATACAAAAAAATTTACTCAATCATTCCTCTAAACTTTGACAACGGTTAGTCAAATGCTACATTTGGCCAGTGTTATTGCATGGAGTGGAATCATGGACCCTCAAAGTTGGTAGTATGAACCGACTGGAAGCATTCGAAATGTGGATGCACCGGAGAATGCTACGGATACCCTGGACGGATATGGTCAGCAACACGAGGGTTCTTCAAAGAGCCAAAGTTGATAGAGAGTTGCTGACTAATATTAAAATCCGAAAGGTGTCCTATTTGGGGCATGTACTTAGAGGAGCAAAGTACAAATTACTGCACCTGATCATCCAAGGCAAAATAGAGGGTCAAAAAGGTGTTGGCAGGAGGCAAATCTCCTGGCTCCGCAATATACATGATTGGACTGGCATAAGGGGCGTTGGAGATCATTTTAGGGCTGCCGGGGACAAAAAGGTCTACTCTCAGGTGATATTCAACGTTGGGGGGACCTGACATGACACTGGGAAGAAGAAGATCCTTTCTGCCTTCGCTGACAGGGACGCTTCGTGATGGCTGGCGTTTAGTTAATTACTTTTCAGATAAAAAAATAATCTATTTCATACCAAGACTGTCTAGCGTTATTCCTTCAGTGTCGTCATTTTCACCGCAACTCCCATTCCAGTACTTGGCAGTGAGATCATCCAGGAACCTGTCCTTCTGCAGCTGCAGAACAGTTAAGGACAGCTCTTCCTGTAGCCTGGAGCCTTGCTGAACTGCAATGGCGTATGGACGTTCTCCGAACACTTCTCCCACTACCGTCAGATTGCAGTTCTTCTTCACGTGATACCTAGATAAATCATATATTATGAATTTAAAAAAAGACACAAAAAACAAAAAAAAAAAAAAAAAAGAAGCAAAAAAAAACAAAAAACAAAAAAAAGATGCAAAAAAACAAAACGATAGTCCATACTAGCGCTACGCTCAAACAGATTGTTTATCGACCTTCCCAGTTCACCGCTCTTTTTTTTACGCCGTCGTCCCTTACTGTCCATGCAATGAGACTGAAATCAGTTACAAACTCGCTTCGTCCTTGGAATGCTTCAAGAAGCGACTGAAAAAAATTCCTTTTCAAGTCAGTAATTTAACATTTCATTCCCGATTTTCCTTTTCTCTCCACCATCTTTCACTTCGATCGATGATATTTCATTTTTATTATTATTATATTATTAATGGTGATAGAAAAGTGTGAAAGTGTTAATTATTATTTATTTAACACTAACAACACAAGTGAGAAGTATGACTAACAGAAGATCGTGCATGACGAGATGTATGAATGTGGAGGAGGCGAAGGTTGTGTACTTGGGTATAAAAGTTTGGAGCTCTGTTCTCTCTGCCTACCCCGCTAGGGACACGGCGTGATGATATATGTAAGATGAAGAAAAGAGGGAATGCTGACCATTGAACCACGGCCGCCGGCATTAATGTAATGAAAAAAATATTTATTATTCTAATATGGAGTTTCACAAAGTTAGAGCTTTGATAAATTACACCTCACTTGATTTCCGCAGAATCGTGAATAAAAGCAAAATCTGCATCCTCTCTCTCGTTGACCTTCCGGAAGCCATCCTCCGCAGTGGCCAAGGGCGCGGAACTATTGATGGCCAGCAGAATGTGGCCGAACTGCTCGCGGACAGGGTAGTCCCAGACGTGATACTGCAGCTCGTCTGATGAGGCGTTCAGCGTTATCTCTTTCCATACTCTGGAGAAGGCAAAGAATCAGATAAGCATTTCCATTTATTCATTGTTATTTGTTTAGTCAAACACTGTTATAACCCTACCGGTTTCAAGGTTTTCATCGCATCATCAGGGGAGCACAAAAAAAATTATTATGTTCAAACTGGTACCGACATACACGCTTCCAACAGTAAAAAATCGGGTTGAGGATTGTGAGTGGAGGAAGGCAGGAGACATTTTCAACAATCAGCGATGATATGTTATGTTGAAATAACATGATAAAAAAATCATGTTGTGTTATGTTTCGTCTCTTTATGTTATGTTTCATCAAGTTAAATTATGTTTCATCATTTTACATTATGTATCTCTCGTTATGTTATGTTTTTTCAACACGTTACGATTACTTTACATAAAATTATGTAACATTTCGTTACGTTACGATATATTGTATTATATAACATTATTTGTCATTAACCACTTAACAGTCGGATTTTTAACACGCGGCGTAACACAATGACGAATAATTTCTATAAGAAAATATATTCCGTTCGGAGAAAACAAGTTGAAACAAGATCTGCCCAAAACGACGCTCGGGAGAAACACTCCCAACAAGTCGAAACAAGATTTGCCCGAATGAGGCTCGGGCTCGTCTGTATAAAAAGAAATGACGTGCCCGAGTCCCGCTCGGGCAAAACTGTCAAGTGGTAAAGACATAAAATTATGTGGTATACGACTAACCTATAGAGAGTATCCTCAGCATTCTTCATGTTAAGGAAGTACTGGTGCGCGGAGCCACCCTCTACCACTGTGTAGTTGATACGGGACTGTCGGGCCAGTTGCTCCAGGGACGACACGGGAGACTGTGGACACGGAACAACGGTTTAAATATAGTAAAATTACTATCGCTCATAACTAATAACATATTTTCATCAAGGTGTTGTCTACGTCATGAAGCCACTCAGAGATATTCCGTTTCCCTTGGATTCAGTTTCAGTTAGTTGGTATAAAGAATAAAGTGTAACGGCCCTAGCACTGACCCTTGTGGTACATCATATTAAAAATACGAAATTATAAGCTATCCCTCATGATTGAGTGTGACTTTCAGCCATCTTGTAGATGGAAAACGCCTGTATGTGTATTATTTCATTGTATGCAAACTGTTGCACTTCAGTACGCACACAGTTTTAACAGATCAAACCACAGAGTCTTAACAGACCAAACCGCTTACTGATAGTTGGTATTAAGAATAAAATGTAACGGCCCTAGCACTGACCCTTGCGTAATTGAGTGTGATTGTCAGCCATCTTGTGGATGAAAGACGCCTGTGTGTGTATTCACTTATTGTATGCAAACTGTTGCACTTCAGTAAGTTTCTAGTCTTGACAGATCAAACCACAGAGTATTTTAAGATTTTTTTTTTTATTTCTTCGTAAACTAAGAAATAAAACATATACTCGTATAATACATATTGTTAATAACCAGTTTATGTGGACTGGTACATATTGTTAACAACCGGTTCAAGCAGACTGGTACATATTGTTAACAACCAGTTCATGCGGACTACTACATATTGTTAACAACCAGTTCATGCGGACTGGTACATATATTTAACAAACAGTTCGTGCGAACCTATACATACTCGTATTGTTAACAAACGGTTGGTGCGAGCCTGTACATATTCTCAAAAACTAGTTCCTGCGAACTGGTATGTACATATTGTTTAAAAGCAGTTCATTTGGAGCGGTGCATATGTCTTATTAACAACCGTTACGTGTGCGCTGGTGTGTTTTTTGATAACTAAAATCAATAACAGAATTGATGGATGTACCTGCATTCTCTCGACAGTAAGGAAGGCTGCCAGATTAGCCGTGAAGGTTGCCAACATGAGCACCACAAACAGCCAGTAGGCCGCCACAAGAGCACGCCCGCTGAGGGCTTTGGGCGCTTCACCACCACCTTGAGGGGTGAAGGAAGTCACGGCGAACCAGAGGGACTCCTTTAGGGTGAACTCCCTGCAGAAATTCAAAATAAATCACTCTGTCACTGAATCAAAAGGTTCTACTTTGATCTTTAAATAACACTGGTTCTATTCTTATACAGCAAAATGTTTTTCTACTTCAATTTACTATTATAATTGTATAATATAAATAAATAAAAAAAACAATAATACAGCCCCGTTTAGAGAGCAAACTTTGTTTAAAGGCACTCAAACTCGGGATTTAATCCCACTTATGTTTGTTATCTATGACAGACAAAAAAAATACAAAATATTTTTTTTGACACGAAAATACAAAATTGAGGATATAAAATACAATAATCAATCGACCGCAGTGCATACGTTATTTAAATTTACAATTTGGCGAGGTGCGCCCGCCCGCTTGCATAAAAAGTAAACACTAAGTGTTCTATCGGGATTTCTACCCAATGACTTGTTAATAATCTCGTCAGTTTTATTATCTGTTACATATTACTCATTTCGCTAGTTTAATTTTCTGGTACATATTGTACTATGCAGCACAATGAAAATAATATTTTTTTCGTTTTAAATAATATTTTGAAATGTTATATCTGATTTTTTACTACCCCAGTTAATACGCCACCCAGTTTACGATATATGACCCCGGATACTCCAGAGTATTTATATTACAATACTTTTCCCGAAAAACCTATAATACCTCTTTGGCCTGTCTCACTTGAAGACGACCTATTTTGTGATGTTTTATCAAAATTTATGATTATATAGGTTTTGCACTTCATATTCAAATTTTCTCAAATCAAATTCAGCCTTTTGCAAAACAAATTCAACCTTTCGCAAATCAAACTCAACCTTTTGCAAATCAAATTCACCCTTTTGTTAACAAATTCAAAATTTTATAAAACAAATATTTGTATGCAGTTCCAAGCAAAAGCCACCATATCCTTTTTTATCAATTGCCCTTTTAAAAGTTATTCAAAAAGATTTTCAGCTAGTAATTTATAAAATATTTACCGGCAGGGATAAGGATATACATTCTTGTTGTTCCTGGCGCTGTAGGGCGAATATCTGTCCAGGGTGGTGAGGAGCACGGCAGTGGTACCCAAAGCACCCACAATGCTCAGCCAAACTTCCAGCTTCAGGACGGTCATGAACTTGAAGAGGGAAGTCTGTCTGACCGGCTTCCTCATCACTGCGAATTGCCAAAATCAAAGTTTTGATCATATAACATATGATACACAAAGAAGCCTATCTGTCGAACTGTCGTTTCAATTTATCAATCCAGATTCTTTCAATTAATCAATCCAGTTTCTTTCAATTAATCAATTCAGTTTCTTTCAGTTAATCAATCCAGTTTCTTTAAATTAACCAATCCAGTTTCTTACAATTAATCAATCCAGTTTCTTTCAATTGATCAATCCAGTTTCTTTCAGTCAATCAATCCAGTTTCTTTTAGTTAATCAATCCAGTTTCTTTCAATGAATCAATTCAGTTTCTTTCAATTAATTAATCCAGTTTCTTTCAGAACACGGACGCTCTCTTCAATTAAGCGATGAGAAATTCTGTTGCATATCAAAACATCACACCGCGTTTTACACGTCTTCATATGCAATTCACTCTCGCGACTTTGGAATGAACTTCCAATATTTATCAGATGTGCACCATCCTTATTTACGTTTAACACTTTGTAACCCGATCCCGTGTTGTTACACGATAACTCAGATCTGTGTTGAGTCCCGGTCCCGTGTTTTCACGTGATCGATCGACCTCTTCTAAAAAGGACATAGTGACATAAGACATAGTGACATGGGACATAGTGACATAGCACATTGACCAGGGACATAGTGACATAGGGCATAGTGACATAGGACATAGTGACATAGGACATAGTGACATAGGACATAGTGACATAGGATATAGGACATAGTGACATAGGACATAGTGACATAGGACATAGTGACATAGGACATAGTGACATAGGACATAGTGACATAGGACATAGTGACATAGGACATAGTGACATAGGACATAGTGACATAGGACATAGTGACATAGGACATAGTGGCATAGGACATAGTGACATAGGACATATGACATAGTGACATAGTGACATAGTGACATAGGACATAGTGACATAGGACATAGGACATAGTGACATAGGACATAGTGACATAGGACATATGACATAGTGACATAGTGACATAGGACATAGTGACATAGGACATAGGACATAGTGACATAGGACATAGTGACGTAGGACATAGTGACATAGGACATAGTGACATAGGACATAGTGACATATGACATAGTGACATAGTGACACGGGGCATAGTGACATAGGACATAGTGACACGGGACGTAGTGACACGGGGCATAGTGACATAGGACATAGTGACATAAGGACATCTAATAAATATTTTTGTAAGCAGTTTAACTTTTAAAAGATAGTCTTCTAATTTCTAGCATGAACAATAATCCTCTAGATCAGGGGTGAACCACAAGTGAAAACCAGCCTAGAATCCTTTTTTTTTAATCTGGGTTCCAGCGGGGTTTGGGCCTGCAACCTCCGGCTCAGGAGACAGTCGTCTTACTAACAAGGTCACGGAGGTCGTCGTGTACACAAAATAATTAAAATAAATAATTTAAAAGGCATCTTTCAGTTGTATTCTTTGACAACAAAGAAATGGTTGAAAGTAAAAAAAAATCTTTACTTTGCAAATCGATAGTCATTTCTATAGATAATTTTGTATGGCGTTAACATTACGATAACCTCTAGAATGCTTCCTAAGTAACTCAACCTATGTTATTTAAGAAATAAGGGAGGCTGTAAAACTCATATGATGGAGAGGGTATATGAAGGTACACCTGTCTGATTCCGTCTTTTATATTTGGTTTTTCAATGATTTGTCTCTTGTGTTTGTATTTTTTGCGCTGTGCGTGCTGTGCGCCTGTGGACGCCCCCGTATTGTGTTGGTAACATGTGATTTTATACCATTTAATACCTGTTTCTTTCTTATCGTTTTTGTTGTAATTGTGTAAAATTATGTTTGTGTATTCTGTCAATCTTAATGAATTGAGCACTGCTGGCTTTTTATTTCATATTATTTTTTGTTACAAAGGTGCATTGTATCGTTTACTTATATAAATAAAATAAATAAATATGCCATTAACAAGAGCAACATCAGAATTCTAAAATTCTCATGAAATATGGTCCAAAAATAAAGCCTGTGAGAAAAATAATCCATCTGGAATCGAACCTGATAACGTTTGCTTAACGAGAATGCTAATCAACACTCCATTTCCTTTTCTCGCACTTTTACCTCTAATGACGTGCAAATCAAGGCTTTGATCAAGAATATCCAAGGCTCTACAACATGAGAGATTGGCGAGATTCTGAAAATATCAAAACCACGAGCGTTTAGTGCAATTTTGCGTTAGAATTTGACCTGAAAATACGACATTCTTTCCGGACAACCAACACATTTACGTAATTTTTAATTATATATTATACGAGGGTTGATAAAAATAAACAACGAGAATTTTTAAATTTCGCGGGCTATTTGTTTTTTTATTCATCCCATCTTTTTTTTCTCATGTTGGCGACACTGTCTGTGATGTTCGTTTCAAGTTTCAGCCATATTGAACGGGCAGTTTGTGTTTAAGTGACAAATACATACGCTATTTTGAAAACAAAACAGCGTAAAAACTCTGTTTTGGCACGTTTGCAATTTTTCATTATACATATATAGTTATATACCAATCACGTCATTACCCTTTCAAGGAGGGCAGAGAGAAAAGAGGGATGAAATTTCGTTAAAATCCTAACAAACTTACCTCCTACACATTCATACATCTTTTAATACAGTTACTCTTATTCATTAACTTTCCTTCTCTCAAATTTACGTTCTCTTGGTCTCTCACTCTGTCACTTTCTATTCCTCTACACCAAGAGTTCCCAAAGTGGCCGATATCGAACCCCTGGGGTCGATTTGATTTCTCCTAGGGGTTGATAGTTTCAATAAAAAAAATTGGGGGCCGACGACAGCAAAAATAGACCCCCTTACTACTGCCATTTGTTTGTTACTTCAAAATATCTATGATTCCAATAGGTAATTCCTAATTAAGAATATTTGTCAATATTTGTACTTATTTTGAATTTACATATTTATTTCGTAAATGTCAAAAATTAAAAAAAAATCTGCCCGTATTGTTTTGTTTTAATTTTCGTCAGCGCAGATTTCAATATTAAATGTTGCACAAGATAATGCAATGCATAATCCGTAGTCCTTTTATCTTTTTCAATTCTTAATTACAAGGGATTAAAATGAAAAGTTTGTTATCTAGTGAAATATTTAATATCGAGTACTGTACAAACTTATTAATTTGAGTAAGTAAAGTAAATGACTAGGGGGGAGACGGTTTTAAAAGGTGTTGGTAAAGGGGTCTGCGGCCGAAAAAAATTTGGGAACTCTTGATCTACACTTTCATTCTCTCCTCTTCCTGTTTCCCTCAATCTCTGTTTCGCCCTACCTCTCCCTGTTTTCTCACTCTGTCGTGCATTCTCCCTGTGACTTTCCTTTCATATCTACCTCTCCAACTTCTTTTCACTTTTAAGAATAAAAACTAAAAGAAAGGGTGTTACCGATAGTCAATCCTGTCTGGTCGAAGTACGGTGCCACGAAGTCGACAACTTCCTCCCTCTGTGAGGTCATCACTGTTGCCGCTACAGCTATATCTGTCACCTGAGAAGATCACACAGTATCTTCAAATAATCAATATTGAAACCCAACATAACCTCTTATTTACCTTAACTCCGTGGTCATCGAGTTTCTGAAGAACTTAAGTCTCCGTGATGATTCCATTCCACCCCCAATAGTTTACCCATCGATATTTACACAAGAACCTTCTTGATATTATTATAAAGTAAGAAAATCTAGAGCATACAGAGTGAGAAAATTTAGAGATATCATAAAGAGTGAGAAAATTTAGCGCTTTCATAAAGAGTGAGAAAATTTAGAGCTATCATAAAGGGTGATAAAATTTAGGACTATCATAAAGAGTGAGAAAATTTAAGGCTATCATAAAGAGTGAAAAAATTTAGGGTTATCATAAAGAGTGAGAAAATGTAGCGCTTTCATAAAGAGTGAGAAAATTTAGAGCTATCATAAAGGGTGATAAAATTTAGGACTATCATAAAGAGTGAGAAAATTTAGGGCTATCATAAAGAGTGAGAAAATTTTGCGTTATCATAAAGAGTGAGAAAATTTAGGACTATCATAAAGAGTGGGAAAATTTAGGGCTATCATAAAGAGTGAGAAAATTTAGGTCCATCACAAAGAGTGAGACAATATAGGACTATCATAAAGAGTGTACCGGATATATGCGTTACAGAAAGTATAGGAAATTTATTTTGTAAAATTGTTAGTGAAATTATTATTGTTGTATTGTATTATATCATCTGTGTTTTATCATTGCTTGTGACTATACCATATGTTATACGTGGCCTGTACATATTGTAATCAAATGTTCCTTATGCATGGTCTTCGCAAATATAATCACTATAGATGATCGGACGCCCCCTACACGCGGAAAGCGCGTGGTATGCGTGGCGCTTGCAAAGCCATGACGGTTGAAGTCGCTTGATTCGACCGTATATGCCGATACACGGTCGAATCAAGTGACTTACGATAAGCGATGGGCTGAACATAAGGAACGAAAAGCGGAAAAAATATATTCTCATTTGTTGGAACTTCTACTGTCTTTTTATTTTGAAAAACTTCTATCTGCAAAATATGAATCTCTTCACCCTGTTCTTCACCGAAAACGCAAGAAGCAAACTGGATTATCCGAGGATTGAGCGACAGCCATCCACCTATTCTACAGTCTTTGCACCGATGATGTACAAAGTCTACCTTCCTAATATACTCGTACATTTCGGAAGACATATGGTTTATTAGAGCAACGATACTTACCCCTTTCACCAAGTCTCCAATAACCCCAGTCCACGTTCCATTAGGGTACTTCTTTCCAATCTCCCCAGACTTGGAGCTGATAATTTCATAATCGAAATTCATCTCCTGTAAAAAATATATATTATTTTGTATCCAAAAAGTATACCAAACTCATCAAAACGCCGGAAGAAAGGCACTCATTTATTTGTATCATAATTAATAAAGAAGATTTGGTTCTTTCAGTGTAGATCGCGTTGAGTGGGAACTTATGTGGTGGTGGTGAGATCCAACTGAAGTGTCATCACGCTATATCACATGTTACTGAGGGTTGAGTCATGATATTCCGTCTGTTAACCTTTCCTGTCCTGTGATGTGTAACTAGTACACATTGCTTCTAAAAACTTTAATATCTCTATAAATATAATAAATACTGGGTTCAGATTTTAGGTATTCCTCCGTTATACATTTACGCATTGAATGAAAAAATAATATTAATAATAATTAGCATTTAACGGCCACATCAGAGATATTTTGTGAAAATCGGGAATAAATTCACTAGTACAATCAAACGTGTGCCAGTGTGTGACGTAGGTATATTCATTCTAAAAAACCACTAAGGGTGAGGAAGCGACGCTATTCACGTCTCGCTCTCACTGTACTTCGGTATATGGGAACGCAAGCAATAGAATCTCAGTTCGCAGTTGTGTTTCTTCCTTCGAGGTATAACATACCCAGTGTTAGTGTTCCGAGTCCCGTCTCAGTAGCTCGCGGGCATCGATATGAGGTGGTCTCTTCGTCTGTTTTGTGAACGTCGGCTGATGTTTTTTTCATGTTTTCAGCAAATAAATTCCAATTATTATCAATTTAATTAATTTAAGCGATTGGCTATGAATATTCTTATTTTTCCGATTTAAAATTGCTCATTTTTACATGTGTATTGATATGTATTGAATACACAACACAGGAACGCGCGGATTTTTTTAGCACAGGAAGGGAAAGGATATTTGCTATAATATAAGTGGAATAACAAAGTAATTTAATATGTTTTTAAAAGTTCTCTTAAAGAGCGTTTTTATTTGTTTGAACCATAAATCATGCGCCACATTGACTTTACTCGTTCTTTTCATTGACTTTGCTTGTCACAAACTTTTTGAGATTTCTGTAAATATGTTGAAGATTCTGTAAAAATTATTAATAATACGAATGTCTATTTCTCCGATTGTTTTTTTTTCTATTTGTTTGTCAGTGTCTTTATTACCTGAACCTTGGCCTGTCTCATGTTTGTATTTTATGTATTGTAAGTGATATGTATGTGCGTAGTGCTTTTTAATATTTTTTTTGTATTTGATTCATGTAAATGTTTAAAATTTTGTGATAAGTTGTATTTATATTCATGCGTACTCAAAATTATACTTTGACTATTACCCGTGTAACGTTTATTAATGGTCGATAAAAGACCGTACATTGCAATAAAGTCAATTTTAATTATTCTTACCTTTGCTAATTTAGCAATTAGATCAATACAATATCCTTCAAACTCTGGCTGTCCATTCTGATTGAAAATGGGCTTCTTGGTTGCTGGGTCCAGTTTTGGATAGGTCCATGGAATAGCCTGAAAGCAACGCATTGCTTCTAAAAACAGTGTCAGTGATTGGTTAGTCAGTCAATCAATTGATTTCTATAGCAGCGTTTAATGGCACGAACGCAGTGACGCAACGAGGGGGTGAGTTTTTTTTTTAATAATTGCTTGGGGTTGACCGCAAATAAAATTCGTATTTTAAGTCGAATTCAAACGCAAAATTACACAAGTGGACAGTGGTTTTCGATGATTTCAGTATCTTAGCAATCTCGTATCTCGATCAAAGCCTTGATTTAATCGTCATACTTAGAATTTCAGAGCGGACACCATTTTAGATTTTAGAGCAGTATAACGTATTTTTAAAACCATATTTGACATACACAATCGCTTATTGCATCGTCACCGTACAAATACACTGGGAATAAAAATAAAAAAAAAGATTTAGCCTGCGAAAATATTCACGGGATTGACTACTAAATAACTCTTTAAACACATTTCATATCAATTTCCTAAAGGGAAGACCTTATTAAACACAACAATACCGCCCCGACACATCAACTAGCAGCTGAATGTCAAAACTATATTTTCGCTCGCGACCATTATTTATTCAAAATAATGGTCGCGAGCGAAGGTCATCAGGACATGGATAAAAATAAATTATTTAAATTTCATAATCGAATTATTATAGCGCGCGCATAATTTTATTTACAAAAGTGACACAAAGCAACTCTATAATTACGAATCAGAACTATCTAAGTTAAATACATATTCACCATCATAAAATTTCCATGTCGGAGTAGGCAAAGAGAACAAACGCCATACTTTCCCAACTTGACACACATTTTTAGCCTCTTTGACATCCATACAACCTCTACGATTTCTATGACTTTCTATTTGTCTTTCGTTCAGAATATCGTTCCCTTTATCCAACCATTCTTTCTCTGGTCTTCCTCTTATACGCCTTCCACTCACATCTGCGCTGTATATCTCTTTTGTTAGTATTTCTTCCTTCATTCGGTCTACATGGCCAAACCGCTTCAAAGTACTCTTATTCATCTTACTTAACACATCAGCCTAAAGTTTACATTAATTTTTTTCTAAATTATTATTCAACCCCTTTCCCTTTCTAAATTATTATCCAATCCCTTTCCCTTTCTAAATTATTATACCATCCCTTTATTTTTCTAAATAATTATCCAATCCGTTTTCCTTTCTAAATTATTACCCAATCTATTTCTAAATAATAAGCCAATCCCTCTCCCTTTCTAAACCATGATCCAGCCCCTTTCCCTTTCTGAATTGTTATCCAGCCCCTTTCCCTTTCGAAATTATTATTAAACCCCTTTCCCTTTCGAAATTATTATCCAATCCTTTTGTAAATAATTATCCAACCCATTTCTAAATTATTATCAAATTCCTTTCCTTTTCTAAATTATTATATAATCCCTTTCCCTTTCAAAATTACTATCCAGCCTCTTTCCCTTTCTAAATTATTATTCAATCTCTTTCTAAACCCCTTTCCTTTTCTAAATAATTATCCAACCCCTTTCTAAATTATTATCAAATCCCTTTCCCTTTTTAAATTATTATCCAATCCCTTTTTACACCACTATCCAATCCCTTTCCCTTTCTAAATTATTATCCAATCCCTTTCTCTTTCTAAATTATTATCCAATCCCTTTCTAAATTGTTATCCAATCCCTTTCACTTTCTAAATTATTATCCACATTAATCCCTTATCTAAATTATTTGATAGAATAATATTTTATTAGCTTGAATAGAAACGCTCATTTTCTCTTTTTTCTTGTTGACAATAAAGAGTGTACAATACATATTCTATCTTGGGTACTCTCTTCTCTACAAATAAAGATTTCTTTTTTTTGTAAGCTGTTGTAATGTTTTGTTCATATAAACTTCTGGGCAGCACCACTTACAGTTGTAACACCAATTCGAAAGAACCTCCTTGGTCTGGAGATGGAAACATAAGGGAGGAGCTTCAAAGGTTCGCTGGAGTACCATTTCCCCAAACTCCTGAGACCGTACTCCTTGCACGTCTGATAAACCAGTTCAGTTCTAAGATAGAGGCCATGTCTTAAAAGAAAAAAATTATTTTAACAAAACATAAATTAATAAAAACTGCTTTATAAGGGGTAAATAATTGTCCTTTGTCTTTTAACGACTGAGTTGACACAAAAACAAATCCAAGAAATTGGTTAAGACTGGTTTATTTTTCATACCACATATCATACACACTTTGCATTTTTTTTAAAGTTAAGTTGAAAGGGCACCATTATCAAGATTTTTTAAAATTATTTTCAATAATTTATTTGTTGTTTAACAGTCTGGTTAGCTAATTGTCAGGTGGTAATCTCTTCCAGCCAACCAGATAAAAAGTAAATAAAGTTACACAATAGTAAAAAAATATTCAAATAATTATCCGTCTTTTTAAAATTCATAAACAATACACATTTTGAAAAGGATTCCAGTCCGATTTTCACTTAAGGCGTCTTTAAAATATATTTTTGGTTGGTTGGAAGAGATTGACACATGGCAATAAATCCGCTAGGTTGTACTGTATATAACGAAAGTGTAATACAATACAATACATATTAAAAATAAATGTGAGATATCATCAATCAAAGGGAAAGGAAGGGATGGTGGAGAGGAAAGGATGGGACGGTGGAGAGAAAAGATAAATCAGAATTGAAACATGTTATATTACTGTTTTTTCAATCCCTTTTTCAAAAATGCTAATGATGGAGGGAGTCTAACATTAGTTTGTAACTGGTTCCAGAGTCTCGCTGCATGGACAATAAAAGATGTCAAAAAATGGATCTGTTAACTCGGAAAGCCAATTACGAATATTTATCTGAGCGTAGATCAAAGATGGTGAATATTTTCGGCGAGATAAGTGGGGGCGGCTGGACAGTCAAGGATACTGTACAATAGTGACCGTGTGTTGATTTTGCGTCCATTTCTCATGATCAACAAGTTCAGCTCTTTCTGGTATGAAGTGATACTCGTGTGATCGTACTTTCTCAGATTAAAAATAAATCTCAGAAGAATATTTTAAAGATGATGTAATTTGTCCAGCTGTTCCTCTGTAATATTCAAATAACAGACGTCCGCATAGTCCAAAATCGGAAAAATCAGAGAACGTATGAGTAAAATTTTCCAAAGTATACTCCTTTGCGAAGAAACATCTCTCAGACACAAATCCAAACGATACAGTGGAGACAACCCATTAAGGAAGTAAATATTATAACATAAAAGTGATTTAAATCAGTACTTATTCCATGAAAACACGGCATAAAAATTAAAACAGGATCTAACACATGTTAACCTTTGTTTCTCCCAATACAGAAGAGTTTCATTCTTTGGCACTCTTGCTTCCATGTCCTGGAAAAACACTGCGGCAGCTTCTTTATTATTGGCACCATCGTCTGTTGGCTTCACTGCACAGTCAGGTTTGGTCAATACCTCATGAAGACGGGAGACTATCGCCGCATCAACGAGCTGTCTCAGCATTTTGGCCATCAAAAGAGGATCCATCTAGAAATATAAATATAACATATTATTTATAGTTAAGGCATTAACACTGTGGAGGTTAAAATACATTGTCATTTGTTTAGTTCAGGGGTCTCCAAACTACGACCCGCGGGCCAACACCGGCCCACGAGCACCGCCAATCCGGCCCGTTATAGTTTATTTTGATTAAATTGTAAAATTTACAATATAAGTTAAACATATAAAATAATAATGAGACGCTTTTCGCGCATCGGCTATCTCTGCCGCAATGAAATGTCCTTGATACTTGCCCGTAAGTACCAACCGAAATTGCCCCGGACCCTGCGCCATAGATATCTCACTCGCCAGATAATCCCAATACGAAAATTTGCGCGTAATTCAAAACTACAGTATGTTGGTATGATGAGCTAGCTAGGTCTTGGCCCTTGGAACTTAGTCGAGGAGTCAGTGTTGCCCTTAGGCTAAAAAGTTTGACCCCTGGTTTAGTCCAACACTGTTTATTCCACTTTATACATATAACAGTATAACCCTACCGGTTTCATGGTTTTCACCACATCATCAGGGGAGCACAAATAAGACAGAATAATATTTGAACTCCGATATACACGCATTTAATGGCAAAAAATCAGGTTGGGGATTGTGTGTAGAGGGAGGCAGGAGAAAACAGCGGAGACCCAAGAAATATCCAAGTCAGTGTGTGGGATGAACATCTGGCAAACACATATATTTCCAATATCTCACTACTACTAGCTGAAATTGTCTCCTGACTCCCTCCACCCACAACCCCCAACCTGATTTTTTATCCTAAGAAGCGTGTATGTTGGTACCAGTTCGAATATAATTCATCCTTATTTATGCTCCCCTGATGATCCCACATACGACAATGTTCTATACAAAGGCAGTGGGTTGAATAGAATAAATCTCTACAGTCTGTCCCAAAATCTGAGGTTTATCGAAGAAAAATAATGTTGTGTATGTGATAATAATCTTCACTGTGTTATTAATTTCGAGCTTTTAAACCGTAATGAAACAGTAAATGCAGATTTATACGTCCAGCAACTACAGCAAGACCATCAAAGTTTAATCGAAAAGTGTCCTGCGCTTGTTAATTAGAAAAATGTATATCTTCTCCATGACAACGTAAGACCCAATACAGCAAGAGTAACAGAAGATTTTTTTTTTGAAGCTTGACAGGTATGTTCTACCCCATTCACCATACTCACCTGACCTTTTACTATCAGATTATCATCTGTTTAGTTCGTTTCAAAACGCTTTAGTGAGAAAAAAGTTTTACTGTATACAACTAAAGTATAACACAACATTACATTATGAATATACGACTAAAAACAAACCAATAGTTGAGGGTCGTCTTCTTTGCAGGACTCCTGAAGACCTTGCAGCAGGCACGAAGTACTGGTGGCGATGCTGAGCAGTGAGGTGTTGTCCTGAAGGAGTGAGACGTCTAGCCTGTGAGAGCGAAGGTCTGTCGGCACCAGGATCCAGCGATCTGATAGTGGGAGTACTTTTTCTTGGACTGCCTGGAGAAAAGATGAGAGCATTTTATTTTATTTTTATTAAAAATAACTCTTACACGATGTAAATAAAATGACAGTTTATGCCCTAAGGATTTGAACCCACTATTAATAATAACAATATGACTCAAAGGCGTTCTAACTCAGGATTCTCAGCAAACTGTCCTCAAAGGCGTTCTAACTCAGGATTCTCAGCAAACTGTCCTCAAAGGCGTTCTAACTCAGGATTCTCAGCAAACTGTCCTCAAAGGCGTTCTAACTCAGGATTCTCAGCAAACTGTCCTCAAAGGCGTTCTAACTCAGGATTCTCAGCAAACTGTCCTCAAAGGCGTTCTAACTCAGGATTCTCAGCAAACTGTCCTCAAAGGCGTTCTAACTCAGGATTCTCAGCAAACTGTCCTCAAAGGCGTTCTAACTCAGGATTCTCAGCAAACTGTCCTCAAAGGCGTTCTAACTCAGGATTCTCAGCAAACTGTCCTCAAAGGCGTTCTAACTCAGGATTCTCAGCAAACTGTCCTCAAAGGCGTTCTAACTCAGGATTCTCAGCAAACTGTCCTCAAAGGCGTTCTAACTCAGGATTCTCAGCAAACTGTCCTCAAAGGCGTTCTAACTCAGGATTCGAACCGACTTATACATTTTGATAAAGACTCGGAAGATTAAGAAATATTTATGTACTTACAGTTTTGTAGGTGTCTTGGACGAAGTCAGTATCTCCCATGATCACAATGTGTCCTGGAGAGGGTCTCATGCTTCTCAGTTGTACTATCCTGTTGTTGAAGTCATGAAGCACCATGATTCTCAACACTGTGTTGCCGAGAAGTCTATATAAGGCTTGGTTCATCGCTGAAATAGTGTACCGGACGTATGCGTCACGTAAATTTAATTTGTAAAATTATTTTTGAAATTATTATTGTATATTGTTATGTATCATCTGTTTTACCATTGCGACTATATAATATTGTATATACTTGCACATATTGTAATAAATTGTTCATTATGAGTGGCCTTCGTAAGTAATCATTCTAGATCAGGGGTGGGCAAATCTTTTGGTTGTCGGGCCACATTGACGGCGGTTTTTTGGCCGCGGCCCACAATAAAAAAGCGCAAGCGGTAAATCCTGCTACGACCCCCCCCCCCCCCACATTTTGCAAGTAAAAAATTGTATCAATGCAAAATTATATAAATTCACATTATCAGGGTCAAACTTAGAAATTGGTGCCCCACTATTATTTATAATTTTTTCTTGACATTTCTGTAATTTTTTTAAAATCATATTTTTGACTCCGGGGGGCGGATAAAACTTCACTGCGAGCCGCCATTTGCCCAGGCCTGTTCTAGATGATTGGACGCCCCCTACAAGCGGACAGTACGTGGTATGCGTGGCTATATATAATAAATTCGCCAGGTTAAAAAAAAAAAGTATGTGTCTGTTGTGAATGTGGTGTTGAATGTAAATAAATAAGTAGTATTGCACATGTATTAGATTGAACAGTGCCTTGACTGATTTTTTTAATATTACAAAAGGGGTACAGCAAGGATGTGTCATGTCACCCGGGTTATTTAATATTTACATACATTCTTGTAAAAAGGAACAACAGAGGTCAAGAAGCTCAATGTATCTTTAGGAGATGTGTCCTAGAGGGAGAGATAATGATGATTTGTTGATAAATAAAACACGTTTTCGATCGCAATGCGGAAAGAGTTTTTATTAGTAAACGTAGGTATTTATACTATTCCCGCGTGTGTGCGGGAATGCGAGCAAGATATCCTTCGTCTCGTTTCTGCATTAGCTAAACGATTAATGTCGTATGTAGGTGATAATTTATTTACGGAACTGGCGCGACAGACGTGGTGCGTTCTCGCTCCAGCATGGAATGCGCTCCGCTCCCGGATATGAGTTGAATGACCGGCGCGTGGACTTTGCAATTGTTTGTTTTGCATTGCTAAGGGATGCAAAGGTCATTTCATCGGTCATTGACCGCGTGTGCGACCGCCACATATCCATAACAACTGATAGTAATTGATGTATGAATTCTTACCGTTTTCTTTTTGAAAAATGATGACAGCATCGCTGGCATTCCTCAAGTCCAACACTTGAAGAAGAGCACCCAGCTGAGTTGATCCATCACCAAGCATTCCAGAGACAAGTGGGATTGACCAGGTCTCTGTCAATTGCAGGGCATCGTTCCACTGAGTCCACGTCATGTCCAGAACCATAGAGGTTCCCACGTTTAGAGTGGCACACACTGCAAAAATATTAGGTGTATTTGAATATCTGGTCACTTAACTATTTTGAGCTATTTTGTGAAATGTATCATAACATATGAGTAAACAAATACAACTAAGGTCAAAAAGAATTTGGACTTATCAACTTATGTTCGAACCTAAAAATATGAAGAGGACTCTCTCAAATTAAAAATTAAAACTGTCTCTCGAATTAAATACAAAGAATATTTACATCTTCCGTAACTGTCTTCCTCATTCTCTCTATCTAATACAACCACTGCTCCTCGAAGGTCCAACCATTCTGGAGTCCTGGTATTTAGCTCTCTGACGGAGTCTGCAAACCATCCGGCCACTTCTGGTTGCTGTTCCTCGACCAATAACACTGGAAACAGATGTCAGTGAACATTTTATCCACATTGAATAGATTGTATGCATTTGAATAACATTAATAAACGAGAATATCTCTGTAACTAGGAAACTTGAAACGTTTGAACAATGACAAATGTATGTCCCTGGGATTTCAGTAACACTTTCTCTCACTGCGGCTATGTTTTCGAGTTTCATGGGTGACTAATTGTCCAGAATCGAAACAGTTTCCACAATTTTTTAATTAATCTTCGGATTGATGATTCATTAGGACCATTATTTCCACCGAAAAGTCTACGAAGTTTATAAACAGTTTCAGCAAAACTTTCCCCATTTTTATAATAGTTTTAACAATAATAACACGTTGTTCTTTCGTGTAACGTTCCATATTTACTAATCACAAGATTGACAGATAGCACATGTGAAATATTTAGAATATAAAAAAAATTATGCATAATTTAAATCCAGCGCTCTTATTGCGACACTTTATATAAACATAAATTTTGATAACTGTATCGGACGTGTGCGTCACATACTCGTAGATGAGTGGATTTGATTTTACGTTACTTCTGAAAATGTTAAGAAATTATTATTGTACTCGTATACTATCTGTGTTTGACCTGTATACCTGTACATATTGTAATATAATGTTCCTTATGCGTAGCCTTTGCAATCATCACTATAGATGATCGGCTACCCTATAGGCACGGAAAGCGCGTGGTATGCATGACATTAGCAAGCCGTGACAGCATACACCGGCGAAAGGGGCTCACGTAAGGAACGGAAAAATATATTCTCACCTGATGGAGCATCAACTGTATTTTTATTTTGACAAACTTATACCTGCCAAAGAGGAATCTCTTCACCCTGCTTATCAACGAAAACGTAAGAAGCAAACTGGAATCTCCGAGGATTGAGCGGCAGCTATCCACCTATTTTACAGTATTTGTACAGATAAGACTTTCCAAAAAGGGATTGTCTTCAAGTGTTTCCTAAAGCTGCACACATCACTCATATATCTAACATCAAGCTAGACAAAGATCGATTGAATTAAAATATTGATCTGATAGTATTATATATCTGATTAATATTTGAAAAAACGAACATCAACCAAAAATGCAGTAATAATATGACTGTTGCAATAATTGACATGTTAATATGACAAAATTAACATGTTCATTGCGCCCATCGTTGACCACCAATCAGATTCCTTTTGGCAACTGAAAGCCAACTTCTGTGGGCCCAACACCTGGCTGCATAACACACAATGCCCAAAAATACTACATTATAACAGAGTTTGTTCGTATAAATGGTATGCCCCATATGGCTTTGGCCAAGTATGCAACAATTAGAAACGCCTTCCTAAATATCTTCTTCTCCCTGGCTCCATCCCAACTCACTGTCTGCGAAGACTGTTGGGGTCAGCTCTCTTCATCCTCAGGTTGTATGCTCTTCTGTCCCGGACTACGTCCCCCAGACCATGCCTCTGCATCAGGTTATCTTTTTGCACCACCCATGAATTCTTTGGTCTTCCTCTGGTTGTTATTCGAGGAAGATCCATGGAGATAGCCTGGTTCACAATGTGATCGGGTGCTCTGCGTCCAACGTGCCCATACCATCTTAACCGCCTCTCCTCTATCTTACTGTTGATGTATATAACACCTAGGCTCCCACAAATGCGTGAGCTTTTTATTTTGTCTCTTAGGGACACACCAGCTGACCATCTTAGCATGCGCATTTCAGCAGTTTCTAGTTGCCTGGAGTAAGAGTTATACATCGTCCAGCATTCAGAGCCATAAAGGATTGCGGGTCTGACAATCGTTTAGTATACTTTTCCTTTTAACTTTACTGGCATTTTCGGATCACATAGAACTCCCGTCATCAATCTAAACTTCATCCTTCCTTCCTCAATATAATGTGGAATATCATTTCTAGACCACGGTCAATGGTTATTCTGAGATAGGTTGTTTCTCACATTATACAAATACTAGTTCTTGAAAAGCAAAGAAGCCACAGAGACTACAAATTTGTTTATTGCAACATCGGACGATGCCGCAATGTACTATATCCGATCAATTGTGTATCTAGTGGGCGATATAACACCGTAGATCTTGGTCAGCCTCTAGACAACATCCTTAATACTTATGAGATCCTAATAATCGGTCTTGCAACACAAATGTCTCGGTCTTGCAATGCTCCAACTGTAAACCTTAAGGCAAAATTGCGATGGACCAGACTTGTGATACGTATGGGCGATCATGGGCTCCCAAAACACGTCTTATACGAGGAAGTGGTGGGCAGAGAAGGCGCTATAAGGACAGCTGCGAGAGTCGCTGACTTTGTGCAGAGCGTCTGAGAACTGGGCGTCTGATGTGGCTCGGGACCGTGTAGGATGGAGAGTCGTCTGTTCTCGAGCTGATGGTTTCTCAACTTGTGAGAAACAGTCAACATGGTGCGAACATGGATCCGCATAGCCAGGCGACTCAGCAGGGTCCACATATTTGTGACATCTGCGGAATGGAGAGTGGATCTAGGATCGAGCTGTTCTCTCACGACGTGGAAAAGTGACTCAAGATTGATGCTGAAGTGACGAGGGGATCCTTGACAATGAGGTCCAGCAACGACGAGTTGCTGTTATTGCATCCAAAGACGAACTATCTCATTTCTCACAAAAAACTTACCAATTCTTAAAATGTTCGCAGCAGAAATTCCCTTCAATATGTGATAAATAATTATAAAATTCACTAGTAATTTATTTTCCATCATCAAAAATTTTTTTATGACTTTTGAACCCTTAAAAATTATCAAAGAACTGAACCATGACATAATATCAAAACGGTTCGTAAGTTTATAGAATTCTATGACATATAACCTATAATCAAATCAAAGCCAAGCGGCTCTCAAAAGTTATTTATTTATCATCCACAGTACATTTGTTATTTAAAAAAATTCAGGCAGTGGACAGGCAAAATTATAAAACATGACCAACATGTAGATACAATAAAGCAGTAGTACTAATTACACAGTTAATGTTTAAATTAATTGTATATTTATAAGTTATACTCGTATATGTTTAAATTCAATATAGGTTGATCGAAAAATTTGCTTTGATTTCAAAAAACTTTTTATTGATCATTGAAGTATAATGTATGATATTTAAACACAAAAAACAATCTCTACCAAATGTCCCCTCTTGCAACTCCACAGATGTCCACTCTTTTGTCAACATTTTCGATGATATTTTGGCATAATTACGGTTCTAACTCACCAATAACGCGAATAATTTCATCCTTCAGCTCAGGAATTGATCGGGGGTCATTCTTATAGACCTGACTTTTCACGTAACCCCAGAGAAAATAGTCCAACGGTGTCAGATCACATGATCTTGGTGGGCAATTAACATCACCATTTCCGGAGATTACAATACATAAAATAATTCAACAATTTGAACGCGTTGTTGTACTGTATACGACTCCATTTTTATAAATGTCATACATTACACTTCTCAAATGTCACAAGACCCAGGCAAATTCACGATGCCATCTATGTTTTATCCAAGAAACGCTCAATTTGAAAGACATGAGATATACGCTCTCCATTGGGATCACATTCTTCCATGACGGTCAAAAATGTTATCAAGATGCACAAAGGCTTCATTCATATTCTTGATTGTCAAAGTCTTAACAATGAGTTCGTTATCAGGCTTTTCTCCTTCATTTTGTATTTCGTTCATCTCTTGTAGTTTAATAAAGTCTTTATTCGACAAAGGTGAGAGAATGAGATTGCATGAACTCATCAATAGCTTCATTGTTGACATCTAAGTTTAATTAATTTATTATATTGACTATTTCAGTTGTGATAGCTTCAGGAGTTTCTTCAAAGTCCACAGAATCATTCATCATTTGTGGACATATTTTTTTCCAACAACCTCTCATTGTTGACTTTTTTATTTCAGCCCACGAATCCCCAATAATATGTATTGCATTTCATATATTATATTTTTTTCAACAATCTCTTAACACGTTCACTGCGTATAAAATGTCATACAGAGATGCTGAAAATTCGCGAATTTTTGAAAACTCATAACTTTGTTAAAAATCAAATTCTACTTTCTATTGAAACATCATATACAAGTGTATTCCTTCGTGTCTTCAAAACACATGAAACCGGCGACGAATCCTTATCGAGAGACGTTTATGAGTGCACTAAACATTCAAGGTTACTTTGTATGGACACGGGAGTCGTGTTCGACGCAGTGAACGTGTTAATGTAGCTCTCTCCTTCCTTGTTAATTGCCTCGATTGCTTGATTCATTATTCTCTTCATATAATATCGTTTTTGCAATAAATATCGATAAAATCTAACTTTTAAATAATGTACGAAATAGCAAATTGTACGAGAGTAGAATGTACGAAAGTCAAGGACCGCCTGTATATTACATTTATTATAATGAAACAAGAAATATAATTGAGAATTATTATATGTGTAAAATAATTATATTTAACTTGTATAACATGTACTAAATAAATTGAAATTGTTGAGAACAGCTGATTGCTGTGCATAATTAATGACATTTACCTATTTTCATAATCTGAAAGGGGAAAGCTTTTGAGGCCTGTCAGTTGACTTGAAAAGTCATTGCTTACCAATCTTGATTTTAAAAAGGGGACTTGATTATATGTACTATGTCTGAGAGAAGTTGTCGCAGGCTCGAAGAAGAAAAAAAATACTACAGTTAAATTTAACGATTGATACATTTATTATAAATTAATAACACTTTCAATTACAAATTAATTATAATAACTCCTAAAATAATCAGTGAGAAAAATGTAACTGCTTTGTATCATCCATCAATGTTTCCATATCAAGCTGCATGCTTGGTGTTGCCAACCTTATTATCGCTTCCAAATGGGTATCAGTTCATCTTGATCGTGTTGGGTTTTTATGGATATTGCATGCTTGGTGTTGCCAACCTTAATATCGCTTCCAAATGGGTATCAGCTCATCTTGATCTCGTTGGGTTTTTATGGATATTGCATGTTTGGTGTTGCCAACCTTAATATCGCTTCCAAATGGGTATCAGTTCATCTTGATCTTGTTGGATTTTTATGGATATTGCATGCTTGGTGTTGCCAACCTTAATATCGCTTCCAAATGGGTATCAGTTCATCTTGATCTCGTTGGGTTTTTATGAATATTCATTATTGAGAAAACTCATTCACATATATATATAAGTTGAACGAAGTATCATAAAATATTTCCATTGCTAATTCTTTCAAATTATTAATGTACCACTTAAGTTCAAAAGTTTCATAACTGTCTAAAGGAAATAATATGTTAAATGCAACAATGAATTTTTAATGCCATGCGATGGGAATAAAAATGAAATAATTGAGTCGATTGTCACACGGGGGTAAAACTATAATTTTGTACCCCCATCATCTACCGAAAAGTGACTCGATTGAGTGGCATCGTCCGGGATCACCATGGGCCAAAAAAGTCAAGGTGACACAAGCCCAAAAAAATATTATGGCAACATTTTTTTGGGATCGTCAAGAGAATTCTATTAATTAACTTCAAAGAGAAAAACACTTTGGTAACTGGCGAGTATTATCCATCATTAACCCTTTGACAACCGCCATGTTAAAATGGAAACTGACAACTCAAAACCAGCATGTCTTTGTCTATTTCTCTAGTCAAATGATATCGTGCTTTAAAAATTTAATAAGAAATCACACAGGAGTCTGATTTGAGAAAAATAAAGACTTACTTACTCAACAATATGGTAATGCTGAATTCATATTTTTATATGAGATTAAAAAAAGCATTTTGATTAACTTGTCTGGAGGCAGTCAAAAATGATGTCATAATTAAAATTCAATAATAATTTTGTAATTTTTTTCTTCACATATGAAAAAAATACACAATAAAAACATAAAATAAAATTTAAAAAACACAATTATTTGGAAAAATCATTTTTACAATGGAAATCAATGAAGCAATCTTCATTATGTGGGGAGACCTCCTGTAGGCTCCTGTCATATCCTGCGTTCCCATCGACACTCCTTGTTCAGGCCTTTGCTTTAGCCTTACATACTATACATTTTCTGGTAACATACTTTTTTCCACCAGCATTGCCACAGACTTTATAAGGAAAGTGAGAGTTTCTTCCTTGTAGCCGGAGAGGAGTGTCGGAGGTCGCTGCCCTATTCACCAGCTGCCGAGTGTGGGATCCTGGACAGTGACTACTTCTTCATTACTTGGCCCGGTAGTTGAAATGTTCCCTTCACCCGATTCATTTTTCAAATCTAAAGCATCCTAGTCTGAAACTTTATCTTCTTCATCCTCACTATAGAAGAGTCTTTCCTCTTCAGATTCCCCACAATCTGACTCGCCTAATACATTATATAACTCGTTTTCACTTCATTTTTCAAGTTCAAGAAATGTGTATGGGCGCCAATTATCGGCCATTTTAAATATTGAGTAAATAAATCGATCTTTGCATTACAAATTTCTTTATTTTTTTGTTTGAATCCTTGCTAAACTAAAAATTTACCATTAAGCTTTAATGTTTTTGCGGTAGATGTCAATTAGTGTTTTTACGGTAGATGTCAGTCAGAAAATAAAATATACATTATGACATTGTTATAGCCCAAGAATTTCTCGGTTACGCTAGGGAATGCATGATTACCGAGAAAGTCTCGGGCTTGGTTGTTAACGGGTTAATGTACAAATTAAAGGATGCCATAAAAAACAAAGCAAAAATAAGTCATAACTCCAAAAAATAAAAAAGTTTATAACACAGGTCTTCTGTAATTTGCATCACATCTGTGGGAATCGTGACAGGTGCTCTCAGTAAACATGGTTTTGAGTCAACAATTGGCATTTCATATAAATGTACTTATTAAATCAATTCATAATACCCACCATTCTCTACCTATAATTTACTTTTTACTTCATTATTTATGGCCGATTTCGACCGTAAACCATTTTTATCTCAATATAATTAAAATTCAGAGAGTATGAACATAAAAATACAAGATTTTATAAAAAACTGGAGCATGTCGATGAGTTCTGTTATCTGTATATTATGTTAATGTATGATGAGCGAGTTGAAAGGAATATTAAAAGAAGGAGAGTAACAGGAAACAACGTAAACTGAGCAATCAATGTAATATCTAATAACCGTGCTATATCAATAGTAGCTAAAATAAAAATACATAATAGTGTGTTTTATATAAGACATACTATTACATCATTGTCAGTTTTGCTACTTTTGCTACTTTTGATATTTTTATTTATTTTACACATGACAAGAAATATACATCATTTGCGAAAAAATAATAGGTTATTTAATTTGGACACAATTTTAATGGGTCTGGGTTTATTTCCTTTCATTTGTCGTGTCCCCAGTAAAGTAGGCTTTTGCCTGTATCCCACTGAGGACATATAGCATGAAAAAATAAATAGATACTTCTTTACGATTTTTGATTTTATAAAACCCCGTTGCACATTCTCATTAACCTGACAAATAGTGACACGCAATTACATAGGTATACATCACACGAAATCAAACTCCTCACACTTCATCACTCCAGACAGACCAAAAACATTCATCCCACAATATACCGCACATAATCATAAAAATATAATTACAAAACAACAAAAAACACAACACTCAAGAGCTCACACAAACCTTTTCCACAAGTCATTCCTCTTGCAAGCCCAAGTACTCAAACTCCTGTTGCAATAACAACCACGCTCCGATTGACTGCCTAAATTGTTTTCCTGCCTTTGCCTTTACTGAATTCGGCACCCTATTGTATGTCATAGGAGCTAAATAGGCATATTGCCTTTGGGCAAAAGATGTTTTAACTCTAGGGATGGTGAACATTTGATCAGTTGCCATGCGTGTCACGTGTCTCTGCTGAGTCTACATCTTCCCTTCCTCTCGATGGTAGTGCCAGAGAATGGATTTGAGATGCAAATTGGCTATGTTCAGGACCCGATACTCTCTGAAAAGCTCCGCCGTGGGATACCGGGCAGGAAGTTTATTAATTATTTTTATAATCAATTTTTGGGAAACCTGCAATATGCCCCCAAACTGATATACCGTAAGAAAGTGCCGACTGACATAAGGTGAAGTATACACTTTTAAAAATATTTTCACTGAGCACATTTCGAATCATACGGAATATGTATCCTAGTTTTCTGATTTTCGTGCTCAAAGTGTTAATACGGACCTCCCAACGAAGAAACTGATCAACAAAAACTCCAAGGTCTTTATACTATCGACCCTTTCCATGGAAACACAACTACAGTCAGCCATGGGTGAACAAGTGTGCAGTGTTATGTATTTATTTGTAGTTGCTTGAGTTCTTATAGATATGCTAAATGTGATGTATTTAGTTTTCTGGGAATTTAGAGTCAGTAAATTTGAGTCCATCCATTCTTTAACTACACGTAATTCTTAGTTTGCCTTTGAAAATACATAATCTGCCCTCGAACAGAAGAACCAGATTTCATCCGGGGCATAGTACCACTACCGCACTGGTCAAGATCACGGATGACGTGAGACGTGGAATGAGCTTTAAGCGGCTGACATTGTTATGTCTACTGGATTTCAGCAATGCATTCAATACTGTAGACTTTGATCTGCTTATGGCTCGAATGCGTTCATTACGATTCTCTGAATCGGTCATTGTCTGATTTTCATGCTATTTAAAGGGAAGACAACAATCCTGTAAATACCAAGAGTGTATATCTGAATGGACTGATCTCTCTGCAGGCGTTCCCCAAGGTGGAATTATCTCTCAACTCCTTTTTTCTATATTCATCAACCCAATAACATCATCTCTTAAGTGTTCTTATCATCTGTATGCGGATGACCTGCAGATATATATTCATTTTGATACAAATTTCTTTCACACGGCTTTGAATAATTTAAATGCGGACCTTCAATCGATCTCGGAGTGGACTGGGGAGCATGGCTTACTCATAAATCCAAAGAAGTCTCAAGCGATCCTCATTGGCAGCCCTCAGCTTCTCGGTAAATTCAACACTGACTTACTTCCTCCAATATTACTTGATGGCTCTATCATACCATTACATAAAACTGTTAAAAACCTAGGAGTGCTAATAGATAACACTCTCATGGCGAGATCAAATAAATGAGGTAAGCCGAAGGATCTTCTTCAGCCTTCATTCCCTTTAAGTGTTGCCAAGATTTCTACCTACTAAAACCAAAATTTTACTCGTACAATCTCTGCCCTTTCCGATTCTGGACTAAGCGGACGTCTGTTATTTGGATGTTACAGAAGAACAGCTGGACAAATTACAGCATCTTCAAAATGTTTGTCTAAGATTTATTTTCAACCTACGAAAGTACGATCATATAACTTCATACCAGAAGGCATTGAACTGGTTGAATGTTAGAAATAGATGCCAAATTCACATACTGTCTCTATTGTATAATATCCCTAACTGTCCCGCCGCCCCCTCTTATCTCGCCGAAAATTTTCAGCATCTTTCCAATCATGGATTAGCGCTACACTCAAACAGAGATTGTTTATTGGCCTTTCCAGTTCACCGCTCCTCTTTATTTACTGTCCATGCAGTAAGACTCTGGAATCAGTACAAACCAATGTTAAACTTGCTCCGTCTTTGGCATGCTTTAAGAAGCGACTGAAAAAACTTTCAATTTCTTTCAGTTTCATTCCTGATTTTTTTCATTCCTCTCCACCATCCCTTCCTTTTCCTTTGATTGATGATATCTCACTTGATATGAAAAGGAATGTTCGAGTGACTGTCCATCTTTGTGAGGTTTATAGACGTATGCTCACGTATATAATGTTCATGGATTTCGTGGGGATGGATAGTCATTTGAATGTCTTTTGCAACCGTGTAACTTGCTTCATTTACTTTTGTCTGGTTGGTTGAAAGAGATTGCCACCTGGCAATAAGCCCGTCAGATTGTATTCACAATTAAAGTGTTAAATAACTAAATAGGTTGAAAAATTTACAAATTAATGAGTTTACTTGTTTTTACTTAAGTATTGTAGATACATTGACATGAGGTGCATGGCCATGCGGTAACGCGCTGGACTTCCGTCCGGAAGGTCGTCGGTTCGAACCCCGTGCTATGCTACTCCCTTCGAACGACACAGAGGCACATTTTCCGCCTAGTGTTCGAGGGTATAAGGATACCTATGACTTCAGTCATATCTATTCTTTTAAAAAAAAAAAAAAACATTTGTGTAATTAAAATAAAGTATCTTTGAAAAGTTTAATTACACAAAAAATTTCTATATGTACATATTATTGCTTTTGAAACTGTAATTAACAAGTATACGATATAAATGGAAATAAATTAACAAACATTTTTACGAAAATACAATTTAATTATAATGAACTAAACAAATAAACAAAGTTCTTAAAAAAAAATTTTATAAAAACCGAACATTGTTCACGGGCGGTTAAATTAACAAGGTGATCATTTTCACACATGACATATGGACTGGAAATTTTGTCCGTTAAATCAAAATCTTCAAAATCGAAGGTTTACTGCAGTTAATTTCCGATAAGTTTAAGCTTACAAGAAATTATTCTCTATTCTATTAGGTGTTAACATAAGTTGTGTCCGTTTTTTTTTTTCAATTTAAAAATGAGCACCAAAAGTAAAACAAAATGGTAAAGGTTATACGTCATTCGAAAGAAAATTTTCTGCTCTACAAGATAATGTGTTTGCTTTTACGTTACATATATTATTTTATTTGATTACAAGCCTTCAAAATGGGATGTCAAATAGACGAAAGTGAGCATTATCCACACCTCCTTCTGTTCGCGTTCAATCGAGGGAATAAAGCTGCCAAAGCTGGTCGCGATATTTGCGAAGTGTACGGTGAAGATGTTATGAATTAAAGGACAGCTCGTCGATGGTTTTTGCATTTCAAAGACGGTAATTTCGACCTGAACAACATGAAGTGTTCCGGATGACCAGTGGACTTCGATGAGGACCGCTTAAACCATATTATTCATGAAGATCCCCTTCAAACCACCTTAGAATTGGCTGAGCAGATGAATTATGGTCAAATGACTGTATATTATATCACATCTTAAATCAATGGGAAAAGTCCAGAAGTTTGGCGCTTAGGTTCCACATGTTTTGAGTGAAAACAACAAAAATCAACATTCGATAATTTCTGCTGGTTTGCTCGCGCGTCATTGAGCTCTCATCTGCTCAGCCAATTCTACGGTGGCAAATTTCACAAGCAGCTTTGGCAGCTTTATTCCCTCGATTGAACGTGAACAGAAGGAGGTGTCGAAAATGCTCACTTAAGTCTACTTGACATTTCATTTTGAAGGCTTGTAATCAAATAAAATAATATATGTAACGTAAAAGCAAACACAATATCTTGTAGAGCAGAAAATTTTCTTTCAAATGACGTATAACATTTACCATTTTGTTTTACTTTTGGTGCTCATTTGTAAATTGGAAAAAAACGGACACAACTAACACCTAATATGTATCAACTTACAGAAACAATATGATGGCTCAACACTCCGTGATGCACAGTTTAGAGATATTGAACAAATTGAGTGACACAGTAAATATATTTTTGGCAACGCCTAGCACTAAGAGAATAATCCTTAGTATTCCTCCATATGAATAAACAGGTAAAATAAAAACAGTGTATTAAAATTCTGCTAAATATTTATTAATCTTTCAGTTTCTTATTTACAACATAATTTGAAAATAATTTTATATATTGCATTTATTTAACTATACCGCTGCTCTTGTAAACGAAGTCGCAATCATAATTGATCACAGAGCAACTGAAATATCTTCGTTTGGAGTGTTGCCAGACTGCTGGAACAGAGCAGCGGTTCACAATGCACGCAAATTATTAAATAACTTACCAAATAAATATAATTTTTAGGTAATAATTAGCTTTCATATTAATGAGTAGACTATCATTATAGCAGATTTTGATTATACAATATTTAAGGAGGTATTCTACTCTAGAGGCGTGAATTTTGGGCGTTTTTTTCAGACTAAATAAAAAAAAACAAAAAATATTTTTCTCATACATTTTTTTAAAAGTTTGTTTATTGATGATTTGAGAATGTACAAAAATATTTTTGAAAAAAAATTGAAAATTCAAGATGTTATACCTCAATGTAAAAAAAAGGGGGGGTGAGCTGGTCGACATGATTGGAACCCTTTCGTAAATTTGAAACAAGAATCATATACAGTTTCTTGATAAGAAATAATGCCGTTATAGTTGGTACCAAAGAAACGTAAAATGGCGGCTGTCTGAAAAAAATTTTAACTTTTTAAAAAATTTTAAAAATAGTAAAAATTATAGTTTTTAATTCAAAATAGGGACGATATAAAAACATCGAAGTTTCATACCAAATTTGAAGGCAATCGGTTGGATAGAACTTGAAATTTTATGTCGACCAGGTCGAAAAATGTAGTTTCGATAAAAACGCATTTAAACTTTTCTGATTATTATCTGAGTCATACTGGTGCGGTGTAACTGCTGCCTCATTTATAGCTATAACTTCGTAAATATTAAGAATTTAAAAATTTCCTTTTGAAAATATATTCATAAAGGGCTAAACTTGAAGAATATACAAAAAAAAACGATTCTTTCAAATTTCTAGAGTAGAATAAGTACCGACTTTGATGTATCGCAGTAAAACGTAGACAATATAAAGGAACTTAAACTATTACAATGCATAATAATATACATTTAGCAAGTTTAAAATGAAGTTAGTAATGAAAATTTTGTCTGAATGACATCTATCCGAGAAATATAAAACCATTTTTCGGACAACATGCTTGTAAGCGCGTAAGAAGCAGCCATACTCGCGACCGCAACATAAACACGTTTGCTACGATAAGTGTAGGGTGATTTAAGGTGCATTACGTCTTTTATGTTAGCATCATTTAAACCAACTCAACATGATAACAATTCTAAATTTCAAATTAAAGTAGAGTGCCGATTATCCACGGTAATTGTTGAACAAGTTGAAACGGACAATTGAAAAATAGAGTTAATTGAAATACTAAATAAATTTTGTTATACAGGATGAGTACACGAACAAGCTTTCTCAATGTTTAACAGATACAACTGTTAAACGCCGGTACCATACAGCGATAGTTACATTGGGAAGACCCGAATCCACATATTTTCTTGTCGGTGTGGACGCGGAAAAAACACTAGTATTAGCCAATTGGTATAATGTTAAATAGATTTTAAAAACAGTTTAGGTCCTTGCTTTGTAATTTTCAAAACATGGATATAAGTTCAGGATAACTAAAATAACAATTTTTACAACAGATTCCACAATCAATCCAACTCACGGATAATCGAGTCCCGGATAATCGGCGCTCTACACTGACCATTGAAGGGCTCGGCAGTAAATAATGGTAAGTGACATGTGTCACATTTTGAGATATTAAGAAAACAAGTTTTTTTTAATATCTTAAAATGTATTTATGAAACATTTATTAAAAAATAATATAATTTTAAAAAGTTAGAGGTTTTAAAACTATTCGGTTTGAGTATTAGATTTTTTTTTAAACACCCTTAACTATGTAATTTGTAATTTTGAAACTCGTCTTTTGTCATTTTGTCGCTTACCATTATTCACTGCCTCTTTTATTGATACATTTCTTCAAATAATTCAACGCCATTAGAATGTGGATAAAATATTTTTTGCAAATCACATTAATTGTATAATCACCGGAAAAAAACTTCCACATTTCCACGGCATTGTTAAAATAAATTCCACTTTTTTTTTATATAAAATTCTACTCTCACAAGACTGTTACTTTATAAATAGTTCGATTTATTTCTGACAACGATAATGATTTTATAATTTTAAGTATTACAGTTCAAAAACAAGATATTGCGGATGGTATTAGAACTGCAATCAAGAGTTCAGTTCAGTTCGATTCCATCACTAGCCACATTGTTATACGGGACAAAATAAGTCCCTATCCAGCGTGATCAACACTAGAAAACTATTTTCTTTATTTATTATAAGTCTTTCGTAGCCCGATGAATTTCTTCCAGTTCTCCCGAGAATGATAATATTGAACACTCCTCCACCACTTTATATGTCTGGATCATTTCACATGAGCACAACAGGGAATCGATGAAACTCCATCTATGCAAGGCATGTGCACTGTAACTTTGACCCCACCTAAGATGATTCAGGGTACACCACAATCTTCGAGGCAGGTCAAATCCTCGGAGAAACACATGAGGATCACTCACAAGATGGACATTTTCTACTGAGAGCCGATTCCATTGGTCCCCAGCAATCTGGCGAGCTCATATTTCTCTCAGATAAATGTTGTACCTCGATCCAGAAAGGTCGTCGGAATGTAAGGCGTGTCGGAGGAAGGCAGGAGACACCCACATGCATTGGTAGCGTGTCATTTAGAAACACTTTCTGGTACTCTTTTAAGGCATTTAAAAACTATTGAGATGCCTTCACATTGTTAGTCTACTTCACATTAGAAGGACCAATTTCCTTCAGATAGTAATGAAAAAGGATCTGCCCAAAAAGACCCCTCCTCTGGCAGCGGCACACCTCAGTATGAAATTAACAGCAGCGATAACTTAAGGTCTGATGTCATGGGAATGACTGGTAGTGCAGTAAATGTGCTTATGAACCCTAGAGTTCAAACAGTCCAGTAAGTTGCCAATATTTTCGCAGAAAACTTCGAATGAGCCGAACCTTTGAAGCTAATAGACTGGAGTAGCCACAATCAGTCCTAATCTGTACCGATGTAAGGCTAAATGGAGATTGCCAGGAGTTGCATAACTGAGATCTGTTCCTTGTCCTCTATCTTGGATCTCCAGCTGTATAAGTCAGTAGATTAATTTGAATCGGCCATATCCATTGAGCAGACGACCAAAGAATAATCAAAAACATGTGGAAGTCTAAGCTTTGCCAGACTGCTCGGTTGACCCTGGTATACTATTGGATAATGTACTAACAAAAGGCGAAGATCATCGGAAGTGGAACAGCATCATCATAGAAGTTATTCAGGAGATATATAGCCATTGGAAGTAAGTATGTATGATTCAGCACTTATTGAACAATTCTCATAAAAAGCCTACGAGAAAGGTTGATAATTCCAATTGTCGTTAGAGTTTCCACAACCCATCAAATAAGTCATGTACATGTACGAATTGTACACATGACTATACATGTACTGTTAGTCACTCTCCACACAGTACGTAGACTCATGAATCTTTTCATTTTTAATTAAGTAACCATATTTTGAACAAGGCACTTGTTGTGTTGAATGTGTCTCTAAATGTTGAGTAAATTCTTTGTTGTTACTTGCAGTAAAACGGCAAGGAAAACATGTCAAACTATTTTTAGTATTTTTGACTCTCTGTTTCGACGGCTTGGAATTCGAATGCGTCAACAAATGATATTTTAAAGCAGCGGGATATTTGCAACGGTACGAACATAAAGAACACGAATACGGCGTAGCATCTGAATGTTTTCTTTTATGCGATTTTAAAGATGTTGGCGTCATACAAGAGAAAGAACACATATCACATTTGTACGGCTTGAGTTTGGTATGCTTCAGTTGATGATATTTAAGTCCAGTTTGATATTTACAAGTATAATCGCACATCGTACACGAATACGGGCGATTCAAAGAATGTTTTTGTTTGTGTGAATTCAAAAGTCCGATCGTTTTTGCGGCGAAAGGACATGAATCACAAATGAACTTTTTCATACCGTGATGTGATAACTTGTGATATTTCATCGAGTTTGCATGTTTACAGTTATAATCGCACTTGTCGCAGTAATAATACTTTAAATCCTGACTTGTTTTTAAATCTCGACTCGTTTGTGATTCTCGACTCCTTTTTAAATCTCGACTCGTTTGTGAAAAGCGACTCATTTTTAAATCTTGACTCATTTTTAAATCTTGACTCGTTTTTAAATCTCGACTCGTTATTGAATCTTGACTCGTTTTTGAATCTTGACTCGTTTTTAAATATTGATTAGTTTTTGAATCTCGACTCGCATTCGAAACGTGTATCAATTTATGTGAATTCATACAGTGACGATTTCTCGAACTGTAACTGCACATATTGCAATGAATCACGTTTTCTTCGTGTTCAGGCACGAGTAAATCATCAAATTTGATATCTTTCGAATCTTTGGATGTTTTAAAAAATGCACTCTTTATACTTTCAACGTCTGAAATTATCTTAATTTCTGACGTTATGCTATAAGTATCGAATAGTTTCTTTCCGTTACTCGATTCCGAGTAATCGATGACTGTTTCATTTTGTTGCTTGCTGTCCGGAATATATTTTTCCTCCATGTATTCGTTTTGTCCAAAGTTGAGAAAGCTGACGTATTGACTAATGTTCGGCAATGGCGAGCCTTCTAGATTTTGGCTATCCAGAGAGTCTTTATAGTTGTGCCGGTCATAGTTTTGAAACTCCATTTCTGTCATAATTCTTGATTTTGTTGTGGTGAATCTGAAATAAAAAAATTTAAAAAATATATATACACATTCAGAGGATGTCCCCTAAGTCGTGAATCATACTTAGGGCGATGATAGATTGGGTCAAGACCTATCAGAATATTAAAATTTGACCTCAGTAAAAACCTTAGCGTTTTTAAGTTATTCGAACTTTCGTAAAATTTCGTAAAATCCCTACCTTGGTCCAGATTTTTTACTGCTTTGTGTACAAATTACCATTTTTGTAATTGTACTGGGCATTTCCAGAATACTACTTTAAAAAGTTACTCATTTAATGAAGATTTCAGAATGGTGCAACACTACTAGATTTTTTTACCTAACCTAACCTAACCTACCTTGGTCCAGACTTTTTACTGCTTTGTGTACAAATCACCATTTTTGTAATTTTTTTTATAATTGTACTGGGCATTTCCAGAATACTACTTTAAAAAGTTACTCATTTAATGGAGATTTCAGAATGGTGCAGCATCACTAGATTTTTTTACCTAACCTAACCTAACCTACCTTGGTCCAGATTTTTTACTGCTTTGTGTACAAATAACCATTTTTGTAATTTTTTTTGTAATTGTACTGGGCATTTCCAGAATACTACTTTAAAAAGTTACTCATTTAATGGAGATTTCAGAATGGTGCAACACCACTAGATTTTTTTACCTAACCTAACCTAACCTACCTTGGTCCAGATTTTTTACTGCTTTGTGTACAAATAACCATTTTTGTAATTTTTTTTGTAATTGTACTTGGCATTTCCAGAATACTACTTTAAAAAGTTACTCATTTAATGGAGATTTCAGAATGGTGCAACACCACTAGATTTTTTTACCTAACCTAACCTAACCTACCTTGGTCCAGATTTTTTACTGCTTTGTGTACAAATCACCATTTTTGTAATTTTTTTTGTAATTGTACTGGGCATTTCCAGAATACTACTTTAAAAAGTTACTCATTTAATGGAGATTTCAGAATGGTGCAACACCACTAGATTTTTTTACCTAACCTAACCTAACCTACCTTGGTCCAGATTTTTTACTGCTTTGTGTACAAATAACCATTTTTGTAATTTTTTTTGTAATTGTACTGGGCATTTCCAGAATACTACTTTAAAAAGTTACTCATTTAATGGAGATTTCAGAATGGTGCAACACCACTAGATTTTTTTACCTAACCTAACCTAACCTACCTTGGTCCAGATTTTTTACTGCTTTGTGTACAAATAACCATTTTTGTAATTTTTTTTGTAATTGTACTGGGCATTTCCAGAATACTACTTTAAAAAGTTACTCATTTAATGGAGATTTTAGAATGGTGCAACACCACTAGATTTTTTTACCTAGCCTAACCTAACCTACCTTGGTCCAGATTTTTTATTGCTTTGTGTACAGTTTACCATTTTTGTAATTTTTTGGAATTGTACTGGGCATTTCCAGAATACTACTTTAAAAAGTTACTCATTTAATGGAGATTTCAGAATGGTGCAACACTACTAGATTTTTTTACCTAACCTAACCTACCTTGGTCCAGATTTTTTACTGCTTTGTGTACAAATTACCATTTTTGTAATTTTTTTTGTAATTGTACTGGGCATTTCCAGAATACTACTTTTAAAAGTTACTCATTTAATGGAGATTTCAGAATGGTGCAACACTACTAGATTTTTTTACGGAAAACGAAATAATACTATTTTTTTATTCAAAGGGGGCTCATTCTGACCAAAGTTCAAGTGAAAGGTATTAATGCAAAATCTACTTCATTTTGTTTCGATCACATATTAACTGTTGTTTTTCATGTTAGCAATATCTAATTATAGCGCAAGATTCCACTACCTATCACCGACCGGTTCAAACCGAAAAAAAGGTGAGATAGAGATAGCAAATAGCATCCATTTGCTATCTCGCTCTTTTACGTGTCAAAACTTGTAAGCCTTGACTTGAGCAATACGATACCTGACGCTGTGCGCGTCGCATCTCCTTTCTTGCAAGTTATTGTTTTCATACCTACTGTTATTTTGCTTTGGTCCCGGACTTTGTTTTGCTTGTTGATTTGGACTTGTCTTGTTTTGCCTATCGATATACTACATATACATTTCTACAACATTTATTCTGCATTTTTCAATCAATTTCCAAATCAACGTTTCACTCCCATATATTCAAATTGGTACACGCATACTGTTATGGACTACCATGTTAGCAGATTTTTATACTCTCCGGTTCGAGTATATATTTTAAGTGTCTCATTGACTTTATTTCCTATCGCAGTTCGATATCTCTCTTAACTCTTGTATTGTATAGCATTACACTTTCGTTGTATACAGTACAATCTGGCGAACTTACACCATCTTCCAAACAACCAGAAACATGTTAAAGAAGCCTTAAGTGAAAACCGGACTGAAATTCTTTTTTTTTAACTGGGTTCCAGCCGCAACCTCCAAATGGAAGACAAGCGTCTTACCAACTAGGCCTCGGAGGTCGTCCATCATCTGAGAAAATACTACCCAAATAGTGGAAATCCTCAACTCGAACTAAAATACTGTAGTGGACATCATCTTTGCAGATTTGAATACTCTCCAGTTCGATTAAAATACTATTCTATCAAAAATTGTCAATAAAACTAATATTTACAAAATAAAATACTTACAATTTTAATTTTTTTGTATATAATATACAAATGCGGTAAAAATATACGAACACCTCAAAACATTTTTACCAGATGTGTAATTTTTACAGCGACTTCTGTCAAAAATGCTGGGTATTGTAAAAAAATATGTATGTTTAAAACATATGGCAACATTAATAAGATGGCCACTCTTCCGTACTATAATCAGCTATATCAGTAAAAATGTAAATGTTCGTATATTCTATATATAAATAAAAATGTAAATGTTCGTATATTAAGAATCTCCGACAGTTCTTCACCGATTGCTTTGAAATTTTGACGAAAGGTTGCATTCGTATACAAGCATTTTTATATATATTTTTTTTATATACGGTTGTATATAAAAAAAGTATATAAAACAGATGAAATAATGGTAGTGCCCCCTGCAGCGACACACGCAAAGTAAACAATTCTCATTGGCAGGTATGTCACATTGCATTTTCGACGTTTCGGAATTAATATTTAATATCTGTATAAATAAAAATGTAAATGTTCGTTAATTAAAAAATCTCCAATCTCCGAAAGTTCTTCACGGATTGCTTTGAAATTTTGACAGTTTCATTTTGATTTCGAATATTAAATAATAAATATAAAAAAGTGTATAAAACAGACGAAATAACGAGAGCGCCCCCTGCAGCGACACACGCAAACTAAATAATTATCATTGGCAGTTATGTCACATTGCATTTTCGACGTTTCGGAATTAATATTAAATAAGAAATATTAAATATCTATATAAATAAAAATGTAAATGTTCGTTAATTAAAAATCTCCAATCTCCGAAAGTTCTTCACGGATTACTTTGAAATTTTGCCAGTTTCATTTTGATTTCGAATATTAAATATTAAATAATGAAATTAAAAAATTCAATATACTCGTATAATTAAAGAAAACTGTTAACTATTCCCAAAAAAAATCAGTAAACCACGTGCACTCTCGAAGGGTGAGAAACTCAACATGTAGTCTATAACTATGATGTTTTGATAAAAATGTAAAAATTGTAATATTTTTCCATTGTTTAAAAATTATCATTTCTTACAAACATACAAACCATCACTCTATGCCTCTTTTAGGATATGTAGATATGACAGATTTCCACGCCTTTTTATCCAAGCACTTAGATCTTTTTTCCCCATCCATGGACAAAGTTATTTTTTCACATCCATACATTTTGTCATACATTGCGTATTTCTCTTACTTTTCCCTTGGAAACCATCGCATTCCACATTTTTTCCACACCACATTATTTTTGTTTTGCCACATTCACACACTATATATAGACTTTGATTTTTCGTACACATTCCTACAGTTCCTTAGCATTCATCTTAAAATATTATATGGACCAATTTTTTATTTGATATTTTTCGTACGAAATAATTTGCCCTACATAAATCTATGTTTTAAATTTCAATATTTACCCTTGAAAAAGAAAATACTGTTTTTTAGTTTTGTTGCGGAATGGTTTAATGCTAATTTTAACTTAAGCTATTTTATTTATGTGACAAGAAATGCTTTTTATATTTTTCATGTCATGATAACGAATCTTAATAACTTAAACACCCATATATTATATATTTCAATTGTTTGATCTATCAATTCTCCAGTCACATATAATGCAAAAAGTACATACAATAATCCTGGTTACTGTCAATACGGAGGACCGTGAGCACAAAATAAGATTACTTATGTACTAAAACAGCCAATTTAAGAGTGCCACTGGTCTACATTTACCACAGGCTCTGCGAGAGTGGAGGACGGACTGAAGAACAATGTGCAAGACATACAACAGTTTCAGTGTCGGTCACGTTTCACAGCATTAAGGTCACGACGCAGAAGAAGAATATTTTATCATTAACCCTTCAGGGTCGTATGTTTAAAACATATTTTCAGTCCCAGGGACGTTTAATTTTTGTTTATGGAGATAGAGGTAAAATTGATTTTAATATTTTATATAAGGTTTTATAGCATAATTTAATTCAATTAACACTTTTAGAACCACTGGAATGCTTTTTTTTTTAATCCGTTTAGATCATGGGTCGGCAACCTTTTGTTGTAACAGGGTCAAATATTTTACGTGGGGATTAGTGCGGGCCGCACTTGGGCCATATGTCATTACAGTATACCTTCAATATTTGTGTAAAAATATTTTAGTTATGAAAATAAAACACTAATTATATATTTTTATTGTAGTTAATTACACCAATGTGTTTTTTCTGGCTGCAATTGACTTGCAAGTATCTTTTTTTAAGTAGAGACGCGTAGTATTGCGTCTAAATCTGATAACCGAGACCAGTGTTTGTTTTTTCGGTATCATCTGCGTATCTGTTGATTTCTGTCACGATAATGTCGATCACGTCATTGGCGAACATGAAACGAACGAAATTGGCAAACATGATGAACATGAACGTTAAACAGGGAACTGTTTTCGTCCATCCTTGTGTGGGATTTTTGGTGCGCGTGCGGGCACGGCATACGTGCCTGAAGGGTTAATATACCCTATTAATGACTTACTGGTGGAATCCTTGCCTTTTCCCGATGATTTCATGTTTGTTGACAAGTTTTATTGTAATTGTATCACATATTAAATAATAATGACAAAGATTCAAAAGTACAAGTGAAAATGGATAAATCAACTCTGATTTGAACAGACTATATTTTTCTCTAGATTTTATAGCCAAGGGCTGGCTTCATCTTTGAAAAATTGTCGGAAAAAACTTTGCTTACTTATGAGCTTGTGTTGTGGCAATTGAACTATATCATTATTCAAATACGAAAAAACTATGATTTATAGCACAATTTTTAGCATCCAATATTATAACCCAAAATTCATTTTAAGTATTTATTAATTGGTGAAAGAAACGACACTTAAATATATTTTAGACATCACAAGAACAATTATAAAACAAAAAAAAACATTTTGACATTTAACAATTTAGAATAAATATATCGTTCGAAATATGAAATAACATATTAACGTATTGTACAATATGGAAAAAAAATCAAATACTGTTTATTAATTTTAATTAATAATATAAGACTTATAAAATTTAATTTTAAAAATGAAATATCTCTCAAGTAAATATTTTAGGACAAATTACAAAAAAATTAAATTAATCTAATTGATAGGTAATATTAAGTGTTGAAAATATTTTTAAATTACTAAGAAACAAATTGAATATATAAAACAGTACAAAATAAAGGTCGGTAAAGATATAACCCCTAATTTACTTTTAAAATGCGTTATTTTAATTTTAAAAATAACTTGAGTTCCATTGATGGCTCGATTATGTTCAATGGAACGGTAATATTTTGATCATAGACAAAAAAATAAAGCTAATTTAAATCAATGACAACATTTACAAATTAAGTGTCAAATCTCGAACGTAAAATTTGGCGCGTATTATTCTTTCAATCGCTCTCAAACATTTTTATAGAAATATATACAAAAAAGGTTTTTTTTTATTGAACATTCAAGTTTTAAAATGTCAATAACAATAGAAAATAACCTGAAATCAAATGAAGCATCCACGATTGGGCAGATACACTATATGCCTTGCAAAATTGAAGGCGATGGGGAGGCGAGTGTTAAAAAATATTTCGATCCGTATATCAAAAAACTTGACGACGGTTGTAAGTTAATATTTCTGTTTTTTTTTTCGGTTACAGTTGGACTCCATCAAGGGTCAGAGCCCGCTCCTGTTTAAAATAGTCGTGGAATGCCTCACTAAGAACCTCCTGAGTGAAACCCACAAGAACATGATGTTTACGGACGATATTTTTATATATGATAAGAATATTGGGATAGTCCAAGAAGAACTGGAAAAATAGAGGCAAATGCTGTAGAAAAATAGATTTAAATTAAGCAAAGCCCAGACTGGACACATGCTACGCATACCAGATACGGACATTGGAACTATACTTTGAAATTGCACGGACATTGGAACTATACAGAAATTGTAGCACGGTTCCTGTGACAGTTCACAAATTTGCCCCAATACAACCTTGTAACGATGTTCAGTAATTTTAATTATTTTATCAACTTTAATATAAGTCTCGATTCTAATAAATAGCAAGTTATTTAGGTAAATACATTACATAAAACTAACAATAATGACAAATCAATACATCTTGTTACAAATTAGCAAGAAATATGGCAGTTTGTTAAAATCAAATAATATTTGGTGACCTTTGTCAAAAGTTACTACGTTAGTCTGCATTGGCTAGGGATGGGGTATACGATAATTGGATTTTGAATTTTTTTATACCTGAAATTAAATGTTGGTAAGTAGTGTTAATAAATAGTGGATCTTGGCCTATTTAAAGATAGATACAAATCATACAATACATTAAAAAAAAAACGATTTTACCCCATCCCTTTGAGATATGAAGTTTCAAAAGTCACAGGAACCATCCTACATTTTCCCAAGTATAGCAAACTCCAATCTGAAAATCTACTAATGACAAATTTATCCAAATATCTTGGCTAAATCATTACACCAGATGGGTATGTGCTGCAGGATGTAAAAAAACATTAATGAAATTGGCTGGAATAAATAGTGAGAAGTGACGGGGGTTATACGTGACAGAAGGCTACCAACCAATACATATTAAGAGCAAGATCTACAAGACAGTGATCAGGCCCGACATACTACATGGAGCCGTGTGCTGATATCTAAAAAAAGAGGAGAAATTGCTCTATGTTGCAGAGATGTATATGCTACGGTGATCACTGGGCGTCACAAGATTGGATGATCCAAAATGAACTAATTCATGGAACAATCAGTGGTTCAATAGTAGATAAAACCCAGAAAGCACGACTACGCTGGTATGGGTACGTGTAACGACGCAATGAATGATCTACGCTAAATACATCCACGAATTGGGTACTCCGAAATAGACACAAATGGAGACCCAAGAAGAGTCGACATAATAAAATGTAGGACATGGCAAGACTCGGACTATCTCCGAATGGTTGTCGAGATTGACAAAGATTTAAGAAAAAGGTTCAAGCAGCCGATCACAAATAGATGGGATAAGGCGAAGAAAAACAAGATTCAAATTTTTTTTGTTCAAATTTGAACTTTTATTCATATTTGGATATTTTTATTCATATTCCAATATTTTTGTTCAAATTTGGATATTTTCATTGATATTCAGATATTTTTGTTCAAATTTGAATTTTTATTCATATTCGGATATTTTTATTTATATTTGGATATTTTTATTCATATTTGAATATTTTTATTCACTAGCTGCAACCCGTGAAATATTCACGGAAGTAAAACAAATTCTACATTTATGAAAATATATATTCATAAATGTAAAATTTATTTTCAAGAAGTGCGTTTTCTGTTTATAAAAGAATAAATGTGAATTATTAAGAAATAAAAAAGTTATTTCCTTTTAAAATGGAGGAGTGACTTTTGCGGTACCCTGTACTTATAAAAATAATTATTATATGGCATTAAAATTATCTGTTTCAGCAATGACAGCTTCCTTCAGAGGTCATCCACTCCATGGTTCTTCAACGCAATTCCCTCCAGGATATTCCCTCTCCTTGGTGACTGAGGCCAAAGCCCCGTTAGGCCAAGAATCTGCTCGAAGACTCAAGCTGATGGGACAAGCTGACGAAATGGTCTCGTGGGGTTGGGACACCAGACCTTCTAAGAATGATCCTTTTTACAAAGCCTGCCAGTGGATTAAATTGGCCGAGGCTGTAAGTTATATTATATATTCGTTACTTCCATATTCGTACATGCATATCATCAATCTTCCCTAATGGGGTAGACAGAGACGACAGAGCCCCATGCTTTCCTATCTCAGAACACATCCTTCGCTTTTACATCCATAAACCTTCTAATGGAACTTCTATGATTTCTGTCTTTCTATGGTTATTTTTTTCAAAATATTCATTTGATTCAACCACGCTTTCCTTGGACTTCTTCTACCGAACCGTCCACTCACATTTGCACAGTATATATGTTTTCTTTTTTTGGTTGTTGGTGATGTAAAACAGTAGATATTCTTACCTGATAAGGCTTATCGTCTTTGTGCAAGTACAACAGTAGTGCAGCCGTGTGCACATACATCAACAAGATACATATTAAGTTTTAGCAGGGAGGTTACGACATCTTAATTTTACAGTAGAGTGCCGATTATCCGTGGTAATTAGGGGGCACTCGAGCCCAGATAATTGAAAAACATGGTTAATTCAAGTTAAGTTTTTATTGAGTTAAACATGTTAAGAGTTGAAACGCTAGATAAATTTTATTACACAAGATGAGTACACGAAAATAATAGAATCAAATAATATAGACCTAAAACTGAGAATACTCCTCATCAAGACCTATGTATGGAGTATCTTGATGTACGGCTGCGAGACATGGTGCCTATCCGAAAGAGATAGACGGAGACTAGAGGCTTTTGAGATGTGGTCCTATAGAAGACTATTAGGAATTTCCTGGAGAGACCACATCACAAATGAAGAGGTTCTCCAACGAATCGAAGAAGGAAGGCACCTGCTCAGGATCCTGTCCGAAAGGCGTGCAGGATGGATCGGTCATATAATACGACAAGAGGGCCTCTTGCATGCCATAATGGAGGGTATGACCGAGGGGACAAACTCTAGGGGACGCCCACGCCGAGAGTACCTGGAGGACCTGTTGGTGGACGTGCGCTGCTCAACATATACAGATTTAAAAAGAGCCGCACAGGACAGGGAGGAATGGAGGAGAAGAGTTGAAATTGCTGCAAACCAGTCTTAGGACTGCAACCACGGAACGGAACGAGTACACGAACAACCTTCTGTTTGATAGATACAACAGCTAAACGGCGGTATTATACAGTGGCAATTACATTGAAAAGCCCCGGATCCACATATTTTCATGTTTGTGTGAATGCGGGAAAACACCGCCAGCTTACTAGCATTAGTCAATTGGTATAATGTAAACCTCGGCCACACAGGAAGGAGCCTCGCTTGATGCTTAGAGCTATGTTGGGAGTTAGGCGACATATCCTAGCGAACCAACGTACTGCATACTATCGCAGTGACCATGCTGCACGCTTCATGACGATTTGTCATCGAGTGAATCTCCTAGCGAACAGATGTGTTGGTTAATTTACAAGATAGCGGAAATTTTAATGACAGCTGTGTATAAAAGGGAGCCTTTGTGGAACCCATCCAGCAAATTATAGAAAAATGTACCTGTAATAAAATCACTTTGGAATGAAGTTGCATAGAAAGTAAATAAAGATGGTAAGTTATAATGAAATTGGTTAGTTTTGAGAGTGACATCGTGTGTTGACTCAACCGCTCCCAACTGTCAAATGAATTTGTGTGTAACACTTTGGTGTGGCCAAGCATGAAGTCACCTAGTATATGAGTCACGTAAAATCTAGCTTAGCACCTAACGAAGCATTTTGGTGTGGCCTCGGCCTTAAGGTCTGTGCTTTGTAATTTTCAAAAAGTCAATAAAATTTGCACTACAGAGGACCACAGTTAATCCAACTCATGGATAATTGAGCCCCGGATAATCAGCGCTCGACTGTGTATAGTTTTATATTTTAGAAGGTTGCAAGGCTAAAAAGATTCAGAAATAATGCCATAAAGACTTTTATTATAAATTCCAGAAATTTATTGGCAGATACTCTCAATATGAGAACATACTCTCAATATGAGAACTTAATGTAAATTTACTGTTGAAATTTAAAAGATAGAGGTCTGTATCTCATTGTTCCTGCTGAAAAAGACTTCAACGATTGGAGACTCCGTCCCACACCTTGATGATCCCGTCAGCACCCACACTTGTTAACATGTGCCCGTTTCTGGAGGAGTTCAAGAAACACATCAAATAAAATTGAAATAATCAATACATTCAATTCTACTGTACCGTTTAGTGACTTAGTCAGTCCAATAATGTATCTGATATTACATTTGTAACATACTCGTACATACAGTCTGTCAAAAAAGAGTTGAAAATAAATGAGGGCGCTGCGATCGCCTGATTGGCAACACCGTAGTTGTGTATAGCTGATTGCAAAAATGCACCAACCTACAACAAAAAAAAATGTCGGAAAAAATAAACACTAGCCGTTTTGATGAACTTACCTATAGTATAAAATTGAATATAAAAAGAATATAAATGGTATTTCACTCTATTCCGTTGAATTTCTGAGTTAGCAAAATCATTTTGCTTAAGCTAATTAAGGAAAATTTTAAAGTTTTAGATTTGGAATCTGTTGGCGAATGGCACAGATATTGAAATTGTCCAATTCCTTTTTTAGTGCGACCCTTTTTTTGCCTGGAGTTGTGAATTTTCCCCCATTTTCTTCGTATTCTTTAATACATTGTCTAACCGTGCTTTTTCATTTACCTGTAAATAAAAAAAACATTAATGCAAATATAAATAATATTTACAAAACGATCCATTAAATAACACGACATATTCGTGATATATTATGGTAACATAACCTTTATGTTCGTAATATAACTTTTATGATGAAAATATAAATCTCATAAAACTTTTCAAAAATATGGGTTGTACCATTTGTCCAAGCAGCTGTCAAACTATGTAAACGTAAACATAACCTCAGAAATGATAACTTTTTAACAAAAATGAACTCGAAATGTATGTGAATGATTTCTAAACCTTAAAGATTTTTTATAATTATTTAAAAAACATAAATACATACCAGTCATACTAGCAGTTTGCGCATAAACGTAATAAATAAATGTGACATGACAGCTAATGTTGGTGATGCCAAGCTATAATTTTTTTAGTTCCAATTTTATTAATTTCTACTCTTTCTCGACACTATACATATCATACCAATAATGCATCTGATATTACACTTGTAACATACATACATCTTTTGTCCAAAGGCAATATGCCTATTCCCATGACATATAATAGGGTGCCAAATTCAATAAAGGCAAAGGGAGGAAAACAGTTTAGGCAGTCGATCGGAGCGTTGTTGTTATTGCGACAGGAGTTTGAGTACTTGGGCTTGCAAGAAGAAGGTTTGTGTGAGCTCTTGAGTGTGGTGTTTTTTTATTGTTTTATATTTTTGTTTTATTTTTATGATTATGTGCGGTACATTGTGGGGTGAATGTTTTTGGTCTGTCTGGAGTGATGAAGTGCGAGGAGTTTGATTTCGCGTGATGTATACATGTGTAATTGAGTATCACTGTTATGTCACAATGATTATGTGTGGCATATTGTGGGATGAACGTTTTGGTCTGTCTGGAGTGATGAAGTGTGAAGGGTTTGATTCGTGTTATGTATACGTATGTAATTGTTTGTCAGGTTGATGAGAATGTGCAACGGGATTTTATATAATCAAAAATCGGAAAGAAGTGTAATTTATTTTTTCATGCTATATGTCCTCAGTGAGACACAGGCAAAAGTCTAGTTTATTGAGGACACAATAAATAAAAGGCAACAAACGCAGATCCATTAAAATTATGTCCAAATTAAATTACCTGTTCTTTTTTCACAAATTATGTATATTTCTTGTCATGTGTAAAATAAATAAAATAAACATATCATACCAATACTGCATCTGATATTACATTTGTAACATACATACATATCATGCCGATACTGCATCTGATATTACATTTGTAACATACATACATATCATACCAATACTGCATCTGATATTACATTTGTAACATACATACATATTATACCGATACTGCATCTGATATTACATTTGTAACATATATACATATCATACCAATACTGCATCTGATATTACATTTGTAACATATATACATATCATACCAATACTGCATCTGATATTACATTTGTAACATATATACATATCATACCAATACTGCATCTGATATTACATTTGTAACATACATACATATCATACCAATACTGCATCTGATATTACATTTGTAACATACATACATATCAATCTAATATAAATTCATATTATACCAATAAATCATCTGATATTGCAATACATACATACCAAGCTGTGTCCTGTTATCTTCTAGGGGGGGGTCGCAAGGCTAAACTTGTTAAGAAACAATGCTCTGTACTTCTAACTAATCTGATGTCATTTTTTTCAGTTACACGAACCAATCGAAGTCAACGAGTGATAAAAAAGAAGTTTCTTTATAACTCACTTATCTCCTCCCACCACAGATGGACTTATTCGGAACTCATACGGAACTTAAGCCTCCTGGAAGATTTTCTCCGATGTCAATCACTATACCTTCCCAATCTATGTCCATTCCCAGTCTCCTGAGATCTTGCCATATGTTATCTTAAAGCCTCTTTATCTCAGGCTGCCAAGTATAGCTTTCCATACTATTGATCTTACATAATGTTTGCAACTGTGGTCTAACAACTAGTATTTACGCTAAGTGCCCCAGATTCGATTTCTGGCGAATGCACTTCTGAACAACTTTTAGAGTAAACTATCAAAGTCACTCGAACCCACTACTCCTAAACACATCACGTCAGATGGCTATAGCGGTACCTGATCGAATTATATAACACACTTTCTTCATATACAGTACATACAACCTTGTGGGACTACAGCCGCCATTTGGCAATCTCCATCCAACCAGAAATAGAATCGTTTTTGAAGCCTTAAGGAGGTATTCTACTCTAGAGGCGTGAATTTCGGGCGTTTTTGCAGACTAAATAAAAAAAAAACAAAAATATTTTTCGTATACATTCTTTTACAGCAGAGTTTCTTAACCGTATTGAAAGAATCGCCCCCTTTACCACGGTAAAATTATGCGAAATTCAAAATGTACACTTTTCTCCACGTATGTATTTTATGCAATCGATTTCCTACTATAAATAAATAAATAGGAGAAATAAAAATAAAACACGTGATTATTTTTATAAACATTATATATTTATTGCCTTTTTTGTCATATTAACATTACACACAACAATATAATATTATTTCAATAAAAAAAAGTACATGATTCAATTACGAAATATGACATTTTTAATAAAAAATAAATTTAATGAGATCCTTGAGCCTCATGTGATTGCGCCAATTTCGTAATATTAGGTTCAAATTTACTTAAATACAATCTCAAATCTCCTCTTTGGCTTATTTGTAATCGATTTCGTGATTTTTTAATATATGCATTACTGCACGAAAAACCCTTTCCCACTAAATACGACGAAGGAAATGCTATGATGGGTAATTTTACTTCTTTCCACAGAAGAGGGTATTGATGGCGAAAACGAACCCAAAAAGCATCATAATCACATTGATTGAATATTATTTTAGCCTCACAGTCATTTTGTAGCTCAATAAACTGCTCTTTTAAATTTTGACTGACACTTTCTATGTCTGATAAAAATGGATTAATTAACCAAGCTGGTATTACAAGTTCCTGCAAGTCTTTGAATCGTATTATCATATCTTCGATAAGGGCGTCAATGTGGCAACAGTATGTTTCCAAATCAGAGTCCTCGAGTATATCTTCTTTTAATTGTTGTAAAGAAGGAAACTGATGGAATTCTCGCCGACTAAGATTATTTTTATATAATTTAAGTTTACTGATAAAGCTTAGTACAACTCCTTTGGCTTTAATAAGGCTGATATTGTTTCCTTGAAGTTTCAGGAGATTTTCATTCATTTTTTCGAATATATCCGAAAGATAGGCCACATCATTTCGTAGTAATTTTAATTCAATGCGTATGTTTTCACTGTTTACATCCAAAAACTCCACAATTGTATCAAACAGTGCATAAAATATTTTTAAACAATTTCCTTTCGATAGCCATCTTACTTCTGTATGTAAGATAAGTCTTTCGAATTCTTCATCATTTTCTTTACACAGTTGACGGAATAATCTATCATTCAAGGGAGAGAACTTTATTTTATTGATAACTTTTATAACAATACTCATCGATTTGTGAAGACGTCCGCTAAGATGTTTTGCGACTAAATGTTGACGGTGAATGATGCAGTGAATTGTTAGAACATTTGGTGCCACATTTTTCAATCTTGATACAAAACCACGATGCCGACCGACCATCGCTGGTGCTCCATCAGTAGCACAAGCAATCACATTAGTGAAGGGAATACATTTTTCGGCGAAAAAGATTTCGAGGGTTTCAAATATTGATGCACCAGTCGAGTTAGTAGAAAGTGATTTTGCAAATAACATTTCTTCAATAATTTTTTCATTCTTCACAAATCGTACATAAGCAAGTAGTAGATATTCATTATTATGCAGAGTACTCTCATCCAATTGTAATGAAAATTCGTTGGACTGTAGTTCATCACATAGTTGAATTCCGATATCACTTGCCATCTCATCAATTCTTTTTGAAATTGTATCATTGCTCAATGGGACTGAAGAAAGAATCTCTTGCTGGTTTTTCCCGATCATATTATTAATAAATACACGTATAGCTGGTAGTATTAATTTTTCTCCATATATATGTGGTGCACCACATTTTGCAATAATTTGTGCTATTTCATAAGACACCATAAGTCCTTTATCATTCCGACTTGAAATTTTCTTAAAAACATTACTGAGAGTATTGCGACTATCAAATGTTTTCTTAAGTTGTTGAAAATACGATATGTCTTTATTATTATTGTCGGGATGTTTCTTTACAAAATGTTCCTTTAACCGCGATGGCTTCATGGCCTCGTTAGAAAACACATGTTGACAGAGTAAACACATTGGCATTTGTTGATTTGTAGGAGATGAAACAAAACCAAATTTTAAATAGTCAACTAAATATTGTCGACACTTTTTCTGTTTGACTGACATCTTGAAAAAAGGGCTAATCTATGAAGAAATCATTTTAATACAGAAGAACTCACATACGCCAACAGAAATTAACGCAATCGCCCCAACGGACTGACAGAAATGACTAATTTTTAATATGCAGCAAAATCGCTTTGCATGACACAACGCCATACATAGAAAAAATAAGATACGCATGCGCATGAGCGAGCATTTTGTATCTCTCTTTCATGTGACATAGCGCTAACTGTCAAACGCAACATGGTAACCCGATCGCAATATTTTATTCGCGATTGTGTACGCGATGATTTACAGTGATGATCTGTGCAGTGCACGTACCAATTGAGCATATCTTATTTTTGTATTTCGACATAACGCCCACTGGAACTCCTGCAGCGCCCCCTAAATTCTAAAAAATTATAAACGCTCCCCCAGACCTCTAAAACGCCCACAAGGGGGCGCTGGCACCCCCGTTAAGAATCACTGTTTTACAGTTTGTTTATTGATGATTTGAGAATATACAAAAGAAATCTTGTAAAAAAAAAAAGGGGGATGAGCTGGTCGACATGATTGGAACCCTTTCGTAAATTCGAAACGAAAATCATACACAGTTTCTTAATAAGAAATAATGTCGTTATAGTTGGTACCAAAAAGAAATAAAAAACATAAAATAGTGGTTATCTGATAAAAATTTTGCTTTTTTCAATTATTTTAAAAATAATAATAAAATAGTTTTGAATTTTCCAAGGTAGGGACGATACAAAAACATTTATCAAAGTTTCATACCAAATTTGAAGGAAATCGGTTGGATAGAACTTGAGATTTTATGTCGACCAGGTCGAAAAAAGTAGTTTCGAGAAAAACGCATCTAAAGTTTTGTGATAATTGTCTGTGTCATTCTGGCGCGGCTCAATTCGGCTGCTGGCTTCAAAACATCAAAAATTATAATAATAATGTCTTTCTTTATTTTAAATTTCCTGTACTAATCTGGAAATGCAGATTGTGTATCGGGAGTCAGGATTACAGTTTCTAAATTGGGGCATTGACACAAAAATCTGGATGCCTGGTAACCCTACTCGTTACTGATCATTAATGGGTTTTATGATGGAACGATGAACGGAAACAATTATTAAATATTTTATAAAATTATTTTTGAATTGTTTGTATATATACATATATGGAATAACAATATTTTTATAACTCGCCACTTTGTTTTATTTATGATCCCTGACGTGTTTCCCTCTTGTGAGCATTTATATATTTATTTCTGCTACACCTTTACTGCAGAATATAAGATATTTCTGCGACACCTTTATTGCAAACAGTATGGATTTTATCCTTGGCTCTATCTTGCATTTTTTTTAATGGGTATACTTGGATATTACTTAAGCATAGGAAAAGATCAAAGCACATGTTTATATATACGAGGGAAGGTCAATAAATTTGCAGAATTAAGGGGTTAAGGGAGGGGGCGGTAGTGCGCATGCGCATGTCGGATAATATGACTCATTATTAGTATATTCACCAACTTTTAGTCTAATTTTGACAGTATTGTTTAAGATATCATCGGGAGAGTATGTTAAATGTTAACATGTTCCGCGCCGCGTAGGTCACCGGTGACCTACCATGTTTTTGACCAGGGCGCCACATAGGTCACCGGTGACCTACGTGTTTTTTTTTTATAAACAGTCCCAGTGCGCCAGCGGTCACATTTACTACGAATTTTAACATTGAATGTGACTTATACGGCGCCCCTGAATATAATGCACATAAAATTTCCCAAATTTTGTTTGAAAATGCAATTATTTTTAATAAACCTCCAGGTGTACATGAGCAAGCTATATAATTAAAAATTAAGTTTAATTAATAAATGATGTAAGGAATATGAATTAAGAGGGTACAATATCATCTTTTCTTTTTGTCATCTTTGCCATCCATTTGTCACACTCTGGAAATTTATGAGGGTGCATTGTCTATGCAACATTGTGACCCTTTATTTTGGAGCTATTGTCTCAGTAATCATAAGAGATTATTATGTTATGGCGTAACACTATAGCATATTACATAAATAAATAAAAAATATAATAAGTAATAAATTAGGCATGCTACAATTTGTTTCGACTACAAAAGTTTATGTTGTATATACATGTATTACCGTACGACGCCGCGTAGGTCACCGGTGACCTACGCTCACAATATCACCTAAAATCAGTTTATTTTTAAAAATAAATAATTATTTATGAAGCCTATATATGTATACATAATATAAACTATAATTTGTTTAGTGGCGCATGTACTTATTTTCTCAAAATGTACTGCGGCACGGAACGTGTTAATAACATCCCAAGTATGGAAAAAATTGAGTATCGTGCTATCATTAAATTTTTCACAAAACAAGGGAAAACAAATAATTTTGAAAGAGATGTTAGCAATTTACAGGAACTGTTGCCCTGGCAAAATGATGGTTTACAAATCTCATAGTTTTTTTAAGCAAAGGAGAGAATCCTCGAACGCGACTTTCCATCAGGACGACTTGTTGAGTCTACTTCTTCAAAAAAGTTGAAAAATTTGTGCTGGAAAATGTCCGCCTAAACAAACAACGAAGATGAACTAATTTACATGTTAAAAATATACTTTCTAATGACAGTAGAAAAAGGAAAGATAATATCTAATAATAAAGAAGGGTTAATAGGCGTCAATAGGATAGCTTTCAAACGGCAAATATATTTAAAAGCGGACTGGAAACAAAACTTAACTTGGTTATTTAAAAAGTTCAGGTTTAATTTTATACTTTTCCCAATCTCGAGATTTCTAAATTATTCAGTGGAGAAACCATAAACTACGATCGATATCAAACTAATGTTTTTTTTTTTCGATGAAATAGTCAGCGAACTCAAATTTATATAAACAAGACAAAAAAGAGTAAAGGAAAATTAGATGTGTCTAAATAACAATAATTTTTCAGAATAAATGACTCAGTTCCGGTACTTGGTAATAGTTCACGTTCAATTCTCGGTTAAATAGCATGTGAAGAATCTGCAAATGTAACGTTTTTCTTTTTCTTCTAAAGTGAATCCCTGATTTCGCAAAAAACATGACTATCGGTTAAATTAGAAAGACTAGAAGATAATGTCATTAAGACACTAAGAAATTCAGAGAATATTACAAAATTATAAGAACTGAAACAATATTATAGTAATCAAAACGCTATGCGGTGGACTTGTGTAGAAATAGATTATTTTTTTTAGGGGAATGAAATTTTTTTTTGGCAACATTATTTTTGACAGATAACATAGACAACATTTTTTTCAGGTTAAACTTTTTGACGTTTGTTTTTATTTACAAACTCTATTTCGCGATTTGAGTGTTTCATTTTATTATTTTTTTATCGTATATTCCACTTACGAAAAAAATGGATAAATATAATTTATTATGCCGTGCATGTTTAGAGCCTGGCGGCTTTGTATCGCTCGAAACTAAAATAAATAACGTATCATTGATTGAACAATGGTTTGACTGCACAAATATTAAAGTGAGTTATTGACAATTAAAACTTTATGACCATAATTATAAACTATTATATATGTATTGATGTGCTGCTGTGGATTCGCACCGGCTCTATGGAGTTGCCAGAAAGAGTCGATAATTCAAAAGTTGGCGAAAACAATTTCTTTGTTAAGGAATATTTTTTTAGAACACGGATTTTTTTAATGCGAGTTTTAAGTCTTTATGCAATTATATGAGTTAATATAATAAACTAATTTAAAAATAGCAATTCTAGATAATTCAAAGTTCCAACTGGTTAAGCCTTAACAATCGATCTATAAATGGAAAAGTTCCACAAAGAAAGAAGAAACGCAACATTCATTGGACACGGTAACGTTATGGCTTTAAGTAAATCAAATCTGTCTCGCAAAGGACAACCGAATAATACAGGGTCTATAGTTTCATCATCCTCGTATTACTTACCGCCTGGTACTGTACTTTCTTTGGTTTTCCTCCCTCACCCCTTCCATTCACATTTGCATTATACGAGTATATCTGTTTTGTTAGTCTTCGTTCATTCATTCGTTCTGCATGCCCAAACCATCTCAGCGTGCTCTTCTTTATCTTACTCAACACCTGAGCCTTAACTTCACATTCCTCCCTTATCAGTTAATTCCATATTCTGTCATACATTGTCACTTCATATATTATTCTCAATGCACGCATTTCTATACCATTTATTCGGCTTCTCTCAGACTTTTTCCACTTCCACATTTCACTCCCATACATCAAAGTTGGCACCAAAATACTATTGTTAACTATCATCTTAGCAAATTTTGATACTGTCCGATTCGAATAAATGTTTTAGTGCCCCATTGACTTTGTTTCCTATCGCTACACACCGTTCGATATCCCTCTTAACTCTTCCATCAACTGAGAAAATACTACCCAAATAGCAGAATTCCTCAACTTGTCCAATCTTTCAATCAAAAATAAATATATGTTATTTTATTTTCCAGACGAATTTAGAATTAGAATTGTCTCTACCCAATACACTTTGCAAGTTATGTTCGGGCAGATTACAAGACTCATACTCCTTCCGTCTACTGTGCATCCAATCGGATTGTAAACTGCAGAGTGTGCTGAAATGTGTCGAGACATCTGTCAAAGGTTTTAATTTATACTATTTATTATTTAAAATAAGTCTTGGACAATTACGTAAGTCGGCTTGGTGAAGTTTGGTAATATTTTGTGGTATACATACATAACATATATTGAACTTAAATATACATATTAATATTCAATAATTTCAAAACAATGAAACTGTCAGAGTATAGAGTGATCAAGCAAATTGACTATCGTATCATAACATGTTGACAGCAGTGCTTGTGTTAGAATTGACTATCGTATCATAACATGTTGACAGCAGTGCATGTGTTAGAATTGACTATCGTATCATAACATGTTGACAGTAGTGCGTGTGTTAGAATTGACTATCGTATCATAACATGTTGACAGCAGTGCGTGTGTTAGAATTGACTATCGTATCATAACATGTTGACAGCAGAGTGTGTGCTAGAATTGACTATCGTATCATAACATGTTGACAGCAGTGCGTGTGTTAGAATTATGTTTGAACTGATTGACCGACTTGTTTGCGTATAAATTATTAAGTATTTTTTTATTTTACAATTAATAATTTTTTGATTTGCCTGTTGGCTGCCCATGAAAAAAATACTGAATGGGTTCTCAATATTGTGGAAATATGTTGACAAAACTTTACTTGACTTATTGTACATTATTTTTATAGTAAGAAAATGTGGACGTGACGTTCTGAGTCGTTGGGAAGTGTCACGCAAATTCAAAGTTTTTTGTAGCGATTGTGTATTTTGTAATTCTATTTTTTTATGAAATTTGATCCCCTCAATTTGAAATTAACGGATTTTTACTGTAGTGGTCATAATAACAACCAATCAAGTCAAATCTTATAACAACCAATTGAGTCAAAATCTTATAACAACCAATTGAGTCAAAATCTTATGACAACCAATTGAGTCAAAATCTTATAACAACCAATTGAGTCAAAATCTTATAACAACCAATTGAGTCAAAATCTTATAACAACCAATTGAGTCAAAATCTTATAACCAATTGAGTCAAAATCTTATAACAACCAATTGAGTCAAAATCTTATAACAACCAATCATGTCTACATGATTTCGTTTTTGTTGCTGGTGTCCTCGCGGCTGGGCTCGCCCTATATGGATGTGGTGTATCTCGGCCGGGAAGATCTTATGAGATGAGCCCAGATCTTGTGATAGCTTCTCTCTCTCTTCTCTCTTAAATGTATTTTCTGCTATTTATCTTGAGATATATGAGTATATGTAATTTTGGAATGTATTTAAATATGTACAGTATCCGGCGGTAAGTAATACACATCGGGCTTAAGAAAGAGACTGTCGGCCATAATCGGCTAACTTCGGCTTTGTAGAGCGTCGTCTCTGTCATTCATACACGTGTTCCGCCGCAATTTGTCAGTCGTTGTCAAGCGTTCTAGGCAATTCTAGACAGAGACGACGTCTCTTTTTTAAGCCCGATGTGTATTACTTACCGCCGGGTACTGTACATACTATGTTGCTATCAATAAACCTATATTTATTATTATTATTATAAATTTATTATTACAGATGATAATTCCATAAATTACGGTGCGATTTCTAACATGGACTCATGTTCACAAAATAAAGACAAAAATAGAACGAGAAAGAAATTGGAAAGTGCAAATAAGAGAATTGCTTCAAAGAAATCTGAGGTAAATTAAAAAAAAACTTGTAATAACAATAAAAAGGGCAATTTATATAGCATTATTTAGAGAGCAGACTCTCCTAGAGGGCGCTCTTACCCTGTGATTCATTATACACACTGTTATTTACAGATTAAAAGTATTGCCATAGATAAAATAAGTTGAGTGTAAGAATAGAAAGGTGGCGGCTGCGACTGCATAGGTTTAGGGGATGTAATAACATCCTAGCAGCTCACAAGTCAACCCCACTTGTACGGGGCGCAACGGCTAATGAACTGACAAGACTCTGTTGACTTAGTATCGATTGTACATCCGTAGGTAGAAACCAATATCTTTCCACTTATAGGAGGAATGAAATTACTTCTTTTGGTGTAGCTCAAGCTCTCTAGATGACCCTGTTGTCTCTGTCCTTCTGTGCCACCGCCGCAGATTTGCAGCCCAAGTTGGATTGGTATCGTGACCGGTCCAACTTAATTATTGGTAACTAGTTCAGTTCGATCCCACCTCAACCTATGCTGTTATGGGAAACAAAATATCAGGTCTGTAAATATGAAACCGGAATTTTTTAATAGAAAATACCAGGGCTGTGGAGTCGGATGAAAATTTACCGACTCCGGCTTTATTTTATACTCCGACTCCGACTCCTACTCTTGACTCTGACTTCAATTTTTATTTTATTTTATAATTGACTGCGTCTACCTAATGTATTTATATTGACTTATTAATAATGGATACAGGTATAAATTAAAAATTAATTATATTCGTACACAAATGAAACAATTTAATAAAAAAATATAAAAACAATACGCATTAAGCAATATCTTCACACTAAAATAATATTAAAAATATATATTAATATTTAAAAAAGAATTAAATGAAACCTTTAAAATAATTAGAAAAACAACACAGGTAGGTATTAAAAAAAATAAGAAAACACTTTAAAATAAAATAAAAAGGTTGCTTAATTTGTTTTCATACGTTAACTAAATCTTATTTATATTGTTTATTATTATTTTTATTCAATATTGAATAGAACACAAGATAAGATTTTTGAAAGTAAATATACTTTATATAAATCTTATTTCCTATTCGTGGTCTAAATGGAATTAGATCTCAAAAAAAGAATTGCTTCTATTAAGTCAGGATTTATGGAAGCTCTTAAATCTGATTTAATCATTTTAAGCGCGGAAAATAGTATCAGGCATGAAACGATGAGAGGTTAACTGGTTAACACATACGTTAACGTTATTCATTAAAGAAAATGTTAAAATAATTAAATGGAGTCGGAGTCGGTCGATTTTTTCCGACTCCGCCTAAAATGTTCCGACTCCACGACTCCGGCTCCGACTCCGACTCCACAGCCCTGGAAAATACACATTTATTGTATGAAAATGGTAAAAAATATTGTATCCAAAGTATTGCCCATCGCTAGCTACACATGTTTCCCATCTCTCTGGTAATTTGTGGATGCCACGCCAAAAAAACTGTTGCTCTTTTGAGGCAAACCAATCATCGAACCATTTTTGTAAGAAGTGAAGCGCTGCTCAGCAAGTGCGTGTCCCATCGATGCAAATAATTAGTAGTCGGATGGAGCAAAGTCTGGTGAGTAAGCCGCATGCGAAAGTATTTGCCAACTCAAAGCCTCAATTGTTTCCTTGACCGGTTTTGCTGTGTGCGATGGTGCATTATCATGAAACAAAATCACTTGGTGTTGCCTCTTTTGATATTCTGGTCGTTTTTCACGCAATGCTTGGTTCAAATCCATCAATTGTTGTCGGTAGCGTTCAGTATTAACGGTTTCGCCAGATTTTAGCAGCTCATAATAGATAACACCCTTCTGATCCCACCAAACACAGAGCATTGTCTTCCGTCCACATAGCGATTTGGAACAATTCAATAGAGAAATGATTTTCTTTTGTATCTGGCGAACAGCATTTTGCAAGTGGTTTTTCGGTTTTCCTGCTGTCTTTCATTCAGTTCATGTGGAACCCATTTTCCCACCTTCTGGATCTACCATGGCTTTCAAACGTATGGAAACGGCTTCTCGTGTCACATTTAATTGATCCGCGAGTTGTTGTTACATTTGAGTGTCATCCTCATCCAACAATGCTCGCAATTCGGCATCTTCAAACTTTCTCGGTGGTCTTCCACGTTCTTCCTTTCTCACGTCAAAATCGCCACTTTTGAATTTTTTAAACCCCTCAAAGCACTGTGATTTACCAAGAGCATGCTCACTGTAAGCTTCGACAAGCATTCGATGCGATTCTGCAGCAGTTTTCTTCAAATGGTAACAGAAAATCAATGCTGTCCGCGAATCGTAGTTTTCAGGCACAAAAACAGACATGTTCAACGCCATGAGCCAATCACGGCGTATGCTCAATACTTTTTGGTTTCTTACAACATTGAAAAGATTTATTTAAAATTTCAAAAACAAAACATCCCCACATGAAACACTGTATTGTTTGCTGTCGAGTGACTGATTTGAAAAGTATCATGATGTCACAACGCCATGAGCCAATCACGGCATATGCTCAATACTTTTTGGTTTCCTACAATGTTGAAAGATTTATATAATAGAAAAAAATAAGTTGGATATTGGACACAAACCCATATAATTTTCTATGTATTAAAAACCCTTCAAATACCCAATTATCGAATGTACTCGTACTTTTGATCATTGATCATTGATTGACAACCATTTAGTAAAATATATTTTTTTTTTTTACAGGTGCAAAGAAAATTTATAAATAAAAAAACATCTAAATTATGTACAGATCGGAAAAAAAATAAAGGAGTGAAAAATCAAAAAAGAGATTTTGTGACTTGGAAAATTCAATCTGCTGATGGATCAGGTAATACACTTTTATTCTCTTAGGTCCCTTTTGTGACAGAAACTTGACTATTTATCTGGCAATTTGTGACAGAACCTTGACTATTTATCTACCAATTTGTGACAGAAACTTGACTATTTATCTACCAATTTGTGACAGAACCTTGACTATTTATCTACCAATTTGTGACAGAAACTTGACTATTTATCTGCCAATTTGTGACAGAAACTTGACACATATGTTTTGATTTTTATTTTAGCGTCAAATGAGGCTGGATCTCATAAACGTTCATTAGGAATAGAGAATCAACCTAATGTTAAGAAAAGGAAGAAGAAAAAGAGAAAAAAAGAAGAAGAAACGATTGATAAGTCAAGCAAAGATGATATATCGAATGTTACAACATCTGAACCTGTAAAGAGAGACAAAATTATTCAGGTAATTTCTTTTCTAGTTATTTCTCTATTATTGGAGAATATTTACATCGTGTCATGTGTGAAGGGACTACGGAGGTCAATGGGTGACATACAAATGTTGAAAGGGAATGTGTGCAGATTGGTGTATGCTGATGACATGGTGGTGTTGGCAGAGAGTGAAGATGAATTGCTGAGATTGATAAGTAAATTGTATAAGAGATGCGAAGAGAAAAATCTGAGAATGAATGTTGCAAAATGCAAAGAATGATAGAAAAATGTGAAAGGAAAAGTAAATGCGACATATGGGGGAATGATGAAAGATTAGAGCTTGAGTTGAGGAATTCTGCTATTCCATCCATCCATGGCTCTACAACCCAGGTCGGGTCTTGGCCTCACGCAGAGCTCGTCCCCATGACTGACGGTCCTGTGCAGCATTACGCCAGTTCCGGATACCGATATTGTTTGCATCCCTCACCACCCCATCCAGCCATCGGAGTTTCGGCCTTCCCACTGCTCTCCGCCCCCCGGGCACACCATGGTAACCGGGTCCCTTCCAAAGTCCAGTAGTCGTCCGAGGCTCTGTGTTCGGTTTCGTAATAATGTTGTTTTTACGGGGAGAGGTTATTAGCCTCTCGCCCAGCCACTGCAACTGGAGGTCAAGGGTTTTTCTGTCGGGGTTTTCTTTCCCTTATCTGGCTGGATTCCGGTTTTTTGGTGGCGCCGGAGACTCGCCACTGCCCTTTCTCTATTGGCTGTGATCCGTATATGTCACATTACCAGGGTTCGCGACGAGGACGCTAGAGAATCGGACTTGATGGTAGTGTTGCAGATGTTGCGCAATGTGGCGTTACTCAGCATTTGTAGGTCCCTGTTTCACCAGCGAGACTGGAATTCCGCTATTAGGGTAGTATTTTCTCAGATGATGGAAGAGCTAAAACCACAATCGAAAGGAATTCATTCGAGGATAGGGAAGGGAAACAAGGAAAATAAATATAAAAGAATATTTTGAATAATGTAATATCTTCCATTCTCTCTTACTCGTAAATAAAGATGTTGCGTTAATCTGATAAATCTCGAAAGTTCTTTCCATAGTCACGTCAAGTGAACTGCAAATAAAGATGTTTAAAATGTAGTGTGATGTGCTGGTATGTGGTGTGATGAGTTGGTATAAAATATTGAGAAATCTGGCACTCCGTCTTCCCCATCAGGGAGATGGCGTGATTTTTTGTATGTAAAGGGTCTTTCAAATTGAGCGGTTTTTAAATTTTTTGGATAAAACACATTTGGCGTCGTGAACTTGCGTGGGTCTTGTGACATTTGAGAAGTGTAATGTATGACGTTTATAAAAATGGAGTCGTATACAATACAACAACGCGTTCAAATTGTTGAATTATTTTATGTATTATAATCTCCGGAAACGGTGATGTTAATTGCCCACCAAGATCGTGTGATCTGACACCGTTGAACTATTTTCTCTGGGGTTTCGTGAAAAGCCAGGTCTATAAGAATGACCCCCGAACAATTCCTGAGCTTAAGGACGAAATTATTAGCATTATTGGTGAGTTAGAACATAATGCCAAATTATGCCAAAATGTCATCGAAAATTTTGACAAAAGAGTGGACATCTATGGAGCTGCAAGAGGTGGATATTTGGCGGATATTGTTTTTTTTTTGTTTAAATGTCATACATTATACTTCAATAACCAATAAAAAGTTTTTTGAAATCAAAGCAAATTGTGTGTTTTATTCAAGAATTAAAAAAACCACTCAATTTGACTGTCTCAAGACCCTTTATGTTCTAGAAAATTAATATTTTTAAAGGCACCGGTGTTTAACCCCCTATTCTGAAGATTAAAGAGACAATAGTTCATTTTTTACAGGAACTGTACTACTCGGACAACTTTGAGTTCGTGTTCAAGCCGAAACAAAAGAAGAAACGTCGTATCAGCAGCTACATGTGCGAGACCTGCGGACACCGGGCCAACGACGCGTACTCTCTGCGGGTGCATTCACGTTACCACACCGGAGAGAGGCCTCACGCTTGCCCGCACTGCTCCAAGAGGTAACAAGTCATTCCACTAGTGATGTATTGAGTGCTCGGAAATTACTCGGCAATATTTTCAGTACCCGCAAATGCCCCGGATCCGACTATATAAATATTGCCGGGATTCAGTGCCAGGTATTGGGTCCTGTGAAAACTAAAAAGAAGATAATAAGCTAATGAAAATAAATTATTTTTATTTTTGAGGATTTTTTTTTATTGAATTATTAGATCTCAATAATGGTAGATTATAATGCAAAAATACTAATATCCCTGCGTTTCTCTGCAGTAGTTTATTTCTTTTCTCTCCGCAGATAGTACCCGCCTCGCTGCATACTACCTTGATCAAACAGTTTTAGGACTTCATTCATAAAATCGAAAATGCAAGTTTATTCATCAAAATCGATATGGTCCCCTTCAAAGTATTCCCCATCGACTGCGACGCACTTACGCCAGCGCTTGATCCAATCTTCGAAACACCGCTGGTACTCAATTTTCGGTATGTCCATCAGAGCCGTCTTCGATTTTTTCATGACATCCTTTCGGGTGCTGTAACGCATTCCGCGAAGCGGTTTTTTAAGTCGGTTGAACAGGAAAAAATCGCAGGGAGCCAGATCAGGTGAATTCGAAGGCCGCTGGATAGTATTCGTATTGTTTTTGATCAAAAACTCATGGAAATCATGTCTTTCGCGATTTCAACGCGGTCCTTTTTTTGCATGAAATTGAGGTCTTTCGACACCAGTTTTGCAGCGACACGTCTGAGGCCCAAATCACTAACCAAAATGTCTTGAGCGGATCCATAAGCGATGTTCAAGTCCTATGCCAGCTCTCTAATGGTCAATTTGCGGTTTTCGGCCAACATTTCTTTGATTTTATCGACGTTTTTATCGGTTTTCGACTGCCATTGCGTTCGTCATCCTCGACCGACTCACGACCACTTCTGAAGCGTTCGTGCCACCAAAAAACACTTCTCCAATATGTCCAAGGTCTGCGGACCGTTAAACCCGTTTTTCACACAAAATTTAATGCAAACTCGTTGATGCCATTTGCAAACTTGTAAAAAATCGAAAACACGCACAATAATAGATGTTCTCAGTACAGCGTAACTTTTACAAATGTCAAGCTATGATGCTGAAATTTGAAGGGAAGTGTCAATGATAGATGTGGTAACCTAACAAAAAAAAAAGAATTCCAATCGGGTGACTGACTGACAGCGCCACACGGTGGCTGGTCCTAAAACTTTTTGATCAAGGTAGTATAACATCATTTGGCAGGATATGCTGCTAGGATGCGGTGATAAATATTGTCTAGACAATTTTGATAGTTTTGGATAAATATCTACATTTTTTAACTGACCTCCCGGGTAACCGGGTACCCGGCCAGGTAAGTTTTCTGTTTTCCTGATACCCAATACCCGTTATCTGGCATTTTTAGTACCCCATACATCACTACTTTCTACCAATTCATTTATTTTCACCTAGTGCTGTTCAACCCTTTCCCTCCAAGGCATGGAGGAGATGGTGTGTACCTGTAGGCAAAACTGTCTGACATTTTTATTTAAAAAAATATTTAAAACATTATAATAAGTAAAAGTTGTGTCGACATTCTGTTATGGCTTACTATATTCCTCTTTTCGATAAAGAACAGAACAAAACTCCTGGGTTTGTGTGTAGGAACTTGTCCAGACGTCTCATACACTGGTTCAATGTCACAGCACTCACTACACTATTGGGCAGTATTATCATTATAGCCAGGCAGCATGAATGCTGTTAATATCTATATCAAGTTTACCTGTCAGCAGAGACAGCGAGGGTAAAGCGAAGGAAACAAAACAGAACTCCTGGGTTTGTGTGTAGGAACTTATCCAGACGTCTCATACACTGGTTCAATGTCACAGCACTCACTACACTATTGGGCAGTATTATCATTATAGCCAGGCAGCATGAATGCTGTTAATATCTATATCAAGTTTACCTGTCAGCAGAGACAGCGAGGGTAAAGCGAAGGAAACAAAACAGAACTCCTGGGTTTGTGTGTAGGAACTTATCCAGACGTCTCATACACTTGTTCAATGTCACAGCATCCACTACACTATAGGGTAGTTTGTTCCAAGATTCCACAACTCGGCAAAACAATGTTTCCTAAGATAAGTGTTTAATTTTGTTTTGGGATTTTTACCTGTTTTCCTCTTGAATGTGTGTTTTAATTAAAAGGAAATTGTCGGCGGAGTTCAGAGCAATCATTATGACTCCTCAAGATCTTATAATACTTAATTGAGTCCCCACAATTTAAATGACTTGAAAATCAGACGCCTTTTGTCACCAATTGTCAATAAATTAAACTGTATGTTTATTATTACAAAATCAGACGCCTTTTGTCACCAATTGTCAATAAATTAAACTATATGTTTATTATTACAAAATCAGACGCCTTTTGTCACCAATTGTCAAATAAATTAAACTGTATGTTTGTTATTATAAAATGAATTCATTTTCACCAGATTTGCAGTGCGTGTAGCTTTAACAGCTCACTTGTCCCGCCACACAGGCATGGTGGGTAATATCTGCGAGATGTGCGGCCACCAGTTCGCTTCGGGGGCTCTACTGAAGGCTCATCAGCGTTCTGCACATGCAGGGCTCCGCCCTCACGCCTGTACGCAGTGCCCACGAGCGTTCAGCCAAAGATCAAACCTCACCGCTCATCTCCGGATACATGAAGGGATTAAACCCCATCGGTGCCAGGTAATCGGTATTTTAAAACGTTTTACATTTCTCTATATCCCGAGTTACGGGACATTCAATGTAAGTCTTAGTCATTAGTCTCGGTGAAGAGAAGAGATTCCTCGTTGGCCGGTAGAAGTTTGTAAAAATAAAAACACTTTGAGGATTTTTTTAAAAGCATTTCAGTCAAGTTTTTACTTGATATCTTTTTGGTTTGTTGCAAGAGGCATGGCAATAAACCTGCCAGGTTGTACTGTACATATATACAATGAAAATGTAATGCAATAAGTATATATTATAGAATTTATTTTACACATGACGAGAAATATACATAATTTGCGAAAAACCAACAGGTAATTAAATTTGGACACACAATTTTAATGGATCTGGGTTTGTTGCCTTTCATTTGTCGTGTCCCCTCAGTAAGATACAGGCAAAAGCCTAGGTAAACTAGGCTTTTGCCTGTATCTTACTGAGGACATATAGCATGAAAAAATTAATCGATACTTCTTTCCAATTTTTGATGATATAAAACCCCGTTGCACATATTCAACAACCTGACAAACAGTGACACTCAATTACATATGTATACATCACGCAAATCAAACCCCTCACACTTCATCACTCCAGACAGACCAAAACGTTCATCCCGCAATATACCGCACATTATCATAAAAAAATAATAAAAAACACCACTCAGGATTTCAAACAAACCTTTGCTACAAGTCATTCCTCTTGCAAGCCCAAGTATTCAAACTCCTGTCGCAATAACAACCACGCTACGATTGACTGCCTAAATTGTTTTCTTCCTTTTGCCTTTATTGAATTCGGCACCCTGTATCACGTGTCTCTGCTGAGTCTACATCTTCCCCTCCTCTCGATGATAGTGCCAGAGAATGGATTTGAGATGCAAATTGGCTATGTTCAGGACCCGATATTCCCTGAAAAGCTCCGCTGTAGGGTACCGGGCAGGAAGTCTATTAATTATTTTTATAATCAATTTTTGGCAAACCTGCAATATGTGTTAAGGTGCATCTCCCCCAAACTGATATACCGTAAGAAAGTGCTGACTGACATAAGGTGAAGTATATACTTTCATGAATATTTTCACTGAGCACATACAGAATCAGAATGCTAGTGAGGAGTTGAGCAACAGACCGGAAAGGCTCCGAATTGTTTGAATTTGGTTTATTGTTAATCTAAAAAAAATATCATATATCCGAGTATTGTGTCAGACCCCAATGGCTTAAATATGATCATATATCTGAGTATTGTGTCAGACCCCAATGGCTTAAATATGGTCATATATCTGAGTATTGTGTCAGACCACAATGGCTTAAATATGATGATATATCCGAGTATTGTGTCAGACCCCAATGGCTTAAATATGGTCATATATCTGAGTATTGTGTCAGACCACAATGGCTTAAATATGATGATATATCCGAGTATTGTGTCAGACCCCAATGGCTTAAATATGGTCATATATCTGAGTATTGTGTTAGACCCCAATGGCTTAAATATGGTCATATATCTGAGTATTGTGTCAGACCACAATGGCTTAAATATGGTCATATATCTGAGTATTGTTCAGACCACAATGGCTTAAATATGGTCATATATATGAGTATTGTGTCAGACCACAATGGCTTAAATATGATGATATATCCGAGTATTGTGTCAGACCCCAATGGCTTAAATATGGTCATATATCTGAGTATTGTGTCAGACCCCAATGGCTTAAATATGGTCATATATCTGAGTATTGTGTCAGACCACAATGGCTTAAATATGGTCATATATCTGAGTATTGTGTCAGACCACAATGGCTTAAATATGATGATATATCCGAGTATTGTGTCAGACCCCAATGGCTTAAATATGGCCATATATCTGAGTATTGTGTCAGACCACAATGGCTTAAATATGATGATATATCCGAGTATTGTGTCAGACCCCAATGGCTTAAATATGGTCATATATCTGAGTATTGTGTTAGACCCCAATGGCTTAAATATGGTCATATATCTGAGTATTGTGTCAGACCACAATGGCTTAAATATGGTCATATATCTGAGTATTGTTCAGACCACAATGGCTTAAATATGGTCATATATCTGAGTATTGTGTCAGACCACAATGGCTTAAATATGATGATATATCCGAGTATTGTGTCAGACCCCAATGGCTTAAATATGGTCATATATCTGAGTATTGTGTCAGACCCCAATGGCTTAAATATGATGATATATCCGAGTATTGTGTCAGACCCCAATGGCTTAAATATGGTCATATATCTGAGTATTGTGTCAGACCCCAATGGCTTAAATATGGTCATATATCTGAGTATTGTGTCAGACCACAATGGCTTAAATATAGTCATATATCTGAGTATTGTGTCAGACCCCAATGGCTTAAATATGGTCATATATCTGAGTATTGTGTCAGACCACAATGGCTTAAATATGATCATATATCTGAGTATTGTGTCAGACCACAATGGCTTAAATATGATGATATATCCGAGTATTGTGTCAGACCCCAATGGCTTAAATATGGTCATATATCCGAGTATTGTGTCAGACCACAATGGCTTAAATATGATCATATATCTGAGTATTGTGTCAGACCACAATGGCTTAAATATGATGATATATCCGAGTATTGTGTCAGACCCCAATGGCTTAAATATGGTCATATATCTGAGTATTGTGTCAGACCACAATGGCTTAAATATGATCATATATCCGAGTATTCTGTCAGACCCCAATGGCTTAAATATCGTCATATATCTGAGTATTGTGTCAGACCCCAATGGCTTAAATATGGTCATATATCTGAGTATTGTGTCAGACCACAATGGCTTAAATATGATCATATATCTGAGTATTGTGTCAGACCACAATGGCTTAAATATGATGATATATCCGAGTATTGTGTCAGACCCCAATGGCTTAAATATGGTCATATATCTGAGTATTGTGTCAGACCACAATGGCTTAAATATGATGATATATCCGAGTATTGTGTCAGACCCCAATGGCTTAAATATGTTCATATATCTGAGTATTGTGTCAGACCACAATGGCTTAAATATGATCATATATCTGAGTATTGTGTCAGACCACAATGGCTTAAATATGGTCATATATCTGAGTATTGTGTCAGACCACAATGGCTTAAATATGATCATATATCCGAGTATTGTGTCAGACCACAATGGCTTAAATATGATCATATATCTGAGTATTGTGTCAGACCACAATGCCTTAAATATGATGATATATCCGAGTATTGTGTCAGACCACAATGGCTTAAATATGATCATATATCTGAGTATTGTGTCAGACCACAATGGCTTAAATATGATCATATATCTGAGTATTGTGTCAGACCACAATGGCTTAAATATGATGATATATCCGAGTATTGTGTCAGACCACAATGGCTTAAATATGATCATATATCTGAGTATTGTGTCAGACCCCAATGGCTTAAATATGGTCATATATCTGAGTATTGTGTCAGACCCCAATGGCTTAAATATGATCATATATCTGAGTATTGTGTCAGACCACAATGGCTTAAATATGATGATATATCCGAGTATTGTGTCAGACCCCAATGGCTTAAATATGATCATATATCTGAGTATTGTGTCAGACCACAATGGCTTAAATATGATGATATATCCGAGTATTGTGTCAGACCCCAATGGCATAAATATGGTCATATATCTGAGTATTGTGTCAGACCACAATGGCTTAAATATGATGATATATCCGAGTATTGTGTCAGACCCCAATGGCTTAAATATGGTCATATATCTGAGTATTGTGTTAGACCACAATGGCTTAAATATGATGATATATCCGAGTATTGTGTCAGACCCCAATGGCTTAAATATGGTCATATATCTGAGTATTGTGTCAGACCACAATGGCTTAAATATGATGATATATCCGAGTATTGTGTCAGACCCCAATGGCTTAAATATGGTCATATATCTGAGTATTGTGTCAGACCACAATGGCTTAAATATGATGATATATCCGAGTATTGTGTCAGACCCCAATGGCTTAAATATGGTCATATATCTGAGTATTGTGTTAGACCCCAATGGCTTAAATATGGTCATATATCTGAGTATTGTGTCAGACCACAATGGCTTAAATATGGTCATATATCTGAGTATTGTTCAGACCACAATGGCTTAAATATGGTCATATATCTGAGTATTGTGTCAGACCACAATGGCTTAAATATGATGATATATCCGAGTATTGTGTCAGACCCCAATGGCTTAAATATGGTCATATATCTGAGTATTGTGTCAGACCCCAATGGCTTAAATATGGTCATATATCTGAGTATTGTGTCAGACCACAATGGCTTAAATATGGTCATATATCTGAGTATTGTGTCAGACCACAATGGCTTAAATATGATGATATATCCGAGTATTGTGTCAGACCCCAATGGCTTAAATATGGCCATATATCTGAGTATTGTGTCAGACCACAATGGCTTAAATATGATGATATATCCGAGTATTGTGTCAGACCCCAATGGCTTAAATATGGTCATATATCTGAGTATTGTGTTAGACCCCAATGGCTTAAATATGGTCATATATCTGAGTATTGTGTCAGACCACAATGGCTTAAATATGGTCATATATCTGAGTATTGTTCAGACCACAATGGCTTAAATATGGTCATATATCTGAGTATTGTGTCAGACCACAATGGCTTAAATATGATGATATATCCGAGTATTGTGTCAGACCCCAATGGCTTAAATATGGTCATATATCTGAGTATTGTGTCAGACCCCAATGGCTTAAATATGATGATATATCCGAGTATTGTGTCAGACCCCAATGGCTTAAATATGGTCATATATCTGAGTATTGTGTCAGACCCCAATGGCTTAAATATGGTCATATATCTGAGTATTGTGTCAGACCACAATGGCTTAAATATAGTCATATATCTGAGTATTGTGTCAGACCCCAATGGCTTAAATATGGTCATATATCTGAGTATTGTGTCAGACCACAATGGCTTAAATATGATCATATATCTGAGTATTGTGTCAGACCACAATGGCTTAAATATGATGATATATCCGAGTATTGTGTCAGACCCCAATGGCTTAAATATGGTCATATATCCGAGTATTGTGTCAGACCACAATGGCTTAAATATGATCATATATCTGAGTATTGTGTCAGACCACAATGGCTTAAATATGATGATATATCCGAGTATTGTGTCAGACCCCAATGGCTTAAATATGGTCATATATCTGAGTATTGTGTCAGACCACAATGGCTTAAATATGATGATATATCCGAGTATTGTGTCAGACCCCAATGGCTTAAATATGGTCATATATCTGAGTATTGTGTCAGACCCCAATGGCTTAAATATGGTCATATATCTGAGTATTGTGTCAGACCACAATGGCTTAAATATGGTCATATATCTGAGTATTGTGTCAGACCCCAATGGCTTAAATATGGTCATATATCTGAGTATTGTGTCAGACCACAATGGCTTAAATATGATCATATATCTGAGTATTGTGTCAGACCACAATGGCTTAAATATGATGATATATCCGAGTATTGTGTCAGACCCCAATGGCTTAAATATGGTCATATATCTGAGTATTGTGTCAGACCACAATGGCTTAAATATGATCATATATCTGAGTATTGTGTCAGACCACAATGGCTTAAATATGATGATATATCCGAGTATTGTGTCAGACCCCAATGGCTTAAATATGGTCATATATCTGAGTATTGTGTCAGACCACAATGGCTTAAATATGATCATATATCCGAGTATTCTGTCAGACCCCAATGGCTTAAATATCGTCATATATCTGAGTATTGTGTCAGACCCCAATGGCTTAAATATGGTCATATATCTGAGTATTGTGTCAGACCACAATGGCTTAAATATGATCATATATCTGAGTATTGTGTCAGACCACAATGGCTTAAATATGATGATATATCCGAGTATTGTGTCAGACCCCAATGGCTTAAATATGGTCATATATCTGAGTATTGTGTCAGACCACAATGGCTTAAATATGATGATATATCCGAGTATTGTGTCAGACCCCAATGGCTTAAATATGTTCATATATCTGAGTATTGTGTCAGACCACAATGGCTTAAATATGATCATATATCTGAGTATTGTGTCAGACCACAATGGCTTAAATATGGTCATATATCTGAGTATTGTGTCAGACCACAATGGCTTAAATAGGATCATATATCCGAGTATTGTGTCAGACCACAATGGCTTAAATATGATCATATATCTGAGTATTGTGTCAGACCACAATGGCTTAAATATGATGATATATCCGAGTATTGTGTCAGACCACAATGGCTTAAATATGATCATATATCTGAGTATTGTGTCAGACCACAATGGCTTAAATATGATCATATATCTGAGTATTGTGTCAGACCACAATGGCTTAAATATGATGATATATCCGAGTATTGTGTCAGACCACAATGGCTTAAATATGATCATATATCTGAGTATTGTGTCAGACCACAATGGCTTAAATATGGTCATATATCTGAGTATTGTGTCAGACCCCAATGGCTTAAATATGATCATATATCTGAGTATTGTGTCAGACCACAATGGCTTAAATATGATCATATATCTGAGTATTGTGTCAGACCACAATGGCTTAAATGTGATGATATATCCGAGTATTGTGTCAGACCCCAATGGCTTAAATATGGTCATATATCTGAGTATTGTGTCAGACCCCAATGGCTTAAATATGATCATATATCTGAGTATTGTGTCAGACCACAATGGCTTAAATATGACCATATATCCGAGTATTGTGTCAGACTCAATGGCTTAAATATGATCATATATCCGAGTATTGTGTCAGATTCCAATGGCTTAAATATGATCATTTATCCGAGTATTGTGTCAGACTCCAATGGCTTAAAATAAGAAAGTGAAAAAAATTCTATGTCTGTGAAACCTATTTGTTGTAATTTGTTTTATCAAACGCTGTTTATTCGACTTTTTGAAACAGTATAACCCTACCGGTTTCAAGGCTTTCACCTCATCTTCAGGGGAGCACAAACAAGACTGAATTCTGTTCGAACTGGTACCGATATACACGTTTCTAACGGTTGGGGACTGAGGGCTGAGGGAGGCGTGGGACGATCTCGGCCAGCAGCGGAGAGATTTTTGGGATATATGTGTTTACCAGATGTTCGCCTCAATGTACTGACTTAGAAATTTCTAGGGCCTCTAATCTGTCCAATTCATTTCCGTTACTACTGATATGTAAGAATTTGGCATCATCGATAGAAAAAGTATGGTTTTCATGGTGACAATGATTAGCCATTTCAGAATAAATTAGAGGATTTGTTAAGGCGGATTTGTGTTCACGAAATCTCTTTTCAAAAGATCTTCCTGTCTTTCTCTATATAGAAATTATCACAGTCAGCACATAAAAGTTTATACACACCGCTGTTGCTAAGTATTCCATTTTTGGCTTTTCCCATTAAATAAGAGTTTCCGGAGATTAAAGTTAGTGTAAAAAGCTGGCTTTATGTGACTTGGAATTTTTTTGGTTATTTTGTATATGTTTTGTATAAATAGTACTTTGCTCCATTTATAGGTATGCTTATAGGTGGTGTTAAATATATGATCTTTTATAAGTTTCTAAATATATGATCTTTTATAACTATTTGTTGTGTTGAACAATCCGAGGTGTCTTCAGAATATCTCTCCAATCTCATTATGTCACAAAAAATATCTAACAATTTTTTTCTTCTCTCCCTTCCCCAGGTATGTGGCAAGTGTTTCCGCACCAGCTCTGAGCTTCGGGGGCATGGGTTGTCACACAGCGGGGAGCGCCCCCACCAGTGTCCGCAGTGCCCCAAGCGCTTCTCCCTGCGCTGTAACCTCACTGCACACCTCCGCATACACAGGGGTGTTAGGGACTTCAAGTGTGCAGAGTGTGGGAACACTTTCATTTGTAAGGTAAACTTTATTTTGTAACTGTGATCATTTTATTGGGAGAGAATATTGGTTTAGTATCCGTTAATTCAGTCTTAGAACCACTGGAGTAGACACGTAATTCATTCATTCATTCAAGGAATTTTGTATAACGTTGTTTAGAGAACAAATACTCCTCAAGGGTACTCTAACTCAGGACTTGAACCCACTATTATTAACACTTGCCTTACTGTGCTAAAAAAAATCCGCCATCCACGGTGCTGGACGCTAAGCGTCCAGTGAAAATGTATATTTTAAATTAAAATCTGCTAGGTTATTTTTGGTTTTTAGCTATACAAATTATTTTATCATGTATTAAAACGTCGAATAATCAAATAAAATATAAGTCTTGGTCACTCGCTATCCATCACAGGGTGGCAAGTGTTAACCACTTGAGTTTTGCCCGAGCGGGATTCGGGCACGAAGTTTCTTTTTATACTGACGAGCCCGAGCCTCGTTCGGGCAAATCTTGTTTCCACTTGTTGGGAGTGTTTCTCCCGAGCGTCATTTGGGCAGATCTTGTTTCAACTTGTTTTCTCCGAACGGAATATATTTTTGTATAGAATTTATTCGTTCACAGTTCGTCATTGTGTTACATCGCGTGTTAAAATTCCAACTGTTAAGTGCTTAAGTAAATGACGCCAGGCAGTTATAACTGCGCCCGAGTGAATCATGTATACTTTCTGTGTATATAGTTCATGTAAAAAGAATCTTTTGCGGAAATCGATCCCGCAACCTCTGGTTCGGAAGTCAGGCATCTTACCAACTAGGCTACGAAGGTCATTAAATGCTACTTGCCGAAGTGCAACAAATACACACAATAAATCAATACAGGCACACACACATCTTTTATTTACAAGATGGCTGACAATTATACTCGATCATAAGGGATAGCTTATTGTACAATTGTTGAATTGAGATCTGCTTACATGGACTATGCATGCCAACCTTTGCAACCTCGTATCAATGGTAATTAGTGGCTGTCTTATGTGGACAAGAGTGTGGGTAGAAAAATATATATATCATCCTCGTAGCCAGGCTTGCCCTCTTAATGATGGGAGTGTATCTCAGCTGGGAAGATGTTACGAGATGAGCCCAGACCTTTTGATAACTTCTCTCTATAATGTATTTTCTTTTTCATTGTCTTAACCGATACAGTGGAACCTCGCTATTTGTGCACAATTCATTCCAAAAGGCTGTTTGAATAACGATTTCTAAGTTTTTTTTAATGTACTTTGCGTGGATTTCTCCTGTTACGCAGAAGGAATTTACGTATACAAGGGTGTTGGGAAAAAACTTCTGATGTCCTCACGGACGACCTCGCCCTCAATTGATAGGAGTTTGATAGCTTCTCTCTGAATTTTTTTTTTCCATTTCCTTAACATACTCGTATATGTGCTATTTCAGGATATATATGTATATACTATATTCTTTTTCTTCTTAAACTTTCTGTAGACTCTCAAGAGTCTGTTACTGCAGGATTGTCCTCCTGTGATGCTGAGCTCCAGCTATCTCTCCATCGTTTCAGGGGTCTCCCTGGTGGGCGCCGTCCATCCGGCACCCCATGCAGCCCCATCCGGCACCCTATACTATATTGCTATCAATAAAACTATACAGTGGAACCTCGGTTATCGAACATTTCTCATCTCGAACGATTCGGTTCTCAATGACAATGTCATGTCTCACTTGAGAAATTTTTTAGAACACAGGCAAAAACAAACCTAATTGAAGAGGTATTTAGTGAGACAGAAAAGAGAAAGAACGCCAGAAGGACAGTCAGTCAACTGACGTTTTTATGCAAGGTGACTCCTTTTCCAAACAATGTCTTTCCACCTTCCAATTATGCCATCAGCTCTCCTCTCCTCAGTACAGTTAAATTTTAATTTATTTAATCTATTTATTAGGTTGTTACGCTGTGTTTTTGGGAGTCTGGAACGGATTAATTAATTAATTAATTTAATTTAATTAACGACACAACAGTGTCTTTTATATACAAATGAACATATGACAAGTTATACAAGTACTTAAAATTATTGACAAAAAGACAAAACTTTATCTTAAACGAAAAATACAAAAAACAGTAGTAATAATAAATTACAGTCATTGTTTCAAATTATTTAATATTAATATGTATATTTAAGTTCAATATATGTATGTATACCACGAAATATTACCAAACTTCACCAAGCAGACTTACGTAATTGTCGAAGACTTATTTTATAGTGGTAAAGAACTTAGATTTGTTTTTAGTGGAAAACCGCTTACATAGAACAAAAATTGGATTTTTTGAGAATTTTATAGAACACGGGCTCACTTGTAGAACGAGATGCAAGTTGCTTTGCAGAATGGAAACCTTCCACATGTTGATGCAGGGTTACTCAACTCCAGAGGCAAAGTATTGTCCTTAATGTTATTAATCTATTAATGTCCATTAATCCAATATACATTCCTTTTTATGGGGAAAATTGATTCGATTTTCAAACGGCCTTTTGAAACAGATTAAGTTCGAAAATAGAGATTTTGCAGAAGGTCGGTAGTTCGAATTTCGCTCTGTGCTATCCCTGTCGAAAGAAAGACTGTTCGTCTTTAAAATGACTTGGAGAAAAAGTAGATACTCTTTAATCAGTTTAATTGTTACTTCATTTAACTTACTCTCGAATATTATTGCAGGCATCCTTGAAGTCTCACCTCCGAGTGCACAGCGGGGTGCGTGGACACGCCTGTGATGTGTGTGGGGCTCGGTTCACCCACCCCAACACTCTGAGGGCACACTCCATTGTACACACGGGCAGCCGGGATCATGCCTGTTCTCAGTGTGACAAGAAGTAAGTTATTACTATAAGGTTAAGATCGTTCTGAAGTTAATGCAAGCAAGCAAACAATATGACTGTGTTCAAGTGGAAAATCGACCTAAGATTGGAAAGTGGAAAATCGACCTAAGATGGTACCTTCAATAGTTATATATTGGTCTTCGTGGTATTGAATGTTGTGGGGGGGATTTTTGACTTATGGTCGTGCTTGTGATATGGAACTGAACTGAAGGATAAAATATACTAAATTACATTTCTTAATTTTTAAATTAAATATGGTGTATTTTTGTATTTATTTTAGGTTTGTAAGAGTTTCCAGTCTAAATGTTTGGATTTATTTTAGAATAGTTTAAATTTTTGTATTTATTTTAGACTTGGAAAAGTTTCCAGTCTAAATGTTTGGATTTATTTTAGAATGGTTTAAATTTTTGTATTTATTTTAGACTTGCAAGAGTTTCCAGTCTAAATGTTTGCATTTATTTTAGGAGAATAGTTTAAATTTTTGTATTTATTTTAGGTTTGCAAGAGTTTCCAGTCTAAATGTTTGCATTCATTTTTGGAGAATAATTAAAATTTTTGTATTTATTTTAGGTTTGCAAGAGCCTCCAGTTTAAATTCCCACAAGAAGAAACACAAAGTCATAGAAAAAACAAAAGAAACTATCATTGAAAACTTTAAAATATCCGATAATCCTGAGGTAAGAAAGCAGGATAACACAACCCTTAAAGAAAGAAGTTTGCATGTGGATAATCCAGAGGCAAGAAAGGAGGATAACACAAACCTTAATGAAAAAAGTTTTCATGTGGATAAAAACATTACGAAAATCAGTGAAAAATTAGAAAATTATAACCAAACCAATGTGGAATTCAAAACAAATAAATCCGTTATTAATATAACTCAAAATAATAAACCGAATGATGGTTTATCGTCAGAAATAAAAAAGCGAGTAAGTAGTCAAATGAACGAATCTTCGAAAGATATATATAAAACAGATTTGGAACAATCCAGTATTTTAAACTCTTCAAATAATATTTCGAATGTTTTGGTTTCGAATACACAAAAAATTCTCGCAAATAGTAGCAACACAAATGCTGCGATACATGAAATAACGTCGAAAACATCTCGGAAAGGTACGAAAACTTTAGAACAAAGTGAAATATTTATAGGAGAAAATAAATTAAAGAATATTGTCATATCTGAAAACATGTGTAGTTTACGTTTAGCTGCTAACAATACAAGTGCTTCGTTGGCTATTTTTCAACCGGTCATCGCACAAATTCAACCGATGATTAATTTACAATCGACACGTTTACATCCGATTCTGACTAACGTGCAAACAAATCAAACGGGTGTCGCTAATATACAAACGAACTTCGTAAATATTCAACCAAATTTAACTGGGCTGCAATCAAGTATACAAGGAAGTTTGAGTAATATACAGCCTCAGCAGTTCGCTAATATTAGAACGGGTGTCGCTAATATACAACCAAATATCGTAGCACATTTGCAACCGTTTTCTGCTACTCTGAGAAAAGTAGCGACGACTGCGTATAATTCTATTTCAACACCTTTACAAGCGATCGCAGTTCCGATTCAGTCCGTTTTAACAAATAATTTTCAACCAATTTGCAACCAAATACAGTCTGTGAATGTGCGTTCAAAATTACAAAATCCATGTGATGAAGTCAGTAAGAAAAAATCTAACTAACAAATTTCTTCTTAGTTGTGTTACTTTGGCAAAGCATCATGGTTCTCTGATGAATCTTGAATTATTTGTCTCCCTTCCTTCAGCTTCTGAGCCACAATGAGTGCAGCACTCAATGAGGAGCCAATCATCTCCTTGCTGAAGACAGTCTTCTTGCTTGCCACCCCTCAACATTTTCAGTCACTACCAGCTTCTCTAAAGCAGATTTTGATACTGTTCGGTTAGAGTATTGACTTTGTTTCCTATCGCTACACGCCGTTCGATATCCCTCTTAACTCATCATCTGAGAAAATACTACCCAACTGACAGAATTCGTCCAATATTAAAGCGCCTAGAACATCCTACCTAAATAGCAGGCACATCACTAGAAGACTTGAATAGTATGATGACTGATCGATGCTTGGACTGGAGGTTGACAGGAGAGGGTGTCGAAAGAAAAGATGGATAGAGAAGCGAGGGATCTTGTCTTCAACAGGCAACTTGGGAAAGAGAGAGGACTCGAAAAGCCGACCCTACGACGTCAGATGAAGTTAGGAAAAAGTTATTTAGTATCTATCTTTTTCTTAATACTCGTACACTTTATACAATAAATGAGTTTTTCAATTCACCTCAGTTGTCGATTTTTTCAATCTGTTTCCGCCACCCCAGGTTACCCCTGATGACTGTCTATAATAATAATAATAATAAAAGGACAATTTATATAGTGCTGTTTAGAGAGCAAACTCTCCTGAAGGGTACTCTAACTCAGGATTCGAACCCACTATTATTGACATTTAAAATATTACAAAATAAATATATACACACATAAGTTGAGTGTAGAGATAGGATGGTAGTGGCTGCGGCCATTAGATTAGTTCTACCTCGCATCTGCATATGTTCATAAAAACATATTTGGTAAGAAAACTGCAGAAAATTAACCAAGTGAAGACGAACTACAAAAAAACCTTTGTAATTTAGTGTAGTGTTCATGTAACATACATTCTTATAATTAAAAAAGGTCTTTAGGTGCCTCCTAAAGCTATACACGCCGCCTATATCTTTAATACTAAGAGGCAAACCATTCCTCGTCACAGGACCAGCAACGGCAAAAGCTTTATCATAATACTCCATTCTATTGGATTGTTTTGGAATAACCAATCTACAGACAATACGTAGCAGAGCTCTTAAGACTGGCATTACTTGGGAAGAAGTAAAGCTCCCAGCAGCTGATTGGAAAATAAATCTTTACCTCAACATGCTATGCTGAGAATAACCAATCTACAGACAATACGTAGCAGAGCTCTTAAGACTGGCATTACTTGGGAAGAAGTAAAGCTCCCAGCAGCTGATTGGAAGAAGAGAACTCTTTACCTCAACATGCTATGCTGAGAATAACCAATCTACAGACAATACTTAGCAGAGCTCTTAAGACTGGCATTACTTGGGAAGAAGTAAAGCTCCCAGCAGCTGATTGGAAAATAAATCTTTACCTCAACATGCTATGCTGAGAATAACCAATCTATAGACAATACTTAGCAGAGCTCTTAAGCCTGGCATTACTTGGGAAGAAGTAAAGCTCCCAGCAGCTGATTGGAAGAAGAGAACTCTTTACCTTAACATACTATGCTGAGAATCGTTGATACTCCAAACTTCGCTAAGCAAAATTTTAGCAAACTAACTTCAACAACAACTTTGAAAGACACAATTGTCGCATTGCCTTTTATTTTCACACCAGATACAGATATTGGAACGACCAAACTCCAATGTGTTAACCTACTAAGGACAATATTCAAATATCTTAGCTTAATTATTGGGTGTACAAATAAGTTGCCGCCGTTTGACAAAAGTTGGCGCCATCAGTAAGTTATGGTTAAAATTGTCAGATGTAAAACGTCATTGTCGTAAGTTTGAACATCTGTCAACAATATAACCTTGAAATATTAGTGAATTTTTAGCAGTATAATATATTCTTTTGTGTGCGAAAATGTCAAGTTTTGAGCCGAATAAGCGTCATTTGAGGGAACTTTGTATTTACTTCTTCAATTTGAAGAAATCTGCAGCTGAGGCGCATCGATTGCTTGTAGAAGCATATGGTGAGGCTGCCTTAAGTGAGAGAAGTTGTCGTGAGTGGTTTCAAAAGTTTAAGAACGGTGAATTTGACATCGAAGACAAAGAACGTAGCGGAAGGCCGAAAGTGTACGAAGACGCGGAATTGGAAGTATTATTGGATCAAGATTCGTGCCAAACGCAAGAAGAACTTGCACTTACATTAGGAGTGACTCAACAAGCAATTTCACATAGGTTGAAATCATTGGGAATGATTCAAAAACAAGGAAATTGGGTTCCATATGAACTGACACCGAGAAACGTTGAACGCCGATTTTCCACATGTGAAATGCTGCTTGCCAGGCATAAACGAAAGGGTTTTCTGCACGGTATAGTCACTGGTGATGAAAAATGGATCCACTATGATAATCCAAAAAGGAAGAAATCATGGGGAACCCCTGGCCATGCTTCAACATCTACAGCTAAGCCAAATATTCATGGAAAAAAACTCTTGTTGTGTATTTGGTGGGATCAGCTTGGTGTCGTGTATTATGAGTTGCTCAAACCGAACGAAACCATTGCTGGGGCTGTCTACCGAGCACAATTGATGAGATTGAGTCGAGCACTCGAGGAAAAGCGCGCCCACTGCTACTCCAGACACGACAAAATTATTCTCCTGCATGATAATGCTCGTCCACATGTTGCGGCGCCGGTCAAAACCTTTTTGGAAACAATCAATTGGGAAGTTTTACCCCACCCGCTGTATTCACCAGACATTGCTCCTTCTGATTTTCACTTGTTTCGATCGATGACGCATGACCTGTCTGAGCAGCACTTCACATCATATGAAGATACCAAAAATTGGGTCGATTCGTGGATAGCCTCAAAAGATGAAGCATTCTTCCGACGCTGTATCCGTATGCTGCCAGAAAGATGGGAAAAGGTAGTGGCAAGCGATGGGCAATACTTCGAATAAAACATGAGGTTCCGTTCTTTCACAATAAATGCCCAATTTTTGATAAAAAACGGCGGAAACTTATTTGTACACCTAATATAACAACAGATGGGGAAGTACTCTAGGAGGTAAAAAATAATGAAAATTAGCTAAAACAAATGGAGAGAAATGATGGGCGTTATGTGTGACAGAAGGCTATCAATATATCTTAAGAGCAAGATGTACAAGGCAGTGATCAGGCCTGCTATACTACATGGATCCGAGTGATGGCCTCGAAAGAAAATAGGGAACAACTGCTTTGTGTCGCGGAGATGCATACCAAGTCTGTAAATATGAAACCGGAATTTGCTCATAGATGGCTCTAGTTGTCAATGTAGTGACTGTCTAACCGCGTCATTTGCGCCTTTTTCTTGTGTTTACATTTGTTAAAGACTTTTAACTCACAACAATACAAGTTTTATACAATTACATATGTTTTCATAGTGTTGAACATGTCTATTTTAGTAGCTGAAAACTACGATTTGCGGACAGCATTGATTTTCTGTTACCATTTGAAGAAAACTGCTGCAGAATCGCATCGATCGTCGAAGCTTACGGTGAGCATGGTCTTGGTAAATCACAGTGCTTTGAGTGGTTTAAAAAATTCAAAAGAGGCGATTTTGACGTGAGAAACGAAGAATGTGGAAGACCACCGAGAAAGTTTGAAGACGCCGAATTGCAAGCATTGTTGGATGAGGATGATGCTCAAACGATCAAACAACAACTCGCGGATCAATTAAATGTGACACGAGAAGCCGTCTCCATACGTTTGAAAGCCATGGGAAAGATCCAGAAGGTGGGAAAATGGATTCCACATGAACTGAATGAAAGACAGCAGGGCATTGCAGTTTTTTTTGGTGTGACATCCACAAATTGTCAGAGATGGGAAAAATGTGTAGCTAGCGATGGGTAATACTTTGAATAAAATATTTTTTACCATTTTCATACAATAAATGTGTATTTTCTATAAAAAAAATCCGGTTTCATATTTACAGACCTGATATATTACGGTGGTTACTGGATTGGATAAGATCCGAAATGAACGAATTCACAGAACAATTAAAGTAGCGCCAATAGTAGATCAAGTCTGGGAAGCACAACTAGGCTGTTATCGGCATGTGCAATGGTGGGATGAAGGGTCTACGCTAAAGACAGCCACTAATGAAGAACTCCCAAATAGACGCAGATGGAGATCCAAGAAGAGCCTGTATAAAAAAGTGGAAGAGGACATGATGAGATTTGGACAGTCTCCGAGTTATTGGTGAGATCGGGAGAGATAAAAGTAAAAGGTTGAAGCAGCCAACCCCAAATGGATGGGATAAGGCAAAAGAATGAAAATTTTCGTCAGGAACATCGGTCTTATGTGCTTGCAGCATCGTTCGTATGTGCTCTAAACCAGCGGTCGCCAAAGTGATGGTCCGCAGAGAAATGTGGGCATTATTTGCATTTTTTAATCCACAGCAAACCAACCCAGTAAAATAAGTGACTTGCACGGATGAAGGATGCATGAAATCATGACAATCTCATAAAGCTGTGTAGAGATAGCAACATGTGCTGCATTGCACATGTTGCTATCTCTATCCAACCAATAATACCACATGTAGTGCTGTTTCAATATCATGTGTATTTTTCTAACATAAGTCTTTTTATATATGGTACATATGTCGTATTCTTACAATATCGGATCAAAAAATCAGATAGTTTGTCGTGAAATTATCATTTTTATAAAGAATACATTCCACGATTTTTTTGCAAAATTGTATTTAATAAATGTAAAAGTGTTTTATCTACAAATATGTAAAATTTGAAATTGATATACAGCCTATTAACACATTCGCTGCGATATGTATTTATAGAATAGTGTAGAGGTACTGAAAAAAATCATATTTTCGAAACCTTAAAATCTTACGGAAACCTTAAAATATTTGGTACCATACAAAGAGAATCGAATGACGCGCAACGGGCGTCATCAGCGTCTCTACAAAGAATGTGTTGACGCCCCAGGGGCGTCTTTAGCAGCGAACGTGTTAAGTGAGATATTCATTTTTGAAACTTCGAAGGTTAATAAAGCTTTTATAATTTGGTTACAATGAATAGTTTTATTTTATTAACTAGGTATATTGTATGTGTTCTTTGATCACTTTTTTCTAAATATATTTAACATTAAAAAATCCTATTAGTGGTCCACGGGATTTAAAATGATGAATTTAGTGGTCCATGAGGTCTATGGTGCTATGGTTGCTGAAAGTGAAGAGGAACTACAAGAGGCCTTAACAACTATGGAAAGCATTCTTCAAAATAACTACAGTATGAAGATAAATAAAGACAAAACAAAGCTGCTGACTGTAGGCCGAGCGCAACACCAGATGAGAATAGTGATGTCGGGTAAACCACTAAAGAACACCAAGGAGTTTGTCTACCTCGGGAGCAAAATAACATGGGACGGTCGGTCCAAGAGCGAGGTCGACAGCCGTATACATCAGGCTAGACTTGCATTTAATAAAAGGTCGAAAATAATAGAATCAAATAATATAGACCTAAAACTGAGAATACTCCTCATCAAGACCTATGTATGGAGTATCTTGATGTACGGCTGCGAGACATGGTGCCTATCCGAAAGAGATAGACGAAGACTAGAGGCTTTTGAGATGTGGTCCTATAGAAGACTATTAGGAATTTCCTGGAGAGACCGCATCACAAATGAAGAGGTTCTCCAACGAATCGAAGGAGGAAGGCACCTGCTCAGGATCCTGTCCGAAAGGCGTGCAAGATGGATCGGTCATATAATACGACAAGAGGGCCTCTTGCATCCCATAATGGAGGGTATGACCGAGGGGACAAGCTCTAGGGGACGCCCACGCCGAGAGTACCTGGAGGACCTGTTGGTGGACGTGCGCTGCTCAACATATACAGATTTAAAAAGAGCCGCACAGGACAGGGGGGAATGGAGGAGAAGAGTTGAAATTGCTGCAAACCAGTCTTAGGACTGCAACCACGGAGATAGAGAGAGGTCCTCAAGTTTGGCGACCGCTGCTCTAAACTGTAAGATCCGTTAGGAACATGTCAAAAGAGGAATATTGCGTAATGGATCGACTCCCTGTATCTGCAGTGCCCAAGGAGTTCGGTGTCTTAAAACCGAGGAGGACTTGATTCGTGGAACGCTCTGCAGGTGGCAGTAATAATTTAGTACTTTTGACTTAAGAAAAAAACCAACACAAGGTGTGTGTTAAATACATTTATTTTTTTAAATAAAAACAATAATTACTTTAATTAATTTATTAACTTGTAAAGTATTCTCCATTCAAGCTTGAAGTACGGGCCTGACAGTTTTCCCTTGCAGATTCTCATTGGTTGTGCTGTATCCAGTCCCTCCCCTCTGCAGCCTGATCACGTCCTTCTCTTGAAGCTTCTCTCCTGTCAACGGATGCTGCATGTCCGTTTTGATAATTTTCTCGTAACACTCTTCCGTGACTACGTCTCCTGTGGTAGCCAGCACCACGCATGGAACGGAATTGCTTAATATATCATGAGTTACTGGACACATATATCTGAAAGAAAAATAATATTTTAAAGTATTAGAAGGATAGAACATAGATGTGTCCTTAACCCTTCCCTTACGGTGCTAAAATCGAAACGCGCGCTCCGGCGTTGGGTAGTGAGTACACGATAAAAAATTAGCGATTTTAAATTGGAAAAATAAGAACATTCATAGATAATCCCCTTAATTAATTATAATTGAAGTTAAAAATTATAATAATTGAGATTTATTTGCTGAAAACATTAAAAAACCATCTGGCACCGCTCACGGAACGGGCGTACGTCTAACCTATTTGCAAGCTTAGAAGCTACTAGTGGCGCGGAATGTCAGTCGCATACCCCGGCGCTTACGCATATGCTTGCGGCGTTGAGACAATTCAGGTTCTCGCAATTCAGTCTAGTATGCAAGAGTGAGATGCGAATATAGTGTCGCGCTTCCCGCATACTATTCACCTATCGTCAAGACGAGGCACTCGCCGCGTTTAAATGCGAATTTGTTTTCGATCTTTACAAAACACCTCGATGTAGTCGATAAATTCTGATTATTATTAATATTATTTTTTAAATCAATGCGTAAATATATTATGGAGGAATACCTAAAATCTTAACCTTGTATTTATAATATTTATAGAGATATTGATGGTTATTAGAAGCAACGTGTAGAAGATACCCAACACAGGGAAGGAAAGGTTAAGGAGGTGTAGTATGTTGAGACTGTGCTGGGTATCAAAAGTAAACACTGCCTTTCTGAGACAAACTGAACCCTTAACTCATTTTTTTCAATTGATCTTTCAGAATGACCTTATTAAATTGAATAGACTTCTTGTAATGTATCACCTTTTTGCTCACCTTCTTTCAACAACTACTAAATGACATTAGAACTATTTTTTACATGTCATCGAAAGTATTTTGGTAATCTCCAATCGGAATCTCCTTGCATGATAAGAGACATTGGTGCGTCTTGCAGTTCATGGGATATGAAGAATCCGCCTCCAACATCACATCTTGAATGCATCGTAACCACTTCATTTTCTTGCATACCTTTATAACGTCTTCTACCTTTGTTTTGTTGCGAATCCATGTGTTTCGTTTACGGACTCTTTTAGTATATCTCAACATGCATCTCTCCATGCTCCTATGTCCGGTTTGGAGATTTTGTGTGTTCTGTGGTGTGAGCGTCCATATCTCGCAGCCATATGTAAGTACTGGGAGAATACACTGGTTGTAGAACTTTAGCTTCCAAGATATTGGTAGATTACTTTTGAAGATGATGTTCAAACGTCTAAATGAGTTCCACGCTAGTTCAGTCCTACGTGCTATTTACTCCGATATCCCACCTACCAAGGAAATAAATTGGCCCAAATACACATATTCCTGGACAAGTTCCAGCAGTTTTGAATGTATATGTTGAATAAATATGTAGACAGTGTACAGTCTTAATGTACTCAAGATTGTCTTTCTGTAGAACTAATAAAATAGTCTAAAGCGTTTACCTGTTTTCTTTGGCGATCAGAGACTTCTTGTCATCAGGGTCTTTCACTAGTGTCCACTTGACGTCTATCAGATCTTTCATCTTCAGTGGTTTGCTCGTCACGGGGCACATCACTCCACCTTCAAACAATTCACTTCATTAAATACTTAAATTTAGAGACAATAGGGCGCAAATATCATTATCCTATATAACATAAAGATACAATTTTTTTTAATTTCCTATTTTGTTTTTAAAGAATAGATATGACCGAAATCATAGGTATGCTTAAATCCTCGAACACTAGGCGGAAAAAATGCCTGTCGTTCGAGGGGAGTAGCACAGCGACGATTTTCCGCACGGAAGTCCAGTGTGTTACCGCGCGGCCATGCACCTCTATTGATACTATCATATATTTTATGGAATAACACTTTTGTTTAATACAGTAAAATTTGGTTGGCTTAATGCCACGTGGCAATCTCTTCCAACAAACTGTTTATTAGTCTTCCCAGTTCACCGCTCATCTTTTTTTACGTTCGTCCTTTACTTTCCATGCAGTGAGACTCTGGAATCAGTTACAAACCAATGTTAGACTCGCTCCGTCCTTGGCATGCTTTAAGAAGCGACTGAAAAATCTCTTAATTTCTAGTCAGTAATATAACGTGTTTCATTCCTGATTTTTCCTTTCCTCTCCACCATCCCTTCCTTTTCCTTTGATCGATATCTCACTTTATATGAAAAGGAATGTTCGGGTGATTGTCTGTCTTTGTGGGTTTTATGGGCATATGCTCACGTATGTGTTAATGGATTTCGTGGGGATGGATACTCGTTTGAATGTTTTTTTGCGATCATATAACTTGCTTCATTTACTTTTGTTTGTTTAGTTGGAAGAGACAGCAGCCTGGCAATAAGCCTGCCAGAATGTATTTGCAATAAAAGTGTTAAATAAATAAAAAAATACTTAAATTGCTTTATCTAAATAATTATTAAGAATATTTTTATGAAACTTGTTTAAAATTGTTTAATATAATAATTTTGTTTTTTTATCGTATGCAATTCTGGCAACATTCTCAATTGTAGACAGCTACAACACGTTGCGGATCTCACTTCTCTTGAATTACTCGCGTATGTGTTCATGAATTTCGTGGAGATGGATAGTCATTTGAATGTTTTTGGAAACTATGTAACTAGCTTCGATTACTTTTGTCTGGTTGATTGGAAGAGATTGCCGCATGGCAATAAGCCCGCCAGATTGTATTTGCAATAAAAGTGTTAAAAATAATAAATATCCTGTATTTATTTTTCTCATTGTGAAGATTTTTTACTGATGAACAATCTCAGGGTTTATATTACAACAGAAATCTGGTGACCTTAAATATGTATATCCCGTTTATGGGACGCATCATCGGTGATCCCTGTAGCTGCGGTGGTGTGTCCTCTCACGGGCGGGTGAGCGCGCGCGCGCGCGCGCGAGCTCAGTGGTGCCCGTGCGCCACAGGAACTTATCAAGAACTTGCAAACACAAAAAATTAACAATAGCAATACCTTCAGGCTTCTGCAGTTTATTTTTCTTAGCATCTGGCAACTGGGAAGGAACCCAGAAGCTGGGCAAATCCTTATTTTTCCCATTGGCCATGTTAGAAACAGATTCTTCCCTATGTCCACTTGTAGACGCTTTTACTGCTGTTGAACTTACAATATTCTTCTCGTCATTCATAAACTTGATCAGATTAGATCTCTTTTCGGCCGCTGCGAGCTCCGCCAAATCGTTTTCTTCCCTTTTCTTTTGCTTTTCGTATTCTTTCAACTGCCGACTGTGTTCGTTTTTCTTTGTGATGATATACTGTAATATCGCTTCTTTATCGAACAAGTAGCCGTCTCTGGTTAGTACAGGGTCTCGGCATGGCTGTAATGTTAAATTACAGCAATCGAACCCTCTAATCGAGTCTTTTCCGACTCGCTGTGTGCTAGAACCGTATCCTGATGCAGCGGCGTCTTTTTTCTTCTCGTGGTACGTGTATACGGCGCCTGCGGTACAATTACGGGCGTGACGAGTCATTTCTTAAGTAATTTCAATATTATAAAAAAAAATCAATAATACAGAGATCGCGTGAACACAACTGTTATAACAACTGTAAATTGTCAACTGAACTTGTCAACAAACAAATATGGCGGATTCATAGAGAATGAACAAAGTTTTATCTATAGACAATACATGATATTTTGATAAACATAAAGTACGGTTCATACTACTGGAATAAGGTTTTGACTTTTTAATATCGAAGATACACACCATTGCGTAATTTCCCTGTAGATAGGATGAAGCACCAAACATTCACATCTTTTACATGCATATGATATACCTTCTCATACAACTATTACGATTTCTTTGATCTATATTTTATTCTTTCAAAATACCATTTACTTGATACAACCATACCTTTCTTGGTCTTCCTCTCTTTAGGTTTCCACTCACATTTGCACTATATATTTGTTTTTTTTTTAGTTTTTCTTTATGAATTAATTTTGACCAAACCATCTCTACGTGCTCTTCTTCATCTTAATCAACACACCAGTCTTAAATTCACACTTAATAAACTTTGAAGATCTTGTGACCTTTTTTTGTAAAAGTATACAGCTTATATAATGTTGTTCTTGAGATGCTCTCTTATTGGAGGCTGGCCACCATCTTGACGGTCTCTATCTAATTTGCTGCAGACCGGAACTCAGTAAAACTGTATCCAAAACAATCGCAAAAATTTTTTTATTCAAGAGAATCCATTTACTTTTAAGCCAAGTCTTTTTCGGCCTTCTTAAACATTTTTTTTCATTAATGATCAGTTCATCCACACCGAGAAAAAATAGATGATAAACTAGACACCGCATCTCTTGACTTAAGAACTTGTGGGAATAGTTTAGATGTAGTTTTATTAAATTGTTCCGGGCTGTAGTGAACATGATATGAATTGCTTTAATAATGGCCAACTTCCGACAGGAAATAACATCTCAAAAAGAAAAAGATCAGTTGTAAACATGTATCTGAAGCCCCTGATTATGTGCCTGAGGTATTCCAATTTGCGAATCTTCACAGTGCTAAACAATTATCATTCCTTATCAAAAGCAATTCTACATTTGTAACATGATCTGTCTGGGAAATCTTGAGGATACGTCTGTATATTTTTATTTCTCACTCATTCCTACGTGATATTTACTGGTCCAGTATTTACGTCTCCATTCCGTAAATAAGAGTTGAGAAGATTTAGTAGTGAACCATATTATGCATTCTTAATTCCATGCTCAGGTTTCGGTTTGTAAAACAAGGATCCACTTTATTTAATCTATAAGAAAAAATAATCAAATGTGTGCGAAACCAATGACAATGTTAGATGATACAGACAAAAAAAAAACAATACTATACTAGACAAAACGATGTTCAGTAATTTTAATTATTTTATCAACTTTAATATAAGCCTCAATTCTAATAAATAACAAGTTATTTAGGTAAATACTCGTACATTACTTTAGGTTGTATTGGGGCAAATTTGTGAGCTGTCACAGGACTCATCCTAGAATTTCCGAACTATAGTATTAATTCAAAGTGGATCTTGGCCTATTTAAATATAGATACAAATCATACAATACATTAGAAAGTCAGTATAATGAAAATTAAGAATTAAAAAGTCAGTTTAGAGAAAAAAAAATCGATTTAAAAAAAACGATTCGATTTGTAAAAAAAACGATTTTACCCCATCCCTTTGAGATATGACATTTCAAACGTCACAGGGACCATCCTACATTTTCTTGAGTATAACACAAATTCCCTTAAATAGTGGATGCTGTGAGAGTTATTTAGAATAAATAATGTGGCAGCTTACCCCTGGCCCCAAGATCAGAAAACATAGCTGGCGTTCATAGTAAACAAATCAACCGTAAGAAGTCATGTTTCACATATGCACTACACTCCATCTAAAGCCGAATGTGTTACTTCAACATTGTATCGGTCGTATGCGTCATCTAAAATATGATTTATGTATATTTTCTTCTTTATTTTATATTTAAAGATGTTTTGTTTGATATATGGTACTTGCTGTGTACCGATTATAATGAAATGTTCCTTCGCGAGAGTTACTATAAAAAATCGGCCGGTCCATGCAAGCGAAAACGTGCGAGGTATGTTGTATCTCGCAAGCCATGACGGCATACACGGGCGAAAATAGAAGCTTACAATGAGCGATTGGCCGCACATAAAGAACGCAAAACACCATTAATATATTCTCAGTTTCTCGAACGTCTACTGTCTTTTACTGACGACCAACTTCTATCTGCTAAAAAGGAATCTTTTCACCCTGCTATTTTTCACCGGAAACGCGTAAAGTGAGCCGAAATATCCTAGTATCGAGCGACAGCCATCCACTTATTCAACAGTCTTTGTACGGTGCTGTACAAAGTGGTCCTTCGAGCCGGATCTCCTGCATCACTGTACTGTACACCCATCTATCTCGGTTCTCGCGTGCTAGTTTATTTTAATAACTGAGCGTAATGATAGTATATAACATTGTGTTATATAACTCTTATTTATATAGAAAAAGGATAGTATGGCATTATAATGTTTGCACTGAATATTCACTATCGCCGTTGTTGCTGGACCTCTTAGTCGAGGATCCCCTCGCTATTCCAACGTCAATTAAGTTGGAAAGCGAAGTTGTGCCATAGAGTTTATTTTTTAAGTAAGTGAGTCGCTGCAAACCAGCAAACTCACCGGCCACACCGCTGTACAGTGCCCGGCGGTAAGTAATACACATAGTTTGTAGAGCGTCATCTCTGTCATTCGTACACATGCTCAGTCGCAATTTATCAGTCGTTACCGGACCGGACTGTTGTTATAGTTTGGAAAATGTAGGATGAGTCCTGTGATAGCTCACAAATTTGCCCCAATACAACCTTATGTAATGTATTTACCTAAATAACTTGATATTTATTAGAATTGAGGCTTATATTAAAGTTGATAAAATAATTAAAATTACTGAACATCGTTACAAGGTTGTATTGGGGCAAATTTGTGAGCTGTCACAGGACTCATCCTACATTTTCTGAACTATAGCGCATCGTGCGACAGAGACGACGCTCTACAAAAGATGTGTATTACTTACCGCCGGGTACTGTAATGGATTCGATGGCACACCGAAGTGAGACGATCGAAGCAGACCACTATTTTTTCAAAAGCAGACTACTATTTTTTAGAAGTCATAGGTATCCTTACACCCCCAAATACTAGGCAAAAAATACCTGTATCATTGTATTGTATTAAACTTTCAGTGTATACAGTACAACCTGGTGGGCTTATTGCAATGTGGCAATCTCTTCCAACCAACCAGAAAGATGTTCAAGTGGCCTTAAAGGAAAAGGAGACTGGGATTATTTAAAAAAAAAAGTGGGTTCCAACGGGATTTAAACCCGCAACCACCGAGCTGGGAGACAGGCGTCTTACCAACTAGGATACAGAGGTTGTCATTCGAGGGGAGTAATGCAGCGCGGGGTTCAAACCGGAGACCTTCCGCAAAGAAGTTCAACACGTTATCACATGACCTCTAATATATTATACGAGTACAGTACATAGGCATGTGCAGACTTTGTCTTGACAGTTGGACTTCTTCTTTATCCCCATACGACACTTGAAGGGAACGTAGATTTTGTATATAGTCAGAAGACTCTCGTTACGCCACTGTGCCACATTGAAAATGAAAACGAATTTCGGCCGGTTTTTCAGACTAAATAAAAAAGACAAAAAATATTTTTCCAACACATTTTTTTACAGTTTGTTTATTGATGAGAATATACAAAAAATATTTGAAAAAAAAAAAACGAAAATTGAAGATGTTATCAGCTGTCGTAAAAAGGAGGGGGAGCTGGTCGACATGACTGGAACTCTTTCGTATATCTGAAACAAAAATCATATACAGTTTCTTAATAATAAATAATGTCGTTATAGTTGGTACCAAAGAGAAAATAAAAAGTCGTAAAATGGCGGCTGTCTGAAAATAAAATCTTTGTTTTTTTTTTTACCAGTTTTTTTTTATTTTTTTAATTTTTCAAGGTAGGGACGATATAAAAACATTTATCAAAGTTTCTTATAAAATTTGAAGGCAATCGGTTGAATACAACTTGAGATTTTATGTCGACCAGGTCGAAAAAAATAGTTTCGATAAAAACGCGTTTAAAGTTTTGAGATTATTGTCCGAGTCATTCCGGTGCGGCGCAATTGCTGCCTCATTTATAGCTACGAGTATAACTTCGTAAATATTGAGAATTTTAAAATGTCCTTTTGAGAACATATTCTTAAAGATCTAAACTTGAAGAATATACAAAAAAAACCTTTTTTTTTTTTATTTCTAGAGTAGAAATACCCCCTTATTGTAAATTTTAAACTGAAACTATCCTAAAGTTAATTTGAATTGAAAAGCATCCCTTAAATATGACGCAATGAATGAATATGTTGCAAAATATGCACGCGTCAATTGTGAATCATTCGTACGTCAAAACAGTTTTATTGGATATTGATAATTATAATTGTTTTTTTTTCTTAATATATCGTGATTCACGGAATATATTGGAAACGTGGTATACTTATAAATTTAAAGTTGTTTTAAATTGTCATTTTCTTGTAATTACGTAGATCAGCGTTTCCCAAACTGTGGTACGCGAAACAATATTCGCTCTGTCTGTTGAGAGACATAAATACTTGCATATGTAGAACCGAAGCGAACACTCGGTAACGAACATGTTCGATAACAACCGACGCGTGCCAATCAGGTGATTTATCAAACAACACCCGAATGGATTCATGGGTTCATTTGTATGGTACCCTTCAACTTCTATGATTTTTTATTTCAGAGATATTGAAGAGCGTGTCTGAGAGACAACTTAGTCTTCGACCCCAATAATCAAACCTTCATGTTTAGAGCCACTGGATAAGGCACGGAACTTGTTGTTCGTATTTGCACGTATAATCAATACTACAACATGTGAAGAGGCAACAACACTCGTACAGTACCCGGTGGTAAGTAATACACACCGGGCTTAAGAAAGAGATTGTCGGCCATAATCGGCTAACTACGGCTTTGTAGAGCGTCGCATTTGTCGGTGGTATGCTGATTTCAAACGCGGTCGTACAGACACAAATGACGCTGAACGCTCTCGTCGTCCAAATGAGGCTGTTACACCAGAAAACATAAAAAACCTTCAAAATCGTGATGGAAAATCGTCAAGTAAAGTTGCGTGAGATAGCTGACATTCTGAAGATATCATTTGGTAGTGTTTACACTATTTTGCATGAACATTTGGTCATGAAAAAACTTTTTTCGAAATGGGTGCCGCGTCTGCTCTCAATGGAACAGAAACAACAACGCATCGATGATTCGAAGCGTTGTTTGGCACTGTTGTACGGATGGAGGACATATACAATTGAGTAAAGGTTGTATGCAGTTCGCAGAAGACATTCAAAGAAAAAAACGTCGATGGTCTGCTCATCCATTCCACGCATGCATAAAGGGCATTCTTTTATATGGATTATATGCCTATCACAAATTGACTAATATAGTCATTTTTTGTGGCAGCAGCGACAAGTGCCTTAATCCTTTTAATCCTACGGGGCGGATTATCGGCCCCAACTGGTGTATGCGAAAAATCCCACGGGGCCGATCATCGGCCTCAAAGTTTTCAAACAAGTTTTTATGTTGACTAAAAAAATATAAAAATATTTTTTTCATGAAATATAAACATTTATTATTATTTTACACTCTACTCGTACAGGGAGGTAAACACAAAAAAAAAAGGTTTCGAAACTAAATATTAACTGAGATAAAAAATAAAATACAATCTACTGGTTTTTTTTGCCAAAAAATGCTTGCGATTTTTTGCACATTTTATGCAAAATATGCTGGGATTAAAAGGGTCAATCCCCCATTTTGTACTAGACTTTCTATTAAACTCATCACGGGCAATAGATATTCATTAATTCATCCGATAGATGTCACTATTCTAATTTAAAATTTCAAACAGCAAATTTGTTTAAATACAGGGATTGCTATAAAAATAATACGTTGTTATGACTTCCATGCGGAAGGTCGCCGGCTCGAACCCCACGCTGTGGTACTTCCCTCGAATGAAACAAGTATTTTTTCCAATACTTATGACTTCGGTCATATCTATTGTTTAAAAAAAAAGTAAAACAAAACATGACAGTGTGCTCCTATCGTCTCACTTCGGTGTGCTATCGAATCCAGTACAGCTGTATGGTCGGTGAGTTGTCTGGTGTGCAACAACTCACTCACTTAAAAAAAACGCACGGCACGTTGAAGTGACGAGGGGATCCTCATCTGCGAGGCCAAGCAACGAAGAATATGTAACTGTTGCACAATATATTATTTATAGTTAAGGCATTAACATTGTGGAAGTTTAAAGACATTGTAATTTGTTTTATCAAACACTGATTATTCCACTTTTTGTAACGGTATAACCCAACCGGTTTCGAGTCAGTGCATCGAGGTGAACATCTGGCAACACATATATCCCAAGAATCTCTCCGCTGCTCGCCGAGGTTGTTCCATGCCTCCCTCAACCCGCAGTCCCCGAACGAATGTTTATCGTTAGAAGCGTGTATCTCGGTACCAGTTCGAACATAATTCAGTCTTGTTTGTGCTCCCCTGATGATGAGATAAAAGCCTTGAAACCGGTAGGGTTATGCCGTTACAAAAAGTGGAATAAACAGTGTTTGATAAAATAAATTACAATGTTCCACAATACTTCAATGTACTTAATATTTTTAAATTAAAAGTGGAGGAATGGCGATAAATATTTCTCTAAAGGGGTACGAGTGTATTGAAAGTTTGGGAAACACTGACATAGATTTATATAAAAGAGAGTTATTTATCACATACTTACCATAAATTGTTTTCTATTGATAACTGCACAATTAGATACCATTTCATAAAAGGTAAAGGCAAACTCTGTTATTTACAAAATATAGTAAATCCTCGATTATCCGGAATCGTTTCAATCTGATTGCGGTTTAACCGGAGAAGGGTACAATTTCAATTATTTTTATAATATTTCGAAATATAATTTTCATTTATATAAACCCTCCCTGTATATCTGTTTCTTAGTCTTTCTTCATTCGTTCATTCCACATGCCCAAACCATCTCAATGTGTTCTTCTTCATCTTACCTAACACATCAGCCTTTCAGGTTCATCCCTTATCACTTTATTCCGTATTCTAGCATACATTGTCACTTCATGTTTTTTTCTCAATGCACGCATTTTGTTATGGCCTTTTGCAACGAAAACACTTTTAGAATTTCAACTGTGTAATTTTATTTGTATAGTCGTTGAATTACATTGAAGTATAATATTAACAATATTATAGAAGTAATAATAACGATGATGTTAACATCGTAGTGGTTTTAAGAATAATGATTGCTGCCTCTGATATGACGTCCTATTTAAAACAAAGATAACCATACGCACGACCTTTCGACAGATTAAGAAGGAATTTTTCGGATATGTTATCGATGTCCTTAAGATCAAATCGATATCAGGCGATTTGTCTCGTTCGCAGTTTACTTCCATTTAGTGATACCAAATCTTTATTGAATTTGGATAGTAAACCGCCATCAAGATAATAAATTTAAACATAATACATTGAGTTAAGTTTGACATACGCTTGATAACACTAATATTTATAGGTTCTAGATAACATAGTACAGAAATGGTTAACATCGATAAGCTTAACATTGGTTTGCATGATAACTTATAATATTTATTGGAAGTGGATAAGATTATATGATAAGATTAGCATATTAACATTGGTAGGGATACATTACGATTTCAATTGCATTTATTTGGCTCATCTTAGTATTTGGCTCATCTTAGTATTTGGTTCATCTTAGTATTTGGCTCATCTTAGTATTTTTTCACGTCCAAGTTTAACTGCCATACATCATATTTACAAGAAATATACACAATTTGCGAAAAAACAACAGGTAATTTAATTTGGACATAATTTTAATGGGTCTGGCTTTGTTGCGTTTCATTTGTAATTTTTTTAAATGTAAAAATAACCTCCGTGGCCTAGTTGATAAGATACCTGTCTACCAGCCCGGAGGTTGCGGGTTCAAATCCCGCTGGATCCCAGATTTTTTAAAAAAGGATTCCAGTGTGGTTTTTCACTTAAGGCCTCTTTAACATCTTTATGGTTGGTTAGAAGAGATTGCCACATGGAAATAAGTCCGCCAGGCAACAAAAGTGTAATACAGTACAATACAATACATTGATATACGAGTATATCAAAATTAAACTGTCGGAATTGATAATATGTAACAGAAAATAAAACTGGCAAAGTTACCAACACGCCATCTATTGGATGTTTCCATTTGCAAATTATTATTCGAGTGCGATTAGATTCAGTGTTTTCTTTTTAAAAATCATTAGGATAATGTATAAATGTAAAATATTGGTTCTTGCCATATCATAAAAACATAAAACAATTATTGAATGCTCTGTGGTAGCTGTGAAGGCCATCATATTGCCATTTACAAGCACTTAGAACTTTAAGACCCGAATCAAAATATCCTTTTCCAGTCCCCAGTTTTTTTATGGATTGTGATTTTTGTGAAGGGTTTACTGAAATAGTTATATCAAATTAAATATTAGGAATATTGTAACGAAACTTTGCATATTTCTTTAAAATGCTTGAATAATTAAGTTTAGTACAGTACCCGGCGGTAAGTAATACACATCGTTTGAAGAGCGTCGTCTCTGTCGCACGATGCGCTAAAAGTCCGGTCCGGTAACGATTGACAAATCGCGACAGAACACGTGTATGAATGACAGAGACGACGCTCTACAAACGATGTGTTACTTACCGCCGGGTAATGTACTATAATTATGTCAACATTCTCCTTTATGGAGAGCTACATTACATTCCTTATACATGTACGGGGTCTCCCTTCTCTTCTTGTGTGCAGCACATACCTTTATAGAGAGCTACATCACACTCCTTACACATGTACCGGGTCTCCCTTCTCTTCTTGTGTGCAGCACATACCTTTATAGAGAGCTATATCACACTCCTTACACATGTACCGGGTCTCCCTTCTCTTCTTGTGTGCAGCACACACCTTTATAGAGAGCTACATCACACTCCTTACACATGTACCGGGTCTCCCTTCTCTTCTTGTGTGCAGCACATACCTTTATAGAGAGCTACATCACACTCCTTACACATGTACCGGGTCTCACTTCTCGTCTTGTGTGCAGCACATATCTTTATAGAGAGATACATCACACTCTTTACACATGTACCGGGTCTCCCTTTTCTTCTTGTGTGCAGCACACACCTTTATAGAGAGCTACATCACACTCCTTACACATGTACCGGGTCTCCCTTCTCTTCTTGTGTGCAGCACATACCTTTATAGAGAGCTATATCACACTCCTTACACATGTACCGGGTCTCCCTTCTCTTCTTGTGTGCAGCACACACCTTTATAGAGAGCTACATCACACTCCTTACACATGTACCGGGTCTCCCTTCTCTTCTTGTGTGCAGCACACACCTTTATAGAGAGCTACATCACACTCCTTACACATGTACCGGGTCTCCCTTCTCTTCTTGTGTGCAGCACATACCTTTATAGAGAGCTATATCACACTCCTTACACATGTACCGGGTCTCCCTTCTCTTCTTGTGTGCAGCACACACCTTTATAGAGAGCTACATCACACTCCTTACACATGTACCGGGTCTCCCTTCTCTTCTTGTGTGCAGCACACACCTTTATAGAGAGCTACATCACACTCCTTACACATGTACCGGGTCTCCCTTCTCTTCTTGTGTGCAGCACACACCTTTATAGAGAGCTACATCACACTCCTTACACATGTACCGGGTCTCCCTTCTCTTCTTGTGTGCAGCACATACCTTTATAGAGAGCTATATCACACTCCTTACACATGTACCGGGTCTCCCTTCTCTTCTTGTGTGCAGCACACACCTTTATAGAGAGCTACATCACACTCCTTACACATGTACCGGGTCTCCCTTCTCTTCTTGTGTGCAGCACATACCTTTATAGAGAGCTACATCACACTCCTTACACATGTACCGGGTCTCACTTCTCGTCTTGTGTGCAGCACATATCTTTATAGAGAGATACATCACACTCTTTACACATGTACCGGGTCTCCCTTTTCTTCTTGTGTGCAGCACACACCTTTATAGAGAGCTACATCACACTCCTTACACATGTACCGGGTCTCCCTTCTCTTCTTGTGTGCAGCACATACCTTTATAGAGAGCTACATCGCACTCCTTACACATGTACCGGGTCTCACTTATCTTCTTGTGTGCAGCACATCTCTTTATAGAGAGCTACATCACACTCTTTACACATGTACCGGGTCTCACTTATATTCTTGTGTGCAGCACATACCTTTATAGAGAACTACATCACACTCCTTACACATGTACCGGGTCTCCCTTCTCTTCTTGTGTGCAGCACATACCTTTATAGAGAGCTACATCACACTCCTTACACATGTACCGGGTCTCCCTTCTCTTCTTGTGTGCAGCACATACCTTTATAGAGAGCTACATCACACTCCTTACACATGTACCGGGTCTCACTTCTCGTCTTGTGTGCAGCACACACCTTTATAGAGAGATACATCACACTCTTTACACATGTACCGGGTCTCCCTTCTCTTCTTGTGTGCAGCACATACCTTTATAGAGAGCTATATCACACTCCTTACACATGTACCGGGTCTCCCTTCTCTTCTTGTGTGCAGCACATACCTTTATAGAGAGCTACATCGCACTCCTTACACATGTACCGGGTCTCACTTATCTTCTTGTGTGCAGCACATCTCTTTATAGAGAGCTACATCACACTCTTTACACATGTACCGGGTCTCACTTATATTCTTGTGTGCAGCACATACCTTTATAGAGAACTACATCACACTCCTTACACATGTACCGGGTCTCCCTTCTCTTCTTGTGTGCAGCACATCTCTTTATAGAGAGCTACATCGCACTCCTTACACATGTACCGGGTCTCCCTTTTCTTCTTGTGTGCAGCACACACCTTTATAGAGAGCTACATCACACTCCTTACACATGTACCGGGTCTCCCTTCTCTTCTTGTGTGCAGCACATACCTTTATAGAGAGCTATATCACACTCCTTACACATGTACCGGGTCTCCCTTCTCTTCTTGTGTGCAGCACACACCTTTATAGAGAGCTACATCACACTCCTTACACATGTACCGGGTCTCCCTTCTCTTCTTGTGTGCAGCACATACCTTTATAGAGAGCTACATCACACTCCTTACACATGTACCGGGTCTCACTTCTCGTCTTGTGTGCAGCACATATCTTTATAGAGAGATACATCACACTCTTTACACATGTACCGGGTCTCCCTTTTCTTCTTGTGTGCAGCACACACCTTTATAGAGAGCTACATCGCACTCCTTACACATGTACCGGGTCTCACTTATCTTCTTGTGTGCAGCACATCTCTTTATAGAGAGCTACATCACACTCTTTACACATGTACCGGGTCTCCCTTCTCTTCTTGTGTGCAGCACATATCTTTATAGAGAGATACATCACACTCTTTACACATGTACCGGGTCTCCCTTTTCTTCTTGTGTGCAGCACACACCTTTATAGAGAGCTACATCGCACTCCTTACACATGTACCGGGTCTCCCTTCTCTTCTTGTGTGCAGCACATACCTTTATAGAGAGCTACATCGCACTCCTTACACATGTACCGGGTCTCACTTATCTTCTTGTGTGCAGCACATCTCTTTATAGAGAGCTACATCACACTCTTTACACATGTACCGGGTCTCACTTATATTCTTGTGTGCAGCACATACCTTTATAGAGAACTACATCACACTCCTTACACATGTACCGGGTCTCACTTCTCTTCTTGTGTGCAGCACATACCTTTATAGAGAGTTACATCACACTCCTTACACATGTACCGGGTCTCCCTTCTCTTCTTGTGTGCAGCACATACCTTTATAGAGAGCTACATCGCACTCCTTACACATGTACCGGGTCTCACTTATCTTCTTGTGTGCAGCACATCTCTTTATAGAGAGCTACATCACACTCTTTACACATGTACCGGGTCTCACTTATATTCTTGTGTGCAGCACATACCTTTATAGAGAACTACATCACACTCCTTACACATGTACCGGGTCTCCCTTCTCTTCTTGTGTGCAGCACATGCCTTTATAGAGAGCTACATCACACTCCTTACACATGTACCGAGATCGTTTTCGGGCTGCCCGGGACAAAGATGTCTACTCTCAGGTTATATTCAACATTGGGGGGGGGGGGGGGGCTGACATGACACTGGGAAGAAGAAGAAGACGTACTACAAAAAATCTTTTGTAGATCTTTTGATATGTAATAGAAACAAATTCAGCTTTAGGTGGAGTGCAGTAAAACTTTTATACAATTTTACAATAGGTAATTTGCCCAGGTTTCCGAAGTACTGATTTAAGACTTTTATAACATTTTTCTGGTTGGTTTAATGAGATTTCTACATGGAAATAAACCCGCCAGGTTGTTTACAAAACCCCTTCTGTTCACAGATAACGAGACTCTGAAGAAATGCGCTGGCTTCTAATGATCTTCCTTGTTTTCTTGGTGGCTTCCTGCCAGGGTTTCGTGGGCAGACACCTTCTGGAGGATGGCGTGCTGCCAGGTGATGATGGCGGAGAAGAGCTCGTACCAAAGGTATATATTTTTTATTTACCATTAGTCACTTGAATTGAGAGTTAGTATTCGATAATGACTGATTCGCTTCGTTGACGTCATGCTAGATCATTCGCTCACATTTAAACCTCATCTGCAATATCTTATACGTGCATGGCAGCGAGGTAACGTACTGAACTTCCGTGCGGAAGGTCAACAGTTCGAATCCCGCTCTGTGCTACTCCCCTCGAATTACAGAGGCAATTGTGAGCTATAGGATCCAGCACAGTGGCATGGCTAGTGAGTTTGCTGGTGTGCAACAACTCACTCACTTATCGAACGCTAATCACGAAAAATGAAGTTTGTGAAGTTGAAACTATTCACAGATACTTACGTACTCAGGATATTATATAATTCTTTCGTCAGAAGTCATTTGAAATATTGTTCTATGGTATAATATGGGCGCCACTAAAGATTATGTATTCACTCATGCTAGAAAGGGTTCAGAAAAGATTTCTCCGTTGTCTCTACATGAGAGAGTATGGACATTATCTAGTCTCCTTACTCGGGATGCTAAGTTACAGATCATTAGAGAGGGGAAGATCTCTTCGATTGGGTGTTCCCTTTTTTTGCTTGCTGAGGGGTGATTCAGTAAACCCATCCGTCCTAAACAGTCGTAGTTTGTATAATATGTTCCCGATTATTATTTGAGACAACGCACCCATAAATTTTTCTATCAACCTATACGTCGAACTAACTTGCTTTTGGAGATGCCGGTAGGTAGAGCAATCACACTGTTTAACCGTGTTGTGTCCTCATATATGTTAGACGTGTTTCATGTGTCCCTCAGCTTCTTCAGGAACAATATCTTAAATCTAGTGTAATACTTGAAATAATTTTAAATTTTACACTATTTAACACGCTACATTTTATCATAATGTTTTAGTGTAACATATACATTTACACAATTGTTTTTATCAAATAAGTATTAAAATTTTGAATTGTTTAATATTGGGTGTTAACATAAGTTGTGTCCGTTTTTTTTTCCAAATGAAGAGAACAGGAGAACACAACAAAAATAAATTACAACAAATTAGTTAATAATATATTCTCTTTCATTATTTACAACTTCTTGCCAACGTTCTACAAGTTTTTCAATGCCTGTGCGATAAAATCCATCCGGTCTTGACTCGAGGAATTCGTCTAGCCATATCCGCAATTCGACGTCATTGTTGAAGGAAACGCCGCGCAAATAGTTCGAAAGCGACCGGAAAAGGTGAAAACCGATGACGCGAGGTCTGGAGAATATGGAGGGTGCGGCAGGACTTCCCAACCAAGCGTTTGAATGGCATTTTTCGTAATGTTGGCGATATAAGGGCGGGTGTTATCGTGTTGCAGAATAACGCCATATTGCCGATCCGGCCTTTTTTCTCCTCCATGTCTTTCAGGTCGAAATTACCGTCTTTGAAATGCAAAAACCATCGACGAACTTTCCTTCCGTTCATAGCATCTTCACCGTACACTTCGCAAATATCGCGAGCAGCTTTGGCAGCTTTATTCTCTCGATTGAACGCGAACAGAAGGAAGTGTCGAAAATGCTCACTTTCGTCTACTTGACATTCCATTTTGAAAGCTTGTAATCAAATAAAATAATATATGTAATGTAAAAGCAAACACAATATCTTGTAGAACAGAAAAAAATATTTCGAATGACGTATAACCTTTACCATTTTGTTTTACTTTTGGTGCTCATTTTTAAATTTGGAAAAAAACGGACACAACTTATGTTAACACCTAAGACATGTTGTATCGGACGTATGCGTCACCTAAAATACTCGTATATGAGTTTATTTGTGTAATTGCTGTGTAAATATTGATATTTGTACCTATTGTAATGAAATATTCCTTATGCTTGGCCTTCGCAATAGTCACTATACATAATCGAACAGCCCATGCATGCAGAAAGTGCGCGGTATACATGGTATCTAGCAAGTATCTAGTTAGCCGCGAGGGCATACACGGGGAAATAAAGGGACTTACGATGAGGGATGGACTGCATATAAGGAACAAAAATATATTCTGAGTTCCTGGAACGTCTACTGTGTTTTATTTACGACAAACTTCTACCTGCTAAAGAGGAATCTCTTCACCCTACTACTTTTCACCGAAAACGCAAGAAGTAAAGTGATATCTACGAGTATTGAGCGGCAGTCATCCAGTCTTTGTACCGGTACCGGTGGTGTACATATGTTGTGTTTTGTAACATACTTGTTATGTTTGGTCCTTGTACGAATTAGAGAAATCTGTAATGTTCAAAGGACCTGTAGGAACTACTGTCGTCGCTGAAATATTGTCAACATACACGGCCAACGACTGACGAAACGACCTTTGGATATGTCCAAAGGTCGCATACCAAAACATTGATATTGTTTACCGAAGCGAGATAAAAATATATTGCGGGCGCACTCCCGCGCCCGTTCTGAAATGTATAAATACCTACTTACCGATAAATAAAGCATCATTAATCACTATTTATTATTCATTGATTCATTCACTCTCTCTTTCCGCAACGCTAATTGACGTATTTTATTTAAATACCAAACAATCAAAATCATCAGCACGTTCCACTAGAACCATTCCGCTAAAGACCTGAAAAAAAAAATTAATAAATGGAGTTTAAATATAAAGACGAATTGGTATGGCCAAATTTATCAAGATATAAAAAAATGATCTTGATGGAGAACAAGATTTTGTGAGAACTCTAGTTTCCTTCATAGAATGGAAACGTGGATACTGAGGCAAAAGGAGATATGCTTTCGAGATGTGATATTATACTTGGGAAAATGTAGGATGGTTCCTGTGACGTTCGAAACATCATGTCTCAAAGGGATGGGGTAAAATCGTTTTATTTAAACATCGAATAGTTTTTTTATAAATCGAAAAATTGTATTTCTCTAAACTGACGTTTTAATTCCTAATTTTCATTATACTGACTTTCTAATGTATTGTATGATTTGTATCTATCTTTAAATATGTCAAGATCCACTATGAATTAATACTAATTACGAACATTTAATTTTAGGTATAAATTTTTTTTAAATCCAATTATCGTATACTCCATCCCTAGCCAATGCAGACTAACGTAGTGACTTTTGAAAAACGTCACCAAATATTATTTGATTTTAACAATCTGCCACATTTTTGCTAATGTGTAACAAGATGTATTAATTTGTCATTATTGTTAGTTTTATGTAATGTATATTTACCTAAATAACTTGCTATTTATTACAATCGAGGCTTATATTAAAGTTGATAAAATAATTAAAATTACTGAACGTCGTTACAAAATTGTATTGGGGCAAATTTGTGAATTGTCACAGGGATAGTGCTATAATTTCTTAAGTATAGTGATTAATGCTTCAAATTTCATGGACTGCAGGATATGTTTATTCTTCAGGATCTACAGGTGAATTAGGTGCGTGGTAAAGCATTAGACGTCATGCGGAAAGTCGCCAGTTCAAACCCTGTGCTACTCCCTTCGATTGACGAAAGCAATTTTTCGTCTAGTATTCTGGAGTAGAAGCATACCAATGACATATCTATTCTTACAAAATAAAAAAAAACATCTCGTTATGCTCGGATTGTCTCCCTTCAGTGTGCCATTGGATCTGTTGAATAAAAAATTATATCTCTTTTTTTTCCAGATCCTTGTAGAAGAATTGGAGGACTAGACTTTATTTATCTTATTTAAAACCCGTTTTATCTATGCATTCATTTCTGATGTCTGTATAAAAAAAGTTTTTCTGCAAGAAAAAGTAAAATAAATAAATATTCACTTCGTATTATTTTTGTTTCATCCACCTTTTAAATTGTATTTGTTTTTATTTAAGGCGTTAACAATATACCGTATTGACCCGACTATAGGGCGACCCTGATTATAAGGTGACCCCTATTTTTTAATCCTGTTTTTGAAGAAAAAAATGTTTCCCTCACTATTATGAATAAATTAAATGCAAAATGTTTAACGAAAAATATTTTTTAATATTTACCGAGATAATAGTGTACATGTTTAAACATGAAAAGAAGAAATAAAAAAGTCCAACTACAGTAGCTGATCAGATCAGGCAGAGTCACACATGGCTATAGCATATAGGCAGCATCCTCAGTATCAGTCCCATCTCATCTCATCCTCAGTGATATTATCCTCTTCGGAATCCTCACTCATATTTTCCCACACAATATCATCTTCAGTACCGTCCATTTTACTACGCACATGCTATAATATGTGTAAACAATGACACCTTTTGAACGCTCTCATTACAATGATGCCATTTCACGGAGAAAAGTAGCAGGGAGTAGATGGTTGCAAGTAAAAGGCAGTAAACAGAGTGAACTGAGAATGTATTTCCTAGGCATTTGGCGTTCCTTATGTGTGGCCAATCGCTCATTGCAAGCACGTGTTTCCGCCCATGCATGCCGTCATAACTTGCGAAATATCACAATTCTCGCAAATTTTCGCATGCATGGACCGGCCGACTTTTGATACTGTCTCGCGATGGCCGCCCATAAGGAACATTTTCAGTTACGGTCGTGACACAAGCACGGACCTCAACAAACATAAAAATACCAAATAACATCAAAATATCATATCATAAAAGTGCCAAATAACAAACAGGAAAACAAATATATCATATGTTTTATGTTACGCATACGTCCGATGGGCAAGATCGAGGGGAAGCGTGGTCCTGGTAGAAGGCAAACATATTGGCTGCGCGATATAAGAGACTGGACGGGGATGAGGCGTGTGGAGGACCTGTTCCGGGTTGCGCAAGATAGAGAAGCCTTTGCCAGAGTGATTGCCAACGTCGGGGGGACCTGATGGGGCACGACAAGAAGAAGAATACTTCCGATACAGTGTGTGCTTAACTTGGTGGAGGGGCACAGAAGCTGGTTACTTCTGCTTCTGTGTTTTCCCTATCCTTTCTCCTAATCCTTCCAACTCCTATCCACATTAGTACATCCCAAAACATTTCTACAACACTTCTGCTTCCACTTATAGTAACACTTTCCATTCCGATATCACTTTTAACGTGTTAAACTATATTTGCGTTGAGTTTCGGTTCTATGTTTTCACGTCATGATACTTCTTCCAAAAAAGGGGGAGTTTAAAGAAATATTGAAAGAAGGGTAGCAACAGGAAACAAGGTAAACGGAGAACTTAATGTTATAAATAACAACCGCTCAATATCAACAGTAGCAAAACTGATGAAAAATAATAGTGTGTACACCATGACGTATGGAAGTGAAACGTAGCAGAATAAGGATAAGACTAAGATTAATGATGTGAAGATGTGTGCAATTGAATTTGATTTGCAAAAGGTTAAATTTGATTTGCAAAAGGATAAATTTGATTTGTAAAAGGTTGAATTTGATTTGAAAAACGGAGCACTAATGTTACGTACAACAACCAACGCAATATCAACAGTAGCAAAAATGACAATACATGTTGGCACAAAGTGTGGAATGATGTATGGAAGGGAAACTTGGACTTGGCAGAAGAAGGATAAGAGTAAGGTTAATGCTGTGGAGATGTGTGCACTTAGGAAAATTTGTGGAGTGTCAATGTTTGAAAATAGGCAGAATAAAGACACCAGAAGTTAATGCATGGATAAAATTTATGTTTTAAGTAAAATGAGGAAAGGAGCCTTAAGATGGTTTGGACATGTGCAGAGAATGATTGATGAAAGAAATACTAAGCTATTATCAAAGTAAGAAGTGAAAAGTGTTCGTAAAAGAGGTAGGTCGATGGAAACGTGGCTGGAGCAGGTTTTGAAAGAAGGTAAAGTAATAAGTACGAATAATACAGGATTGTGTATGACGAGATGTATGAATGTGTAGGAGGTGAAATTCGTGGGATATATGAATTTGAGGATCTGTTCTCTCTGAGTATTCCGCATAGTAGGTACATATATACGAGTGCATTTATCCTAAAATTACACATATATGAGTATTTCAAGATAATGTCGAAGAAAATATATTTAATAGAGAAACTATCAAAAGGTCTGGGCTCATCTCATAACATCCCCCAGTCGAGATACACCCCCACCAACAAAGGGCGAGCCCAGCCGCGAGGACATCAAATGTTGTTCAGTCCACTCTCTAAATGTGTGTATGTACTAGGGTTGATAAAAAAATAACTTTTTTTTTTATTTCGCGGGCTGTTTGTTTTTGATTGAGCCTTTTCCCCTCGTGTTGGCGACATTGTCTGTGACGTATGTTTAATTTTTCCGGCATATTTGACAGGCAGTTTGTGTTTGACAAGCGAGCATTTATTTTTTGTTTATTTTACACATAAGATAAAATGTGCATAATTTGCAAAAAACAACAACATGTAATTTAATTTGGGCACACAATTTTAATGAATTGGGGTTTGTTGCCTTTCATTTGTCGTGTCCCCAGTAAACTAGGATTTTGCCTGTATCTCACTGACGACATATAGCATGGAAAAATAAATCGATACTTCTTTCCAATTTTTGATTACATAAAACCCCGTTGCACATTCTCATCAACCTGACAAACAGTGACACTCAATTACATATATATACTCGTACATCACGCGAATCACGATAGTTTGCAACGTATTTTGGTACTTAATGATTTTTTTAATATTTTACGTTGTTTGCTTGAGGCAATCCGAAGAAAATGACTAGAATTGTGGACAACTAAAATCCTGAATTCGTGAATTTTTGCCCAAAACCAACACTGCCGCAGCCACCGTATTCACCAGTATTTTATTACTTATCGTTAAATTTTTTTTATCAAATCTCGTATGTTCTAAAAATTTTAATTACCGAACTTTTTTCCCAATTCAGATTCGAGGTTTAACTTTTAGACCAAGAATAAACATATTCCGAGTTTATAAGGTACTAGTACTTCGAATAAAAAAAAACCGGATTGGACGCCCTTCGATACGAAAAAAAAAAGTCGCATTTTATGAGAGAAAAGGACAGATTGAAACATTCTTTACAACCCACCCTCTCTGCAGGTCCCACGTATAAGAAAAAAAGCTCAGGGATTTTTTTTCAAAACCAAAATAATATATCGTAAATCAACACAAACGCACAGAAATGTCAAACGCATCCCTTGTCTCGTTTCTACACGTTGAAAAAAATATCTAGGTTATATTTTGTCCTTGTTTAACCAATTCAATTTGTTTATTTTCAAAAGCTGTTATCTGATTTTTAGGTTGAGACAAAATTAAAAATATAATTTATAATCCGGATGATGTAACTATAGACCATGTATTTTTCGGTTGTCCTTTACAAGAAATATTTGATTCACCAAAAGCCATATCTTTGCCGCGTCCAATCAATGTTGCGTTTCATCTTTCTTCGTGGAACTTTTCCATTTATAGATCGATTGTTAATTTTTTGAAGCTTAATCAGTTGAAACATTAAATTATTTAGGATTATCAATTTTTTAAATTGGTTTTATAATATTATTGACTCATATAATTGCATAATGTTTTTAATTTGGTAGTACAAATCATTCTAATTTGAGTGGATTGCCTATTTAAAAAAAAGGGAAGCAAACCTCACTTGTACAAGATGAAATGTTGATCTCAACATAAGGACATGCAAGTTCAACTTGTACATACATACCATCAGGCCCTCTCCCTGTCGGGGTAGGTAGAGATCCAGAGCGCCAATGTTTATTAACTCAACTTGCATATTGATTCTCCTCTACATCCATACACCTTTTCATACAACTTCTTTGACTTTCTACGTATCCTTCTTTCACAATATAATTCACTTGATCTAAGCATACTTTTCTTGGTTTTCCTCTCACACGCATTCCTCTGGCATCTGCACTGTATATTTGTTTTGTTAGTATTTCTTCATTCATTCGTTTTACATACCCAAACCGTCTCAACGTGCTTTTACTCATCTTAACATGTCAGCCTTAAGTTCACATTCATCTCTTATCACTTCATTCCGTATTCCGTCATACATTGTCACTTTTACATAATTTCACTCTAAACTTTTCCATAATTTCAGAAAATACTAGTATATAATATGGTTAACACTATAAAATGTGAAATATTTTACTTGTTAACTATAGATTAGAAGTGTTGATATCTTATCATCTCTGTTTAACCTGATACAAAACTTTCTTGTTGTTTTTTTATAAATTTTTAGTCAAAATTTCACAATTCTTATTAGCAGCTTTTGATTTTACACGACTCAATTGTCAAGCACGCATGCGTCGCGTGATCACAAAGTGAATCGAAAAAAGTAGGACAAGAGATAGTTTAAAGACACTTAATAAACAAATTAAACCAATGTTTAAACGATAATTTCCTTTATATTGATTGTTTTTACGCCGTGCCTTTAATTTCTCGTCAAGGCGAAGTGAAAAAGATGTCATCTGAAGATTGAGAGAATTGTTTTGTGTAGGGTAACTAATATAACAACCTGAGTAAAAAAGCTTTTTAATTTTAATTATACTGATGGATGTTTCAAGTATTTTTAGTATTAGTTTTTTTATTAAGTGTCTTATTGTTTATTCAAGAATATGTCTGTTGTATTGGTAGAATGGAAGGTAAAATTGAATCTTGTTAGAAATTTTGCTAGTAGGCACCAAAACTTCGTTGTGGGTGTGTTAATCGGAACCATTTCTTAACAGAAAGGTCGAAATTTTCAATATTTTTACGTGAATATTTAAAAAAAAAATGCGTAATAAATATATCAACAACTAAAAAAACCCCCACTTCGAAAACGGTGACCGATTTCTTATATTTTAATCAACAACAGAATCGTGCTTAAGATAAAAAAAATACTTCGTTTTCACGTGAATTAATTAAATTAAAAAAATATCAAATCTGTTTTAAATATTAATAAAAATGTGTTACTTCCGATGTAAAATAGTTGGTTACGTATAAAAGTCATCGCTTTAATAAACTGTTGTTAAAAAAATTGAAACAGCTGTGAAATATCAGTAAAAAATTTAACCGGTTTCTAGTTCCATTGATAAACGAGTTATTTATAAACCGTTTAATAAAGAATGTACGTGTTTTTATAAACTTTTAATACAAATTAAATTTAAAATAAATATATTTCTAATAAAATAAACTTGTGTTAATCAAGAATTGTTTTATGTGAACATTATTTACTGTTTTTTTATATACTTTTAAACGATTTTATATAAACAATATTTGGTGATTAATAAACATTTTATAAATACAGTTCAAAAATCTTAGTTCTAATATTTTTGTATAAACATTTTTGTTGACTTTTTAGATATAAAAACGAGATTTTATATATATTTTTTGTACGTGTTAAAACTGTTTTATTTTATATAAACACAGATAATTTGTTTTAAAACACTTATTTTGGACTTTTTTTTTATTCGTTTGTGTTTTTTTTTTGGAACTTGAACACTAAAATAATTTGTTTTCGGTTACTTTCATAAATATTTAAGTTATTTTTTTTTGTGTATGTATTTTAATACTGGCAGTTAATAATATGAACTATTTATAAAAATAACCGGTTAAATTCAAGTTTTTTTTTGGAACTTTAATGTAATTATTGTTACACAGCAGTTAGAATCAGAGCTCAGTAGAAACGAAGGTAAGATTTTGAAAATATTTTTAATTTTGAATTATCTATTTATTTGAAACACTCGAATGTACAATTTATCGAGTTTGTTTGAAATATGATAATGTTTTACAACCAATCCAGACATTTTGTTTTCAGTGTTGTAGAAAAGGTTTACATTTTGACTTTTTACAATGAAAATATAAAGAACCGAAATTTTAAAAGAGGACATGAGTTATTTGACAATTTAAATATAACAAATAAATATATGTAATTTATGCGAATTGCTGTATGCAGGTGACATGGTAGTGTTAGAGGAAATTGAAGATGAATTGCAGAGTTCGAAAAGTTAATTGTATGAGAGATTCGAAGAAAAAGATTTGAGAATGAATTATACAAAATCGAAATAAATGGTGACATAAAAGAGTGAAAGCAAAAGTAAATGAGACATATGAGCGAAGAAAGAAATATTGGAACAAGTTGAGGACATTTGTTTGGGAACTATTTTCTTAGATGAAGTGAGAGTTAAGAAATACATCGAATGGCGTATAGCGATAGGAAACAAAGTCAGTGGGGTACTAAAACATATTATACACTCGAACCGGTCAGTACAAATATCTGCTAAGATGATAGTACAGTACCCGATCATTTATAATCACTTCATTGCAAAAACAATCTGGCGGGCTTATTATCAGGTGGCAATCTCTTCCAACCAACCAGACAAAAGTAAATGAGGCAAGTTACATACATGATCGCAAAAAAAACATTCAAATAACTATCCATCCCCACGAAATCCATAAACATATACGTGAGCATACGCCCACAAATTCCACAAAGACAGACAATCACCTGAACATTACTTTTCATATAAAGTGAGATATCATCAATCAAAGGCAAAGGAAGGGATGGTGGAGAGGAAAGGAAAAATCAGGAATGAAACACGTTATATTACTGACTAGAAATTAAGAGTTTTTTCAGTCGTTTCTTAAAGCATGCCAAGGACGGAGCGAGTCTTATATTGGTTTGCAACTGATTCCAGAGTCTCACTGCATGGGCAGTAAAGGACGACGTAAAAAAAGAAGAGCTGGCAACTAGGAAGGCCAATAAACAATCCCTGTTTGAGCGTTGCGCAAGTCCATGATCGGAAAGATGCTGAAAATTTTCGGCGAGATAAGAGGGGGCGGCTAAACAGTTAAGAATATTATACAATAGAGATATTATGTGAATTTGGCGTCTATTTCTCACGTTCAACTAGTTCAGTGCCTTCTGGTATGAAGTGATATGATTATACTTTCTTAGGTTGTATGAAAGTGTCATAAACTGTCGAGATTTCTCTCCTCTTTGGAAGTTAGCAACCATCTTAACCTTTGAAGCAGCAGCTGTGAATTAAAGATATGCTACCACATTAAGGCCGAGACCACGCCAAAATGCTTCGTTAGGTGCTAAGCTAGATTTTACGTGACTCATATACTAGGTGGCTTCATGCCTGGCCACACCAAAGTGCTACGCACAAATTCATTTGACAGTTGGGAGCGGTTGAGTCAACACACAATATCACTCTCAAAACTAACCAATTTCATTATAACTTACCTTATCTTTATTTACTTTCTGTGCAACTTCATTCCAAAGTGATTTTATTACAGGTACATTTTTCTATAATTTGCTCGATGGGTTCCACAAAGGCTCCCTTTTATACACACCTGTCATTAAAACTTCCGCCATCTTGTAAATTAACCAACACGTATGTTCGCTAGGAGATTCACTCGATGACTAATCGTCATGCAACGTGGCGCGAAGCGTGCAGCGTGGCCACTGCGATAGTATGCAATACGTTGGTTTGCTAGGATATGTCGCCTAACTTGCAACATAGCTCTAAGCATCAAGCGAGGCTCCTTCCTGTGTGGCCGAGGTCTAAAACCACTCTCGTTAGTTCTTCAACCACGAAATGTATTTTTCCTCCACTTATGCCCTGAATTTTCCCCTGCAATATCAGTTAAAAGATGTCTGCCTACCCTGACAGGGGAATGGCATGATTGTATTGTATAACACTTTTGTTATATACAGTACAACCTTGAATTATTGCCATGTGGCAATATATTTTTACTTTTTCAAGTTTTACTATGTTTTACACAGGTTTTATAGAACATGTTTTAGAGCGAACGGTGTCTTGATTGAGTGGTTTAATATTTCAAAAGGGGTAAAGCAAGGGTGCGTAATGTTGCTCTGGTTATTTGATATTTATATAGATTCATATGTGAAGGAACTACATAGGTCAATTGTTAGTATACCATGGTGCAATATCTTCCAACCAACCAGAAAAAAAGATGCCAAATTCCCATACTGTCGCTATTGTATAATATCCTTAACTGTCGCGCCTCCCCTCTTATCTCGCTGAAAATGTTCGTCTTTCCAATCATGGATTAGCGCTACGCTCAAACAGAGATTGTTTATTGGCCTTTCCAGTTCACCATTCCTCTTTTTTTACGTCGTCCTTTACTGTCCATGCAGTGAGACTCTGGAATCAGTTACAAACCAATATAAGACTCGCTCCGTCCTTGGCATGCTTTAAGAAGCGACTGAAAAAACTCTTAATTTCTAGTCAGTAAAATAACGAGTTTCATTCCCGATTTTTTTTTCCTTTCCTCTCCACCATCCCTTCCTTTTCTTTTGATTGATGATATCTCACTTTACATGAAAAATAATGTTCGGGTGATTGTCCGTCTTTGTAGGGTTCGTGGGCATATGCTCACGTATATGTTTATGGATTTCGTGGGGATGGATAGTCATTTGAATAATTTATGCGACCATGTAACTTGCTTCAATTACATCTGTCTGGTTGGTTGGAAGAGATTGCCGCCTGGCAATAATCCCTCCAGATTGTATTTGCAATAAAAGTGTTAAATAAATAAATAAATAAAAGAAAGGCGTTAAAGACGCCTTAAGGGAAAACCAGAATGGAATCATTTAAAAAAAATCTGGGCTCCAACGGCAATCGAGCCCGCAACCTCCGGGCTGGGAGACAATCGTTTTACCAACTAGGCCACGGCGGTTGTCAACAGTTTCATCTGCGGCTAAGAGATGAAAGGGGATGTTGGGGGAATCATTTGTCCCTACACTCAAACTGTCCTTGGGAACGAATTAAGTTAGCTTACTGTTGTAAGAAAATTGGTTATAGTTATAATTTGATGAAAGAACTGCCCCAGTGGGGAGCCCCTCCGCTGCTAGTGCCACACTCGAGTGTGAAAAAGATAGCTGTGGCACAGACAGAAGGTCAAATACCACTGACATAGACAAATAGCATACTAAACAATGGCTTTTTTATACTGCAGAAAGAAGGCTTTGAAATATTAAAGAAGTCACTAATGAAATAGCCACTAAACAATATGTCACTTAAAGGAAATACAGTCAGATCGTGTTGTGGCGAACTTCTAGGGGCATATTAAATTGTTGTTTAAACTGAAAATTCGTTATGTCGAAACTGAAAAAAAAATAACTATTCGCATATACTATATTTTATTAATAATCGTAATACATAATTACATCTTTACGTATACAACTGCATACATATACTATATTTTATTAATTAATCGTGATATGTTACATAATAACAACATTGATTAATCGTAATACATAATAACAACATCTTTACGTATGCAACTGCGTACAGAAACTATATTTTATTAATTAATCGTGATATGTTACATAATAACAACATTGATTAATCGTAATACATAATAACAACATCTTGACGTATACAACTGCGTACAGATACTATATTTTATTAATTAATCGTGATATGTTACATAATAACAACATTAATTAATCGTAACACATAATAACAACATATTTACGCGTACAACTGCGTATAGATACTATATTTTATTAATTAATCGTAATTCATAATAACAACATCTTTACGTATACAACTTACTATAAACGGCGCTGTATAAATTGTTCTTTATTATACAGACGACCTCCGTGGATTAGTTGGTAAGACGCCTGTCTCCCAACCTGGAGGTTGCAGGCTCAAATCCCGCTGGAAACAAGATTTATTTAAAAAAATGTTTTAGTCCGGTTTTCATATAAGGCCACTTTAACATATTTCTGGTTGGTTGTAAGAGATTGTCGCATGGTAATACGCCCGCCAGGTTGTACTGTATACAATGAAGGTGTAATATGAAACGTCTTCTTCTTCTTCCCAGTGTCATGTCAGGTCCCCCCAACGTTGAATATCACCTGAGAGTAGACATCTTTGTCACCGGCAGCCCGAAAAAGATCTCCAATGCCCCTTATGCTAGTCCAATCACGTATATTGCGGAGCCAGGAGATTTGCTTCCTACCAACACCTCTTCGGCCTTCTATTTTGTCTTGGATGATCAGGTGCAGTAATTTGTACTTTGCTCCTTTAAGTACATGACCCAAGTAGGGTACCTTTCGGATTTTAATATTAGTCAGCAACTCTCTATCAACTTTGGCTCTTTGAAGAACCCTCGTGTTGCTGACCATATCCGTCCAGGGTATCCGTAGCATTCTCCGGTGCATCCACCGAAGTCAAGTGCAGAATTGAATCATCTCGTGCGTCTTTTAATAAAATGAGAAGCGTATTCTGCGATTATAATCTAAACTTGAAACTTCGACAATGGTTAATCAAATGCTACGTTTGGTCAGTGTTATTGCATGGATTGGAATCATGAAACGTCTATCAATGTTAAATGTTAACCAAACGTTGTACTCGGCTCTTTTTTTCAACATCAATCGATGAAGATGATCTCTTATCAAAAGTGTAACATGAAACTAAAACAGATCGACAAATCATTAGCACACGTGATACACCAATCGGTAGGCTTCTTAAGAAGGTCACGTGCAGCACTGCGCTGACCGCAACGCAGACCACTGCGGTGGAATCTGCCCGATTCTGTTACTTTACAGAGACGCCAGGGCTTCTGGTTGTGGGGTCTTTCAAATTGAACGTTTTTTCTTAAATAAAAAACAGATGGCGTGGCGAACTTGCCTAGGTCTTGTAAAATTTAAGAAGTGAAGTATAATGCACGACATTTAAACACAAAAAACAATATCCGCCAAATGTCCACATCTTGCAGCTCCACAGATGTCCACTCTTATGTCAAAATTTTCGATGACATTTTGGCATAATTACGGTTCTAACTCATCAATAACGCGAATAATTTCGTCCTTCAGCTCAGGAATTGATCGGGGGTCATTCTTATAGATCTGACTTGTCACGTAACTCCAGAGAAAATAGTTCAACGGTGTCAGATCACATGATCTTGGTGGCCAATTAACATTACCGTTTCCGGAGATTACAATACATAAAATAATTCAACAATTTGAACGCGTTGTTGTATTGTATACGACTCCCTTTTTATAAATGCCATATAGGCCGGAGATTACAATACATAAAATAATTCAACAATTTGAACGCGTTGTTGTATTGTATACGACTCCGTTTTTATAAATGCCATATATGCCATGAGTCGTATACAATACAACAACGCGTTCAAATTGTTGAATTATTTTATGTATTGTAATCTCCGGAAACGGTGATGTTAATTGGCCACCAAGATCATGTGATCTGACACTGTTGGACTATTTTCTCTGGAGTTACGTGAAAAGTCAGGTCTATAAGAATGACCCCCGATCAATTCCTGAGCTGAAGGACGAAATTATTCGCGTTATAGGTGAGTTAGAACCGCAATTATGCCAAAATGTCATCGAAAATTTTGACAAAAGAGTGGACATCTGTGGAGCTGCAAGATGTGGACATTTGCCGGATATTGTTTTTTTTGTGTTTAAATGTCGTGCATTATACTTTAATGACCAATTAAAAGTTTTTTTGAAATCAAAGCCAATTGTGTGTTTTATTCAAGAATTAAAAAAAATTGAATTAAAAAAACCGCTCAATTTGAATGACCCTATAGATAAGGAATCCATGAACTACTGTATCTCAACTTTTTTCCCTTACGTCCCCTACCCTAACTATATAAAAAAGTTTTCGCTACCCTCCAGAAAAAACTTCAGGTGATATTCTACTCTAGAGGCGCGAATTTCGGGTGTTTTTTCAGACTAAATAAAAAAGAAACAAAAAATATTTTTCCCATTAATTTTTTATAGTTTGTTTATTGATGATTTGAGAATGTACAAAAAAAAATTTGAAAAAAAAAATTGGTAATTCAAGATGTTATCAGCTGTTATATCTGGTTGTAAAAAAAAAAAAAAAGAGGGTGGCTGGTCGACATGATTGGAACCCTTTTGTAAACCCGAAACAAAAATCATAAACATTTTCTTAATAAAAAATAATGTTGTTATAGTTGGTACCAAAGAAAAAACAACGTAAAATGGCGGCTACCTAAAAAATTCAAATATTACTCTTTTTTTTAAAATAGTTTTTAATTTTCCAAGGTAGGAACGATATAAAAATATTTATTGAAGTTTCATACTAAATTTGAAAGCAATCGGTTAAATAGAACTTGAGATTGTATGTCGACCAGGTCGAAAAAAATAGTTTCGAGAAAAACGCGTTTAAAGTTTTGAGATTATTGTCCGAGTCATACCGGTGCGGCGTAATTGCTGCCTCATTTATAGCTATAACTTCGTAAATATTGAGAATTTTAAAATTTCCTTTTGAGAATATATTCTTAAAGATCTAAATTTAAAGAATATGAAAAAAAAAACGATTTTTTTAAATTTCTAGAGTACCTCCTTAATATCTTTTAGAATATTAAATAATAATTTACTTTTTATTGTACATACATATCATCACGCCGTGTCCCTTGCGGGGTATGCAGAGATAACAGATTTTCAAGCGTTTATATTCAAGCACATAACTTTCACATTCATACATTTTCAAAAGGTTGAATTTGATTTTCAAAAGGTTGAATTCGATTTTCAAAAGGTTTATTTTTTAAGTGTAAAATCTGTATTGGAATGACACAAAGAATAATAAAGTCACTAGAATACAAGAACTAGTGTTGTCTATCTTGAATTGGTGTGTATGTACTCGTGCATGTTTAAATAATGTAGCTTTATGCTATTCTTAATTTGGGGTAACTTTCCGTGATGGAAATCAAAGCGAGAAAACCCCTTTTTTTACTGTGTGTGCAGGACGTGTTTTGTATTGAACAACAAAATGAAATATTTGTATTTCAAAATGACTAATTCGTTATGTGTATTCCGCTTCAGCAGTCAATACTCGTATTTACAGTTGTCCATGAAAATTCGCGAGTAACTAACTATTTTCACAAAGTAAAGCAATCCTCCGTAATAATGAAAGACGATTGAATGCAATGTCGAACAATGTCAGAAATATGATAATCAAAACTCGGTATATGTTTATTCTTCTTCTTCTTCTTCTTAAACTTTCTGTAGACTCTCAAGAGTCTGTTACTGCAGGATTGTACTGTGATGCTGAGCTCCAGCTATCTCTCCATCGTTTCGGGGGTCTCCCTGGTGGACGCCGTCCATCCGGAACCCCATGCAGAGCTACGTATGTAATTCTTGTGGAATTCATTCTGTGTACATGTTGGTACCAGTATCTTCGACGCTGTCGTCCCCATCTGACCACATCTTGGACCTCACAGACCTCTCGGATTGTGGTGTTCCTTACACGATCACGCAACGTTTATTCATAGTCCAAAAATTTTTTTTTGTATATTAATAGGCTGTCCACCCAAACTAGGATGATTCGTGCCATCAAATTAAATAGGCGATCCACCTAAACTAGGATGATTTGTGCCATCAAACTAGGATGATTTGTGCCATCAAATTAAATAGGTTATCCACCCAAACTAGGATAATTTGTGCCACCAAATTAAATAGGCAATCCACCCAAATTAGGGTGATTTGTGTCACCAAATTAGATAGGCTATCCACCCAAACTAGGATGATTCGTGCCATCAAATTAAATAGGCGATCCACCTAAACTAGGATGATTTGTGCCATCAAACTAGGATGATTTGTGCCATCAAATTAAATAGGTTATCCACCCAAACTAGGATAATTTGTGCCACCAAATTAAATATGCAATCCACCAAACTAGGATGATTTGTGCCATCAAACTAAATAGGCAATCCACCCAAACTAGGATGATTTGTGTCATCAAATTAAACAGGCAATCCACCCAAACTAGGATGATTTGTGTCATCAAATTAAATAGGCTATCCACTCAAACTAGGATGATTTGTGCCACCAAATTAAATAGACAATCCCCCCAAACTAGGATGATTTGTGCCACCAAATTAAATAGGCAATCCACCCAAACTAGGATGATTTGTGCCATCAAATTAAATAGGCTATCCACCCAAACTAGGATGATTTGTGCCATCAAATTACATATGCAATCCACCCAAAATAGGATGATTTGTGCCATCAAATTAAATAGGCAATCCACCCAAACTAGGATGATTTGTCCCATCAAATTAAATAGGCAATCCACCCAAACTAGGATGATTTGTGCCACCAAATTAAAGACATTTTGCAATTATATGAGTCAACATAATAAAACCGATTTTAAAAGATGACAATTCTAGACAATTCAAAGTTCCAACTGATTAAATTCAAATATTTAACAATCGATCTACAAGTGGAAAAGTTCCTCGAAGAAAGAAGAAACGGAACATTTATTGGACGCGGTAACGCTATTTATTTTATTTATTTAACACTTTTATTGCAAATACAATCTGACGGGCTTATTGTCAGGCGGCCACCTCTTCTAACCAACCGGACAAAAGTAAATGATGCAAGTTACGTGGTCGCATAAATCATTCAAATGACTATCCATCCCCACGAAATCCATAAACATATACATGAGCACATGCCCACGAACCCCACAAAGACGGACAATCACCCAAACATTATTTCTCATATAAAGTGAGATATCATCAATCAAAAGGAAAGGAAGGGATGGTGGAGAGGAAAGGAAAAGAAAAATCAGGAATGAAACACGTTATTTTATTGACTAGAAATTAAGAGATTTTTCAGTCGCTTCTTAAAGCATGCCAAGGACGGAGCGAGTCTTATATTGGTTTGTAACTGATTCCACAGTCTCACTGCATGGACAGTAAAGGACAACGTAAAGAAAGAGGAGCGGTGAACTGGAAAGGCCAATAAACAATCTCTGTTTGAGCGTAGCGCTAATCTATGATTGGAAAGACGCTGAAAATTTTCGGTGAGATAAGAGGGTGCGGCGGGATAGTTAAGGATATTATACAATAGATACCGTATGTGAATTTGGCGTCTATTTCTAACATTCAACCAGTTCAATGCCTTCTGGTATGAAGTTATATGATCGTACTTTCGTAGGTTGAAAATGAATCTTAGACACACATTTTGAAACGTTATGGCTTTTAGTAAATCTAATGTCTCACAAAGGACAACCGAAAAATAAATGGTCTATAGTTTCATCATCTAGATCACACTCGTAGTTGGGATTCTTCACAATATAGATTCTGTAGAGATGAAAGATCAGTTAGGAGGGACCACCGGTAGAACTTGCTTCCTTTGCCAAGGAATCGACACATCCATTACCAGTGATACCAAAAATATGAAGGGACCAAGCTAGAGATACCAATATGTGAAGGGACCAAGCTAGAGATAGCAATATGTGAAGGGACCAAGCTAGAGATAGCAATATATGAAGGGACCAAGCTAGAGATACCAATATGTGAAGGGACCAAGATAGAGATACCAATATGTGAAGGGACCAAGCTAGAGATAGATATATGTGAAGGGATCAAGCTAGAGATAACAATATGTGAAGAGACCAAGCTAGAGATACCAATATGTGAAGGGACCAAGCTAGAGATACCAATATATGAAGGGACCAAGCTAGATATAGCAATATGTGAAGGGATCAAGCTAGACATACCAATATGTGAAGGGACCAAGCTAGAGATAGCAATATGTGAAGGGACCAAGCTAAAGATAGCAATATATGAAGGGACCAAGCTAGAGATACCAATATGTAAAGGGACCAAGCTAGAGATAGCAATATGTGAAGGGATCAAGCTAGAGATAACAATATGTGAAGGGACCAAGCTAGAGATACCAATATGTGAAGGGACCAAGCTAGAGATAGCAATATGTGAAGGGATCAAGCTAGAGATAACAATATGTGAAGGGACCAAGCTAGAGATACCAATATGTGAAGGGACCAAGCTAGAGATACCAATATATGAAGGGACCAAGCTAGATATAGCAATATGTGAAGGGATCAAGCTAGAGATAACAATATGTGAAGGGACCAAGCTAGAGATACCAATATGTGAAGGGGCCAAGCTAGAGATACCAATATGTGAAGGGACCAAGCTAGAGATACCAATATGTGAAGGGGCCAAGCTAGAGATACCAATATGTGAAGGGACCAAGCTAGAGATAGCAATATATGAAGGGACCAAGCTAGAGATACCAATATGTGAAGGGACCAAGCTAGAGATACCAATATGTAAAGGGACCAAGCTAGAGATAGCAATATGTGAAGGGATCAAGCTAGAGATAACAATATGTGAAGGGACCAAGCTAGAGATACCAATATGTGAAGGGACCAAGCTAGAGATACCAATATGTGAATGAAGAACACTTGGCCACACAGGTAGGAGCCTCGCTTGGTGCTTAGAGCTACGCTGAGATATCCAAGCGAACCAACGCACCGCATACTATCGCAATGGCTACACTGCACGCTTTGCGCCACGCTACATGACGATTGGCCATCGAGTGAATATGTGAAGGGACCAAGCTAGATATAGCAATATGTGAAGGGATCAAGCTAGAGATAACAATATGTGAAGGGACCAAGCTAGAGATACCAATATGTGAAGGGGCCAAGCTAGAGATACCAATATGTGAAGGGACCAAGCTAGAGATACCAATATGTGAAGGGGCCAAGCTAGAGATACCAATATGTGAAGGGACCAAGCTAGAGATATCAATATATGAAGAGACCAAGCTAGAGATACCAATATGTGAAGGGACCAAGCTAGAGATACCAATATGTGAAGGGACCAAGCTAGAGATACCAATATGTGAAGGGGCCAAGCTAGAGATACCAATATGTAAAGGGACCAAGCTAGAGATACCAATATGTGAAGGGACCAAGCTAGAGATGGCAATATATGAAGGGACCAAGCTAGAGATACCAATATGTAAAGGGACCAAGCTAGAGATACCAATATGTGAAGGGACCAAGCTAGAGATAGCAATATATGAAGGGACCAAGCTAGAGATACCAATATGTGAAGGGACCAAGCTAGAGATAGCAATATGTGAAGGGACCAAGCTAGATATAGCAATATATGAAGGGACCAAGCTAGAGATACCAATATGTGAAGGGACCAAACTAGAGATACCAATATGTGAAGGGACCAAGCTAGAGATAGTAATATGTGAAGGGACCAAGCTAGAGATACCAATATGTGAAGGGACCAAGCTAGAGATACCAATATGTAAAGGGACCAAGCTAGAGATAGCAATATGTGAAGGGATCAAGCTAGAGATAACAATATGTGAAGGGACCAAGCTAGAGATACCAATATGTGAAGGGACCAAGCTAGAGATACCAATATGTGAATGAAGAACACTTGGCCACACAGGTAGGAGCCTCGCTTGGTGCTTAGAGCTACGCTGAGATATCCAAGCGAACCAACGCACCGCATACTATCGCAATGGCTGCACTGCACGCTTTGCGCCACGCAACATGACGATTGGCCATCGAGTGAATATGTGAAGGGACCAAGCTAGATATAGCAATATGTGAAGGGATCAAGCTAGAGATAACAATATGTGAAGGGACCAAGCTAGAGATACCAATATGTGAAGGGGCCAAGCTAGAGATACCAATATGTGAAGGGACCAAGCTAGAGATACCAATATGTGAAGGGGCCAAGCTAGAGATACCAATATGTGAAGGGACCAAGCTAGAGATATCAATATATGAAGGGACCAAGCTAGAGATACCAATATGTGAAGGGACCAAGCTAGAGATACCAATATGTGAAGGGACCAAGCTAGAGATACCAATATGTGAAGGGGCCAAGCTAGAGATACCAATATGTAAAGGGACCAAGCTAGAGATACCAATATGTGAAGGGACCAAGCTAGAGATACCAATATGTGAATGAAGAACACTTGGCCACACAGATAGGAGCCTCGCTTGGTGCTTAGAGTTACGCTGAGATATTCAAGCGAACCAACGCACCGCATACTATCGCAATGGCTACACTGCACGCTTTGCGCCACGCTACATGACGATTGGTCATCGAGTGAATCTCCTGGCGAACAGACGTGTTGGTTATTTTACAAGATAGTGGAAGTTTTAATAACAGCTGTGTATAAAAGGGAGCCGTTGTGGAACCCATCGAGCAAATTATACAAAAATGTACCTGTAATAAAATCACTTTGGAATGAAGTTGCACTGGAAATAAGTAAAGATAAGGTATATTGTAAAGAAATTGGTTAGTTTTGAGAGTGGCATCGTTTATTGACTCAACCACTCGCAAATGTCAAATGAATTTGTGCGAAGCACTTTCGTGTGGCCAAGCATGAAGTCACCTAGTCTATTATTCACGTAGCATCTAGCGAACCACTTTGGTGTGGCCGAGGCCTTAGGGAATTGGAGAAGATAACAATTTTACTTAATTAAGTAGGGATACGTTCCCTAGATTACCGTGCAAAAAAAACATTTAAAACAAGATACAGTGAACATATAAAGAATTGGTCATTACTTAAAATCAACTATAAATATAAAATTCTCGAAGTCAAAAATTATTTGAATTAATTTGTTATTTGCAAATAAAAATTTCCAGCTTCTTTCCAATCGTGGATTAGCGCTACGCTCAAACAGAGATTGTTTATTGGCCTTTCCAGTTCACCGCTTCTCTTTCTTTACGTCGTCCTTTACTGTCCATGCAGTGAGACTCTGGAACCAGTTACAAACCAATGTAAGACTCGCTCCGTCCTTGGCATGCTTTAAGAAGCGACTGAAAAAACTCTTAATTTCTAGTCAGTATTATATATAGTAACTTGTTCCATTCATTATTTTTTCCGTTTCTCTTCCCCATCCCTTCCTTTTCCTTTGATTGGTGATATTTCACTTTATATGGAAAATAATATCCTGATGAGTGTTCATCTTTCTGAGGTTTATAAGCGTATGCTCACCTATATGTTCGTGGATTTTGTGGGGATGGTTATGCAACCACATAACTTGCTTTATTTACTTTTATCTGGTTGGTTGAAAGAGACTGCCGCCTGGCATTAATCCCACCAGATTGTCTTTGCAATGAAGTATTAAAAAATGAATAAAAATACATACCAACAAGCCATTTACCTGTCGGGTAGGCAGAGAGGACAGAGCGCCATACTGTCCTATCTCGACACACATATGTAGTCTCCACTTCATTCATACACCTTCTTACACGATTTCTCTAACTTTCTAAGTTTCCTTCTTTCAGAATATAATTCACTTGATCCAACCATACTTTCCTCGGTCTTCCTCTCACACGCCTTCCAAATACATCTGCACTATATATATATATCTGTTTTGTTAATATTTTTTAATTCATTCGTTCTAAAGCAGTGTTTCACAACGTGGGGCCCACGTCCCACAATGGGGCAATTTGATTTTTAAGGGGGGCAATTCGAAAATTGACTCGTTCAGAGTTTAGTCGTATTTTGATCGCTTTGTCGCGTCACCGTTACGTAGGGGGGGGCATAAGAATTTTAGAAAGGTTTAGGTGGGGCATAGAACAAAAAACGTTGCGAAGCACTGTTCTAAAGGGTCTTTCAAATTGAGCAGTTTTTTTAATAAATTTTTTTTTAATTCTTGAATAAAACACACAATTTGCTTTGATTAAAAAAAAAAACTTTTTTATTGGTCATTGAAGTATAATGTATGACATTTAAACACAAAAAAAAAACAATATCCGCCAAATGTCCAGCTCTTGCAGCTCCACAAATTTTCACTCTTTTGTCAAAATTTTCGATGACATTTTGGCATAATTGCGGTTCTAACTCACCAATAACGCGAATAATTTCGTCCTTCAGCTCAGGAATCGATCGGGGGTCATTATTTTTATAGACCTGGCTTTTCACGTAACCCCAGAGAAAATAGTCCAACGGTGTCAGATCACATGATCTTGGTGGGCAATTAACATCACCGTTTCCGGAGATTACAATACATGAAATAATTCAACAATTTGAACGCGTTGTTTTATTGTATACGACTCCATTTTTATAAATGTCATCATACATTACACTTCTTAAATGTCACAAGACCCAGGCAAGTTCGCGACGCCATCTGTGTTTTATCCAATAATTAAAAAAAACCGCTCAATTTGAAAGACCCTTTATATAATATTACAATATATAAATATAAAACATTTATTTTCTGTAACTATATATATAATATTAGATCACATGATCTTGGTGGGCAATTAACATCACCGTTTCCAGAGATTACAATACATAAAATAATTCAACAATTTGAACGCGTTATTGTATTGTATACGACTCCATTTTTATAAATGTCACACAAATCTCAAATGTCACAAGTTTTATCCAAGAATAAAAAAAAAACGCTCAATTTAAAAGACCCTTTACACGCCCAAACCATCTCAACGTACTCTAATCAATCTTACTTAATACATCAGCCTTAAGTGTACATTCATCCCTTATTGATTAAATTAATCCAATCCAATCGAGAGAAGAGCGAAGTGACCTAAGATCACGGGTCTTACCCCTAAGTCTGAGAAAAAGGAGATTTTTATATTATAGTCATTGCTCCCTGGTAACATCATATTTGTTTGAATTGATACGCCACTGAGAGGGTTTGTCACCCCGTTTTACGAGTATACGCCATCTATGCACCCGCTTAGCTGTCACAAATCACCAGAATTATGCTGGTATACAAATGAATGTTAAATTAGTCTATTGTTATTCGGTTTTAATTTCTCGGATTATGAAATATTTTCACCAGACATATTATTTTTTTCTTAAAAGTCATATTAAACTACAATAAATTGGTCTGTGGTCCCTAATCTTTTTGGCATCGCAACCCTCTTTAATAAAATATTCTAAAAAATGTGTCGCGGCTCTCGATGCCACACTTTTGTTATATATATTTTTTATTTATTTATTTATTATTACACATGGCAAGAAATATACACAGTTTGAGAAAAAAACAACAGGTAATTTCATTTGGACATACAATTTTAATGGATCTGGGTTTGTTGCCTTTCATTTGTCGTATCCCCAGTAAACTAGGCTTTTGCCTGTATCTCACTGAGGATATTTAGCATGAAAAAATAAATCGATACTTCTTTCCGATTTTTGATTACACCAAAACAAAACCCCGTTGCACGTTCTCATCAACCTGACAAACAGTGACACTCAGTTACAACTGGAAACATCATGCGAAATCAAACTCTTCACACATCATCACTCCAGAAAGACTAAAAATATTCATCCCACAATATACCGCACACAATCATAAGTATTAAAATTAAAATTAAAACAAAATAAAAATATATTTAAATGTACTATACTCGTTCATACACATATACAGTACCCGGCGGTAAGTAATACACATCGGGCTTAAGAAAGAGACTGTCGGCCATAATCGGCTAACTTCGGCGTTGTAGAGCGTTGTCAAGCGTTCTATGGTGTGGTCGTGCGACAGAGACGACGCTCTACAAAGCCGAAGTTAGTCGATTATGACCGACAGTCTCTTTCTTAAGTCCGATGTGCATTACTTACCGCCGGGAACTGTACACAATAGTATTTTAGTGCCAACTTTGATGTATGCGAGTGAAACGTGGACGTGGAAAAATACTGAGAGGAGCCGAATAACTGCTGTAGAAATGCGTGCATTGACAAGAATACATGGAGTGACAATGTATGACAGAATACGGGATGAAGTGATAACGGATTAGTGTACTTAAGGCTCCTTTTTCTTAGAGTACCTACATAGTATTTTAAATAAATATATGTTAATTGATGGCAACATAGTATGTTCACATGTTGTTTATAGTTAAGGCATTAACATTGTGGAGGTTCAAAGACATTGTAATTTGTTTTATCAAACGCTGTTTATTCCACTTTTTTGTGACGGTATAACCCTACCGGTTTCAAGGCTTTCACCTCATCTTCAGGGGAGTGCAAACAAGACTAAACGCTGTTCGAACTGGTTCCGATATACACGCTTCAACGGTTGGAGGCTGGGGGATGAGGGAGGCACGGGACAATTTTGGCCAAGAGCGGAGAGATTTTTGGGAAATAACTGTTTAACAGATGTTCGGATCGGTGTACTGACTTAGAAATTTCTGGGGCATCTAATCTGTCCAACCGAAAATATTCCAAGTCACATAAAGCCAGCTTGTTACACTAATTTTAATCTCCGGAAACTCTTATTTCATGGGAAAGGCAAAAATGGAATACTTAGCAACAGTGGTGTGTATAAACTTTTATGTGTTGACTGTGATAATTTCTATATAGGAAAGACAGGAAGATCTTTTGAAAAGAGATTTCGTGAACACAAATCCGCCTTAACAAATCCTCTAATTTATTCTGAAATGGCTAATCATTGTCACCGTGAGAATTGTACTTTTTCTATCGATGATGCCAAATTCTTACATATCAGTGGTAACGGAAATAAATTGGACAGATTTGAGGCCGTAGAAATTTCTAAGTCAGTACACCGATCCGAACATCTGTTGAACAGTTATTTCCCAAAAATCTCTCCGCTCTTGGCCGAAATTGTCCCGTGCCTCCCTCACCCCCAGCCTCCAACCGTTAAAGCATGTATATCGGTGCCAGTTCGAACAGCATTTAGTCTTATTTGCGCTCCCCTGAAGATGAGGTGAAAGCCTTGAAACCGGTAGGGTTATACCGTCACAAAAAGTGGAATAAACAGTGTTTGATAAAAATACATTACAAATAGTATGTTCATTTAATTGATACACTTTCATCTTATAGTATAACCTGAAGGGCTTATTACCATGTGGAAATATCTTCCGACCAACCAAATATATGAAGCACTAACTATTGTTTTTTTTTTAAATAAATTTTTGTTCTAAACTATATTGCACCGTTTATAAATAAATTAATTAATGGCTCATTTGTAATTTAATCCGAAACCTTCGAGAATAAATCAAGCCTTTTGACACTAGGCCAAGGGGTTAATTAGTGGTATTTGCAATGTTTAGTTTCTAGTGTCCTGACCTCTCAGTGGAGAGCAGATAAACTTGAACACAGGGGCGCCCTATCTATATGTGCAATATGTGCGGCACACGTGGGTGACCGATTAAAGGGGCGGCCGTAAGCTGTTTTTCGAATTGCCTGTCTGCTCTGGTATACCCTCGATGAGGCTATTTTTGTGATTCTTAGTCAGTAACCTTCGATTTACAAAAGTTCATCTCCATAAAACATGCAATGATTCAGTTTATTCTAATACTTACTTAAAAAAAAAGGATTAAACTAAAACGCATCGTAATTTTAGTTGTGACACTTTTGGTATACAGATACGTTCTTGTTTTTTGGCGTGTTGTTAATGCTCTAGACCAGTGTTTCCCAACGTTTTTTGTGCTATGCCCCACCTAAGCTTTTCTAAAATTCTTATGCCCCCCCCCCCTACGTAACGGTGACGTGACAAAGCGATCAAAATACGACTAAACTCTGAACGAGTCAATTTTCAAATTGCCCCCTTTAAAAATCAAATTGCCCCCCTGTGTGGCGTGGGCCCCACGTTAGGAAACACTGCTCTAGACTGTTGCATGAAACTAGACGTGACATAGGATATGGGTATGGGCACCTCCTTAAACCTGCTGTCACAAGCTTGAATAAAAATAAATTAGAATAACTGAAGTACCTTGATCAAAAAGTTTTAGGACTTTATTCATAAAATCGAAAATACAAGTTTATTCATCAAAATCGATATGGTCCCCTTCAAAGTACTCCCCATCGACTGCAACGCACTTACGCCAGCGCTTGATCCAATCCTCGAAACACCGCTGGTACTCAATTTTCGGTATGTCCATCAGAGCCGTCTTCGATTTTTTCATGACATCCTCTCGGGTGCTGTAACGCGTTCCGCGAAGCGGTTTTTTAAGTCGATTGAACAGGAAAAAGTCGCAGGGAGCCAGATCAGGTGAATTCGAAGGCTGCTGGATAGTAATCGTGTTGTTTTTGGTCAAAAACTCATGGAAATCATGTCTTTCGCGATTTCAACGCGGTCCTTTTTTTGCATGAAATTAAGGTCCTTCGACACCAGTTTTGCAACGACACGTCTGAGGCCCAAATCACTAGCCAAAATGTCTTGAGCGGATCCATAAACGATGTTCAAGTCCTCTGCCAGCTCTCTGATGGTCAATTTGCGTTTTTCGGCCAACATTTCTTTGATTTTATCGATGTTTTCGTCGGTTTTCGACTGCCACTGCGTTCGTCATCCTCGACCGACTCACGACCACTTCTGAAGCGTTCGTGCCACCAAAAAACACTTCTCTAACATTTCCAAGGTCTGCGGACCGTTAAATCTGTTTTTCACACAAAATGTAATGCAAACTCGTTGATGCACAGTGGATGCCATTTTCAAACTTGTAAAAAATCGAAAACACGCACCAAGGTAGATGTACTCAGTACAGCGTAACTTTTACAAATGTCAAGCTATGACGCTGAAATTTGGAGAAAAGTGTCAATGATTGATGTGGTAACCTAACAAAAGAATTACGATCGGGTGACTGACAGCGCCACACGGTGGCCGGTCTTAAAACTTTTTGATCAAGGTAGTATTCACGGAAGTAAAACAAATTCTACATTTATGAAAATATATATTCATAAATGTAGAATTTGTTTATATACTCGTATGTATATCATTTATACATCGTCCCCTTTTACACCTGTTCAAAAATTGTTAGCTAGGTATTTAAAATTCGTTCAGTATAGTTTCCATCTTTTCATTTATCACGGACCCACCGAGATTCCAATTTCGAATTACTTTCGGAGAGAATCCAAGTATTCCTCTCTCGCTCTCTTGTATTCAAAATTCAATTCTCGTATTCTTTCTTTGGCGACAGCCGTCGTATGGATTTTGGCCTATTTATACTATGATAAAGGTTGGTTAATGTTTAAAATAAATTATTATAGTTCGGAAATTCTAGGATGAGTCCTGTGACAGCTCACAAATTTGCCCCAATACAACCGTATGTAATGTATTTACCTAAATAACTTGCTATTTATTAGAATTGAGGCTTATATTAAAGTTGATAAAATAATTAAAATTACTGAGCATCGTTACAAGGTTGTATTGGGGCAAATTTGTGAGCTGTCACAGGACTCATCCTAGAATTTTCGAACTATAACAAAAATTGTGTAGCTATGCTCAAAAAAATTAACTAAGGATAGGGGCAACATTTTTTGTTTCACACACAGGCGGCTGTACCTCTCGCAGTGGCTCTGCCAATATCGGTAGACAGTAGAGATAGCAAATATTAATAATGATTTAATATTGAATATTATTTACTTATATTGTGTGAAGATCGACGCGTGATCACCCAGGTGATTGGCGCGTGCGTGGTGGATCTCAAAACAATTCTAACAGGGATATTCTAAACATTTTTTCATGGATTGTAAAATTTCCAAATAAATAAATGGTCTTTAAACGGAGTTTGCCAAAGCTGTTAAATCATTATTTATTTAACACTTTTATTGCAAATACAATCTGGCGGGTTTATTGCCAGGCGGCAATCTCTTCCAACCAACCAGACAAAAGTAAATTACGTAAGTTACATAGTTGCATAAATCATTCAAATGACTATCCATCACCACGAAATTCATACACACATACGTGAGCATATGCTCACGAACCCCACAAAGACGGACAATCACTCGAAAATTATTTTTCATATAAATTGAAATATCATCAATCAAAGGAAAAGGAAGTAAAAATCGGGAATGAAACACGTTATATTTCTGACTAGAAATTAAGAGTTTTTTCAGTCGCTTCTTTAAGCATGCCAAGGACGGAGCGAGTCTTATATTGGTTTGTAACTGATTCCAAAGTCTCACTGCATGGACGGTACAGGATGGCGTAAAAAAAGAAGAGTTCGATGATGAACTGCGCCTTCTGTGTTCCCTTCTTAACGCACTGTATTACACTGGCGGACTTATTGCTAACTTTTTCAACCAACCAAAAAGATGTTAAAGATACTTTCTTTAAGTGAAAACCAGACTGGAATTCTTTTTAAAAAAATCTGGGTTACAACGGGAATCGAACCCGCAACCTCCGGGTTGGGAGACAAGCGGTTTACCAACTAGGCCACGGAGGTCATCAAAAACGTTGTGTTCGTAAAATATGAAGAAGATTGCCCCCTATAGCAGAGTGTGTGGTGGTGGTGGGATAGAATTAAATATCTGATTATATTGTCATTTGTTTTATCAAACACTGTTTATTCTACTTTTTTTATATAATGGTATAACCCTACCGGTTTCAAGGTGCACACCTCATCATCAGGGAATTCTGTTTGAACTGGTACCGAGATACACGCTTCTAACGCTTAACATTCGGGTTGAGAGCTAGGGTTGAAGTGAGGGATGAGACAATCTCGGCAAGCAGCGGAGAGATTCTTGGGATATATGTGTTTACCAGATGTTCACCCCGATGCACTGACTTAGAAATTTCTAGGGCCTTATATCTGTCCAATTTATTTCCGTTACTACTGATATGTAAGAATTTGGCATCATCGATAGAGAACGTATGGTTTTCACAGTGACAATGATTAGCCATTTCAGAATAAATTAGAGGATTTGTTAAGGCGGATTTGTGTTCACAAAATCTCTTTTCAAATGATCTTCCTGTCTTTCCTATATAGAAATTATATTTATACACGATTCTATTGTATATTCAGATTCTATTGTATTGTATATTCAGTGTATGTATATACAGATTATATTCAGATATGTATATTCAGATTCTATTTGAAAACCAATTGGTGCTCACAACGTTGTTTAACTCATTGATCCGTAGCAAACTAGAAAGCAATGCTTGCATTAGGAGCCCGCTGGGGGCGCAGAACTCACTCATGGTGGAGAAGGTACAAAAAAAGTGGAGAAGGTACAAATATCTCTATATGAGTGAGTTTGGTGTCTATCCATGGCTTTACCCTACTCAGTTTATGCTGGGCATGCTCGGGTATACCACCTTGAGCGTAAGGAGAGATCTGCGTCTCCTGGTATACGTTGTCAGACTCGTTCGAGGAGTTGTGAGCAACTGTCCAGCATTGCTACAAAGATTAGCGTTAAATGTTCCTAACAATTACACTAGACTGCGCCGGCAGGAATTGTTCTCAATAACATTCGCAAGAACGGGTCTTCCAGCCGCTATGCCTGTTGGAAGGGCCTTAACTCTTCTGAACGGGACTGCTTCGGATATTGACATATTTCATACCATATTACTAAAAGCAAAAGTAAATTATCTTCATAGATTGAGCGCATAAGAAAGCACTCATCAACGTATTTAAGTGACTTTGAATATATGTGTATGTGTGTATATATGTGTATGTTTGTGTGTACGCATATACATAATTTTTTAATTTATGTAATTTATTTTAATTTTATATAACTTATTAATGCTAACATTTCTTGTATTTTTCAATGTACCATGCGGTCTTCATCGAAGTCCACTGATCGTTCGGAACGTTCCATGTCTTTCAGGTCGAAATTACCGTCTTTGAAACGCATAAACCATCGACGAGCTGTCCTTTCATTCATAGCATCTTCACTGTACACTTCGTAAATATCGCGAGCAGCTTTGGTAGCTTTATTCCCTCGATTGAACGCGAACAGAAGGTGTCGAAAATGCTCACTTTCGTCTGCTTGACATTCCATTTTGAAGGCTTGTAATCAAATAAAATAATAAATGTAACGTAAAAGCAAACACAATATCTTTTTTTTTTTTTTTTTTTTTTTTTTATTAAACAAGTAAATTATTATACAAACATTTGTCGAGGCTATACCTATGTACAAATTTATTACTTAACTAATCTTAATTATATGTTATAATTTATGAACTTATTTAATCTTATTTTCCTACATATCATTTTATTTTATTTATTCAATCTTAATATATGAGATCTTAGAAATAATTAACACCTACATACTACTTATAACTAGATAACAATTCTTACACTAATTATTCAGCAAAAACAAGTCCACAGACCTTGGTCGTCCCAGCTAATACTGAAGGTGGACTAGTCAGGCAACAGATAATGCTTCGGGAGCTTGTGCTTATAACGGAAGGGTAGGTCGGATTTACTCTCGTAAGCCCCCAGGGCAGCGACTAAGGGATTTCTGTGATTTTGTTGGCTTTTATAGAACTTCACGGTCCAAGCGAGAATGTGGTGTTGTAGGGTTTCTTCTCGCTGTTCAGCGTGAAGTCGGGTAAGATTTGTTCTGGGATGGGTGTTAAAAGATATCTTGAATGCCTTGTTCTGCACTCTCTGGAGTTTCAGGTGATCCGTGTTGCTCACACTACCCCAAACGGGTGCAGCATAGGTCAAGATAGGACGAATAAGGGTTTTATAGAGGAGGAGCTTATTTTTGGGTGAAAGGAAGCTGCGTCGATGAAATATCGAACTGATAGCCCCTATGCCCTTGTGACCCTTCTGTCTGATGGTATTCAAATGGGTTTTCCACGTCAGTCGCCGGTCAAGGTGCAGGCCGAGGTATTTAACCACGTCCTGCCACTCAACCAGGCAACCACCGATGAATAAGGGCATCGACGGCACTCTTTCCTTGATTTTTCGGGAGAACATGATGGCCTCAGTTTTGGCGTCATTGATTTTGAGCCTCCAGTCCTGGTAGTATTTCTCAAGGATCTCAAGAGCAATCTGAAGACGGCGACCAGCTCGATCCACCTTGAGTGACGATGCGTAGCATGCCGCATCGTCAGCAAAGAGTGCGAGTTTACAGTTTGGGGGAGTAGGAATGTCGTGTGTGTAAATGTTAAATAGACATGGTCCAAGTATACTGCCTTGGGGGACACCCATAGGGATGGGCCTGGCGGATGACGTAGAATGATGAGTGGTGACTGTGAAACTTCTATTGGAAAGGTAGGATTGAAGTAGTTTCACGAGATAGAGTGGAGTGCCAGTGAGGAGAAGTTTGTGAAGAAGGCCGCAACACAATATCTTGTAGAGCAGAAAATTTTCTTTCGAATGACGTATAACATTTACCATTTTGTTTTATTTTTGGTGCTCATTTTTAAATTGAAAAAAAAAAACGGACACAACTTATGTTAACACCTAATAATTGATCTAAACCTGTTTTGAGAAAATAAATATTCAGATTCTATATGGTAAATGATTCTATTGTATATTCAGTACTACGGAGACTATATGGTATATAGTACAGGGACAATAGCTCTAGATATCTATAAATGGTGTGTGTATTTTTAGCAGCACGTTCTAGCTGCGTGATTGGCGATGGACAATGGCGCCAGCTTACAGCTGCCAGGGGTCAGGAGTCAAGTGAACCAGCCGATACACAGATACTGGCAGACTGGCCCGAGAGGGTATCGGGGATATGTTGCACATTCATCATAATACGAGTATGTTAACTCACCTATAATTAGTTTGTTTACTGTCCCACTCTATCGCTTTATGATGAGGGGTTATTTTGTCCCCCACAACATTGTGGGGGGGGGGGGGGTCGAACTGAACTGTCCATATATGAGGAGGTTTTCTTCTGGGTTACAGTCCTAGGATTGGTCTGCACCAAGCACTCGATCCATCTACTCATCTCTATCATCCGCCAGTTTCTTCATCTCCTGGTAGCTGCCACAGTGCACATCCCGGATCACCGGGTCCATCTAGCTATATTTAGGGCGACCTTTATGGTTATTGCCCTCAATCATTCCCTCGACGATGGTAAGGAGCAGGCCCGGGTGCCTGATGTTATGGCCTATCCAACTGGATCGTTGTTGGGCAACTCTATTTAGGAGTTGCCTTGTTTCTCCAACCCCGCTCAATACCTCGTCGTTTCGGATGTGATCTTTCCAATGGTTCCTGGCCATGCGCCTGTAGCACCACATCTCAAAGGCAGCCAGACGCCCGGACTCGCTCTGGCTGATGGTCCACGTTTCGCAGCCATACAGCAGCACACTCCAGACAAGAGTTTACACTAAATTCTTCCTAACATTGATATAAATGTTAGGAGAATCAAATATCTTGGATTTCTTTTTAAAAGCAACTCTTGCCTGTTGAACTCTAATTATTATTTCTTCCTTTGATCGACCATCTTGGGATACTCTGCTCCCTAAGTAAACAAATTCCCTCAATTGCTCAACACTGACGCCACCCAGAACAACACTCGCGGTCACCTCCTCTCTTCCAGCAACTATACATTTTGTTTTGTCTTTATTTATTTTGTGAGAAGGTAATATTAAAAAAAGAACATGTCCATCAAATCAGAATGTTGGGAAATCGCAAAAAAACTGTTTGCATTAAAAATATATGACATAATAATTCATTGTAAAAATATCTGAAATCCTTAAAATCGCTTAAGGTGACTTGATTTTTGTTTAAAATCTAATCATAATAATTAAAATAGTTATTCTAGTTTAAAATATGGACATGATCCTTTTTGTAAGAACAATTCTACTTTAATATTTTTTGATTGAACACGTCTGGGACATAATGGTTTTTGTTCCATTTCAAAAAATATTTTACAAAAAATAATCAAAAATGAATTGGGTAGAGCAATTTATTTTAACACTTCCCTTACTGTGCTAAAAAATTACGCCAGTTACGGTGTTGGACACTGAGGGTACACTAAAAATGTATGTTTTAAATTAAAATTATGCAAAATCTATTAGTTTTTTTTTTTAATTAGCTATAAACATCATTTTATTGTGTAATAAAATGTCGAATAATATAAAATAAGTGTAAGAAATGATAAAATAATAGTTGAAACAGAGAAGTGACATTTCTATACGAATATAATTTTCCCACTGCGTCGTTCGGTCTGCGCAACGTTCAGAATGCGCATGACTGAAAAGAGGTCTCCAACCTTTTAACACTTCCCTTACTGTGCTAAAAAATTACGCCAGTAACGGCGTTGGACACCGAGGGTACATAAACATGTATGTTTCAAATTAAAATTATGCAAAATCTGCTAGGTTATTTTTTGTTATTAGCTATAAACATCATTTTATTATGTAATAAAATGTCGAATAATATAAAATAAAGGTAAGAAATGATAAAATAAGAGCTAAAACAGAAAGGCATTTCTATAAGAATATTATTTTTACGCTGCGTCGTTCGGTCTGCGCAACATTCAGAATGCGCATGCGTGATAAGAGACTTCCAGCCTTTTAATTTTTTTTCATAAAATTATACAATAAAATGTAGCGTGTATTTTTTTGGCAATAAAACCATAATTCGAATAAAGACAATAAATAACATATAAACAAAATATAAAATGAATATATAAATTCAAAATTCAAGGTTTTAGGGCGAGAAATTTATATAGTATAAACAAACACGAAATTCAAAATTATATATAAACAAACACGAAATTCAAATCAATAAAATATATGCAATTTGGAAAATATAAACACTACAGAAAATTTGAAAATAGGACAAACATATCATATAATCAAAGTTTAATCCTGTGGAGAAAGTTATCGCAATTGGGGCATGAAACCACTTTTTTTTTTACTATATTCTACGTACTAAACACGCAGGTGTTTGACAAATATTGCAGAATAGCCTGGTTTTTTTTCTCGAATGTTTTTAATAAAACCCACAACTTCCTCTTTTGAGGACCTCACGGGGTGCCAACAGGGTATTATTTACTAATGTTTCGGATATTGACTCGCCACAATATGTTAAAACTGTATTAAAAGCATCTTGTTGTTGCTATTTTTCCTTTTTAAGATATTGGGCATTGCCAATTCCAAACTTAACTCTCTTGTGAAATGTTTTCGGTGGTATTAATTATTTTGTTTCCACTCTGGATATTTGTCTATCCATAAGAGGTATGCATTCAATGCAGCCATATCTATAATTTCCATAAAAAGACGGAAAGGCCATCTTCTCGTTGACCTTGAGCAAGAGTACTCTCAAGTAATTTGGTCTCCCGTATCTACTCCAATTTTCGTATTATTATAATGATGTATAATTACTATAGTGGCTTTTGTTTTTCTGAATAATCAATTTCTGCATCATTGAATTGAGTGGATAATAATAATACTGCTTTATTTTTTGTGGTACACACGAAACAAGTATTTTATTTTCAGCTACTATGGATTGTTTTCTCTCTAGACGGTATAAATTCAAGTGAGATTACTCTTTTATTTTTTCGAAGCGTGCCAGTTAGAGTTAAACCTTTTAATAAAAGATTATCGGCTAATTTGATGGAGGTAATAAAAATACCTGTGGTTATCCTCCTGTTCGTGCCATACTGCGGTTGAACCATTTCTATAACTACTCAGTTACCTTGATTTATCTCTCTCTACGATTATTTATCATACCAGAATAAGCCTGTAAATTTGTTACGCGTCATATGCCGCCGCAGTCGGCAGCAACCCAGATTTTGATGCCATATTTACCAAGTTTAGACTTCATGTACACGCGAAATGAACAATTCTCTCTAAAGTTTGGCAAACGTTCATCTACAGTTATATTCGAAGATGGAGAATAATTGCTTTTGCACATATCCATAAACATTTTTGAAATCCACTTAATTGGTTCTAATTTATCTGAAAAAACCCTGATATCTCTCTTCTCGGGTTTCTTTATCATCAAAACGAATATGACTGTAAATATAGATGAATCTATCTCGAGACAGAGCTGTTGTGAAAAATGACTGGCAAAAGGGACTTTCACTTATCCACAATTCACTCAAAGATAGCTTTCGTGTTCAATTTCTGCCAGGTGCGAGCAATATTCTAATGAATTCATATAACTCGTCTTTTGATATTGGTTGGTTCTTTTCTGAATGAATTCGATTTAAATGACGATTTGTTTCTTAAACATCACTTTTACCACCTCTTAATTTACAAACAGACAACACATATCTTTTATGGAATGTACATTTATACTTGAATTTCTCAGTCCAGAATCTTCGATGAGAATATTTGATACCCGACCGATGCCTCGAAGATTGAGGTGGTACTCGTAATGAACTCCATTCGAATCCATGTTTTGATGTAAATAATATTTCTTCGTCTTCTTCACTCGTCTCCAAATCAGAATATACTTCATCCTGTACCTCGACAAAATCTTCTGATTCTGATATATTGCCTGTCGCCTTAAATTCCAAATCGCTATCATCGCCGTCGATATTTCCCGCCATCTCAATTATTATATTTTTGAAAATGAAATAATAAATAAAATGTACATTTATTATAAAAAGAGTAATGGTACAATATAACATACCAGATAAAAAATGATAATAGAAAAAACATACCAGATAAAAATAAAAAATAACAATCAGGATTATAAAACTGGTGACGAGCCCCTGGAACGGGCGCTATACGAACTGTCAAAAAAGAATGAGTGTTTGACATTTCGTCAATTCGCGATTTAAAATCATTAATTTCTGTTGAATTAACTATGAATGTTTTGTTTCCTAATGACATCATTCAAATCATAGAGGTTTCGATGAGGAATACATAAAGTATGAAGACCCTGCAAGCAGTATATTTCGAGAAATTAAATAAAATATAAGTCATGATCACTCGCTATCCATCACCGTACGGCAAGTGTTAATTTGAATCAAATAAAATAAGTAGTGTTACAAAATAAGAAGAAATCTTACTATAAAACTATAAATATATTATTTAGGTAGATAAAACTGTATAATGACATTACACTGCACGTACGATTTAAAACTGACAGTTGCTGGTGAACTGGTATGAAGTTAGACACAATCGGAAAGCTATGATTGGTCAATTCGGACATGATCTTTTTTGATTGGTATGAAGCCTGGACAAGATCCTTTTTGAAAAGATACTGGTTTTTTGTGTTGTTTATTAGAGGCCCTAGACATTTCTAAATGAGTACATCGATTCGAACATCTGGTGAACAGTTATATCCCAAAAATCTCTCCGCTCTTGGCCGAAATCGTCCCATGCCTCCCTCACCCCTCAGCCTCCAACCGTTGAAGCGTGTACATCGGTACCAGTTTGAACAGCATTTAGTATTGTGTGTGCTCCCCTGAAGATGAGATTAAAGCCTTGAAACCGGTAGGGTTATACCGTCACAAAAAAGTGGAATAAACAGTGTTTGATAAAAATAAATTACACTCGTTTTTTTTATTAGGATTTTAAAATGATTTATGTGTTTTTTTCATTAAAATGAAAATATTAAACGGCTCCGTGTCATCGATAAGAAAAAACCTGCTTGTCAACTAATTTTTTTGTATCCGATGGACACGATCTTTTTTCAATGTTACCTCCTCATATCTGTATCTATCTAATGGATTAAACTCCGCACAACACTTACGGGGTACTGTTGAAGGGATCTCTTGCACGTGCTCCTACAATTCCTACTCTTTTTCACGAAGGTTCGTGTCGTGGGGGCTACAACTAATCTCGGAGTGACACTCGATCGTGACTTAGATATATTATCCCATATTCGAAGGGAAGATGCAGACTCAGCAGACACACATGACACGCATGGCAACTAATGAAATGTTCACCATCCCTAGAGTTAAAATCTCTTTTGCCCAAAGGCAATATGCTTATTTGGCTCCCATTACATACAATGGCGTGCCGACTTCAATAAAGGTAAAGGTAGGAAAACCATTTAGACAGTCGATCGGAGCGTGGTTGTTATTGTGACAAGATTTTGAGTACTTGGGCTTTCAGGATAAATGACGAGTGGAAGGGATTTATGTGAGCTCGTGAGTGTGGGTTTCTTCTTGTTGTTTTAATTTTGGTTGTTTTTGTATTTGTGTTTCTGTGTATTTTTTTTTTGTTTTGATTTTAATTTTTATTCTTATGATTGTGTGCGGTATAGTGTGGGATGAATATTTTTGGTCTTTTGGGAGTGATGATGTGTGAGGAGTTGAATTTTTCAAGATGTTTCCAGTTGTAGTTGAGTGTCACTGTCAGGTTGATGAGAGCGTGCAACGGGGTTTTGTTTTTGTGTAATCAAAAATCGGAAAGAAGTATCGATTTATTTTTTTCATGCTAAATATCCTCAGTGAGATACAGGCAAAAGCCTAGTTTACTGGGGATACGACAAATGAAAGGCAACAAACCCAGATCCATTAAAATTGTATGTCCAAATCAAATTATCTGTTGTTTTTCTCAAATTGTGTATATTTCTTGTCATGTGTAATAGTAAAAATATATGTTAAGATCGTCCTTCTGCTGAGTGCAAGAAATGCTTCAAACTGTTTCTACCTTGGGTGATTCTCATGTGGGGTCTACGGTTCCGTATGAGTAGACTCGACTATAGTGCAGTATTATTGAGAATCGTGTGCTATGCAGCCGGGTGCTGGACTCATAGAAGTTGGTTCTCAGATCCCAGGAGGATACTGATTAGCGGTCAATGGTGGGCGCTGTTGACTATCGCCAAGGCACGTTTGGCGGAAGTACTCTCTGTCTTAAGGGTGCTCGTTCCGTTGTATCTGGAGGTCCAGCGATGCGATGCGATTATCCTTCTCGCAAAGGGTCAGCCCGCGATTATAGGTGACGTCCGCCTTCACCCCTTGCCAAGGATGACCCGTCCGCCTTCACCCCTTGCCAAGGATGACGTCAACTTGCCGAATTAGCAACGTCGTTGGTCGTCCTCCTCTATAGGAAGACAGACATTTAAATTATTTCCTTGCATCAGGGTGCGCCCCGTAGGTACACCTAAACTATTGGACTACCCAATTTCTCTCTGGCCATGGGACCTTTAATGGAAAACTCTATAGCTTCAATCTTGTCCCTTGAAGACATACATTTAAATTATTTCCTTGCATCAGGGTGCGCCCCGAAGATACACCTAAACTATTGGACTACCTAATTTCTCTCTGGCCATGGGACCTTTAATGGAAAACTCTATAGCTTCAATCTTGTCCCTTGAAGACATACATTTAAATTATTTCCTTGCGTCAGGGTGCGCTTCGTAGGTACACCCAAACTAGACTACCCAATTTCTCTCTGGCCATGGGACCTTTAATGGAAAACTCTATAGCTTCAATCTTGTCCCTTCGCCCTGTTGCAATAATCGAGGCCATCTGGATCAATCCGCAGAACACATTCTGTGGTACTGCGCTGATAATCGAGTCAGTAATTTCCGAATGGAACTTTACTTAGCCTTACATCGGTTCATCTTCGGACCGATTGTCTACTCCGATTTAGTGGCGTCACAGGATAGTTTTGTTGTGTTTAAAAATTTCTGTGAAAGTATTGACAACTTGCTGGGCTGTTTTAACTCCAGGGCTTAGACCACTTTATAAGAAAAAAATTACTGCGCTGCGAGTCATTTTCCTTCTCCCGTGATGTTGGACCTTAAGTCCGTCGTCACTACTATTTTTTTCACACTCAAGTGTGTCGTCACCGGAGAAGGAGTCCCTTTGGGCAGTTCCTTCATCGTCACTATGTGACGTCACGCTCATATAAAGAATAAAGAAGATTTTGATCTTCTAGTGTAGATCGCGCTGGATGGGGACATATTATGTACCCCATAACAGCGTGGGTGGTGGGGGGATCGAACTGAACTGTTAAAATATATTATAATATATCTGATAGTTAAGTGAGTTCAAAAAAGGTTTCTGCGACACCTTTATTGCATAGATGATAGATTTTACCCATGGCTCTATTCCACTTGGTATCCATCCATCCATGGCTCTACAACCCAGGTCGGGTCTTGGCCTCCCGCAAAGCGCGTCCCCATGACTGACGGTCCTGTGCAGCGTTACGCCAGTTCTGGATACCGATGTTGTTTGCATCCCTCACCACTCCATCCAGCCATCGGAGTTTCGGCCTTCACACTGCTCTCCGCCCCCCGGGCGCACCATCCATGATTCGCCTTGGGATCTCGCCCATCCTCTGAAGATGTCCGGCCCACCTCAGTCTTCCAACTCTAATCTCCCTCACAACAGTAAGATCCTTGTACAGATCATAGAGCTCGTGATTGTACCTAATACGCCACTCTCCGCTGTCACAGATTGGGCCATAGATTTTGCGCAACACCTTTCTTTCAAATGTTTCTAGAGCCTTTTCATCGACCTTACTGATTGTCCAACATTCCGAACCATATGTGAGTACAGGTCGGATGAGGGTCTTATAAAGAAAGACTTTGGTTTTTCTTGTAAGGTGACGAGATTTCATGTGCTTCAGTAGGCCATAGTAGCACCGGTTTGCTGCCACTATTCTTCGTTTGATTTTGGTGGACAATTCCACTTGGTGTATACTCGGATATTACTACATAAATCATTCAAATGACTATCTATTCTCACGAAATCCATGAACACGTACGTGAGCATATGCCCACAAACCCCACAAAGACGGACAATCACCTGAACATTCCTTTTCATATAAAGTTAGAAATCATCAATCAAAGGAAAAGGAAGGGATGGTGGAGAGGAAAGGAAAAATCAGGAATGAAACACGTTATATTACTGACTAGAAATTAAGAGTTTTTTCAGTCGCTTCTTAAAGCATGCGAAGAACGGAGCAAGTCTAACATTGGTTTGTAACTGATTCCAGAGTCTCTCTGCATAGACAACAAAGGACGACGTAAAAAAGAAGAGCGGTGAACTGGGAAGGCCAATAAACAATCTCTGTTTGAGCGTAGCGCTAGTCCATGATCGGAAAGACGCTGAAAATTGTCGACGAGATAAGAGAGGGTTGCGGGACAGTTAAGGATATTATACAATAGACACACTATGTGAATTTGGAGTTTATTTCTAACGTTCAACCAGTTTAATGCCTTCTGGTATGAAGTTATATGATCGTACTTTCTTAGGCTAAAAATAAAAATAGTATTGTCTTTACAAAAATCAGAATTACTCAAAAACTTAGTCGGCCACTGGGACAGTGTTAAGTTATATCTTCTTAACAAGTCTTACACTGTTAAGTTAATACTTATTTTTTATCTTCATTTGTAGACAAGTATGTAAAAGACCTTAGTACTTCCCTAAGAAAACATCCGTGACAAATACAATATAATGTAAAGCACGTTAAACTCGTATGTACTGTACTCGACTGAGGTATCGGCTCTCCTGTACTTCTACAAGAGTTCATGCCTCCATTCAGCACATTCCCTTGAACAATAGGTCTTAAATCATACGTGGTTTCACCGGACGGCCGTAAAGAATTTCAGCGAATAGAAAATCCGCGAGTCGTAAATCTGCAAGACGTTGATAGGTTTAAGAGGAAGAATACAGCAAAAATAATTCATCTCAAATCTACATGTGTTATTTATTTATTTAAAACTCCTTTCTTATGGATACAACCATAGGAAGCCGACCACCAGATACTCCCAAAGAGATTTATTTATTTTCTCAATACAGGCTTAATCCAATTACATTGAAAAATACAAAAAATGTTAACATTAAAATAAATTATATAAAATGATGTATATATATATATATATATACATATATATATATATATATATATATATATATATATATATATATATATATATATATATATATATATATATATATATATATATATATATATATATATATATATATATATATATATATATATATATATATATATATATATATATATATATATATATATATATATATATATATATATATATATATATATATATATATATATCATATATTATACACACAAACATACACATACTCGTGTATTCAAAGTCACTTAAATACTCGTATGTTGATGAGTGCTTTCTAACGCCCCCAATCTTAGAAGAAAATTTTCTTTTGCTTTTGGTAATGTGATATAAAATATGTCAATATCCGAAGCAGTTCCGTTCAAAAGAGTTAAGGCCCTTCCAACAGGCATAGCATAGCAGCTGGAAGACCCGTTCTTGCGTATGTTATTGAGAACAGTTCTTGCCGGCGCAGTCTAGTGTAATTGCTAGGAACATTTAAGGCTAATCTTTGTTAGTAATGCTGGACATCTCACAACTCCTCGAACGAGTCTCTATACCAGGAGACGCAAATCTCTTCTTACGCTCAAGGAGGTATACCCGAGCATGCCCAGCAGGAACTGAGTTGGATAAAGCCATGGATAGACACTAAACTTACTCATATAGAGATATCGTAGATATTTTTTTGTACCTTCTCCACCATGAGTGAGTTCTGCGCCCCCAGCTGGCTCCAAATGCAAGCATTGTTTCTAGTTTGCTACGGATCAAACGACTTAGAGATTCTCATTACAAATCCTAGAGTTTTATAAGCTGAATTGAACATAAGTTATATGTGAGGACCAATTGTGAAATTGCTGTGGAACAAGACACCCAGGTCTGTGCAGGGTTTCCAAATAAAACATCGCATTAAACACAATAATACCGCCTCGACACATCACCTGTCAGCTCAATCTGAAAACTGGAAAATCTTCACTCGGGAATATGTTATTAATTCAACACTACATGAGGATGGATACAAAGAAATGATTTCAATTTTATGTTTGAGTCGTTAAGATGTAAACCCCCGCTATGGAAGACTTTTTCGGGGTATAGGTATAGATTCTAGTGTATATCTATGGAATTTCAAGACGTGTGACTGATGATACGACATAATTTTGCACTTTGATGCATTGAAATATAATTTATTATTGTGACTCCAATTATATGTGATGGTGGTAAATCACTAATATACGAGTATGTATGGGAATCATGGGTTCTCTACAGACGACATATTAGGGTACTCGAAAAATATCAGCACAAATATACCATTCAATCTCCAGATTGATCAATCTTCCAACATTTGATACGCTATGGTGCCATTCAACTGAAGATTGAATGGTACCATAGCGTATCAAATGATGGAAGTTTTGAGCAGAGAAAACTGTTGGAGAATCTAGATTCTTGTGTAACGGGCTCATCTGTGGTGTTCTGGGCACGTAGCATTGCTCGCATACCTGAATACGGTCTCCCAAGAAATATCCTCTAGAGATTATTTATTGACCTTCCTTATTGGTACAACGCTTTTATTTTTTTACGTCATCCTTTACTGTCCATGCAGTGAGACTCTGGAACCAGTTCCAAACCAATGTTACACTCGCCCTGTCCTTGGAATGCTTTAAGTAGCGACTGAAAAAACTCTTAATTTTTAAGTTAATAATATAACGTGTATCATTCTTGGTTTATCTTTCCTCTTTACCACCCCTTCCTTTTATTTTGATTAATATCTCACTTTTACTCTTATTACGTCATTATCATCATCATCATTGTCAACCAGGGTCAATCCACTGCTGGATGAAGGTCTCCCCAAGTTGACTCCAAATAGTTCGGTATTTTGCTCATTGATTTTGATTCCTGATTTCATCTATCCAGCGTACCTTCGGCCTTCTTCTGGACCTCTTTATGCTTCTTGGGTACCATTGGATTATTTCGGACGTCCATCGGGAATCTGACATTCTGGCTACGTGTCCTGCCCATTGCCACTTAATTTAATTATGTATATGTCCATAAATTTGATGAAGATGAATGATCATTTGTATTTTTTGCGATTAAGTAGCTTAATGTACGTTTGTCTACTATTATATATTAGAAGAGATTGCCGCCTGGCAATAACCCCGCTAGATTGTTTTTGTAATGAAGTGTTAAATAAATAGTACAACGTGGGATTCGAACTATCGCACGGAAGGCCAGTGCTTTACCGCGCGCCCATGCACTTCAAGCAAACCTTTATAAATAAATTAATAATAAAAAAATATTGACAGCCACACAGTATGTACATATATCCTGAATTGGCATACTATATATGGTATATTTCAAGATAATAGCGAAGAAATTACATTTAAGAGAGAAGCTATCAAAGGGTCTATGCTAATCTTATAACATTTCCCCGGTTAAGATACATCCCCATCAATAGAGGGCGAGCCCGGCTACGAGGACATCCGATATTTTGTTATAGCTCATACCCTTGTACATGGCAATTGAAAAACAAATAAATTACTAAAATTAAACAGTCTACATAATCAATTTAGTTAAGACAATAAATAAATGTTTAGCCTTAACTGAAATAAATTCAAAACACTTTTCATCCACCCCTTTGCGCCTCTTATAGTCTCAACCCGAGGGCAACTGCCCCCCTTTTATCTACGCCACTGCCTCTCGTAAAATTTGAAACGGAGCATCAATTGAAGGATGTATGTGATTTTGATGTCTTAAGACAGTACCTACATAAAGCGGTGGTTGACTTCTATCAACTCCTACCCAAGCCTTGAATTGATTCGGCCTTCACGAAATCCAGGATGACCTTATTTTCAGAACTATTGACACTTGTGGTCAATTGGTATCATAATTTGTTTAAAAAAACTAGGGCGTAACCTTTTTTGAAATTCACAATAAAAATCTTTCGAATTGAGCGGTTATTTTTGTCAATTTTTTTTAATTCTTGAATACTCGTATAACACACAATTTATGTTGATTTCAAAAAAACATTTTTTTGGTCATTGAAATATAATCTATGACACTATCCGCCAAATATCCACCTCTTGCAGCTCCACAGATGTCCACTCTTTTGTCAAAAAATTCCATGACATTTTGGCATGATTGCGGTTCTATTATAACTCACCAATAACGCGAATACTTTCGTCTTTCAGCTCAGGAATTGATCGGGGGTCATTCTTATAGACCTGACTTTTCACGTGACTCCAGAGAAAATAGTCCAACGGTGTCAGATCACATGATCTTGGTGGGCAATTAACATCACCGTTTCCGGAGATTTAAATACATTAAATAATTTAACAATTCGAACGCGTTGTTGTATTGTATACGATTCCATTTTTATAAATGTCATCATACATTACACTTCTTAAATGTCACAAGACCCAGGCAAGTTCGCGACGCCATCTGTGTTTTATCCAAGAATTAAAAAAACCACTCATATATATATATATATATATATATATATATATATATATATATATATATATATATATATATATATATATATATATATATATATATATATATATATATATATATATATATATATATATATATATATATATATATATATATATATATATATATATATATATATATATATATATATATATATATATATATATATATATATATATATATATATATATATATATAATATTAGTGTATCATATTATAAGGTCCAAAAGTTTTTACCTTCAAAAGTCTCCGGTAATCGAACCTGTGAAACTAGAGTCCTTAATATGCTCGTATATGTTAATTGTATCTTATCTTTCATGTATACCATACATCGTCGTCGTCGTTGCTGCTCCTTATAGTCGAGGGTCTCCTCGTCATTCCAATTTCAATTCAGCTGGAAATCGAAATGGGGCCGTGGAGTTTTATTTATTTTATTTAAGCGAGAACGACCGTTGTATACCAGCAAACTCACCGGCCATACCACTGTACTGGATCCGATGGAATTGAGACGATTGGAGCATAACAGCATGTTTTCTTCCTTTTTTTTTTTTTTGAAAGAATATATAAGTTCATGACCGAAGTCATACCCCCAAATGCTGGATGGAAATGTGCCTGTGTTATTTGAGAGGAATAGTACAGGGCGTGGTTCGAACCGAAACCGAACTTTCGCGTGGTAGTTTAGTGCGTAAGCACGCCATTATGCATCTCATGACTAAGTCACGCATACCCAGTCATTTCAGTCGGATATATTCATTCTTACAGATGTTGATCGATCTCTCTGCTGGTTGGTCATCCATCCACAGGATGGACTGACAATTTACTCGCTATAGCGAGGGATTGCCTGTATGTATGTAGCACTGCTCAAGTGTTGATCTGCCTGCTGGTGTGTGCTTGCCGTAGTGCTGTGTGCATGGACACAATAGAGCAATACAGGCACAGGTGTCACCCATTCACATAATGGACTAACAATCTTACTCTATAGCGAAGGGTTGCCTGCATGTACGAGTATGTAGCACTGCTTAGGTGTTGATCTGCCTGCTGGTGTGTGATTGCTGTGGTACTGTGTGTATGCACCCAATAGAGCCATACACGCACAGGCGTCCCCAATTCACATAATGAACTTACAAGCTTACATAGCGAGGGATTGCATGTATGTATGTAGCACTGCTTAGGTGTTGATCTACCTGCTGGTGTGTGCTTGCTGTGGTACTGTGTGTATGCACCTAATAGAGCAATACACGCACAGGCGTCACCCATTCACATAATGAACTGACAAGCTTACATAGCGAGGGATTGCCTGTATGTATGTATCACTGCTCAGGTGTTGATCTGCCTGCTGGAGTACTGTGTGCATGCACACAATAGAGCAATACACGCAGAGGTGTCACCCATCCACAGGATGGACTAACAATTTTACTCTATAGCGAGGGATTGCCTCTATGTATGTAGCACTGCTCAGTTATTGATATGCATGTTGGAGTGTGCTTGCTATAGTGATGTGTGCATGCACACAATAGAGCAATACACGCACAGACATCATCCATCCACAAGATGGACTGACAATCTTACTCTATAGCGAGGGATTGCCTCTATGTATGTAGCACTGCTCAGTTATTGATATGCATGTTGGAGTATGCTTGCTATAGTGATATGTGCATGCACACAATAGAGCAATACACGCACAGACGTCATCCATCCACAAGATGGACTGACAATCTTACTCTATAGCGAGGGATTGCCTGTATGTATGTAGCACTGCTCAGGTGTTGATCTGCCTGCTACTGTGTACTTGCTATAGTGCTGTGTATATTCACATAATAGAGTAATACACACGCACAGGCGTCATCCATCCACAAGATGGACTGACAACCTTACTCTATAACGAGGGATTGCCTGTATGTATGTAGCACTGCTCAGGTGTTGATCTGCCTGCTACTGTGTACTTGCTATAGTGCTGTGTATATTCACATAATAGAGTAATACACACGCACAGGCGTCATCCATCCACAAGATGGACTGACAACCTTACTCCATAGCGAGGGATTGCTTGTATGTACAATATGTAGCACTGTTCAGGTGTTGATCTGCCTGCCGCTGTCTGCATGCCTCAGACAGTCATGTGTACATGCCTCTAATAAAATTTTTAGTTTAACGACGGCACATATAAAACGTTAGCAAATTCTAGGAACTCGGTGCAATTCTGTTGAAGGCAGTTTATTATTTCGTTTTATGATACCGCTTTCTTTAAAATTTATATTCATACTCTGATGGGTGTAATGGGCCGTGAACAAACCATAAATGTACTGTGTATCTACTCATGTTACAAAGATATTAACACATTGTGGTCTCTGCAGATTATCTAGGAATACATTGTATATATATATTTTTTTTAATTCATGTGTATTTTTTAATTTTAGTGAATTATACAAAGCACTTTCTTGCCTAACTAGAGGAACTCGTATGCGTACCCTAACTAAACTAAATAAAAATAAAAAAGATACATATACGAGTCATACAGTGCAATCATAAGAATATACGAGTCGTACAGTGCAGTCATAAGAATATACGAGTCGTACAGTGCAGTCATAAGAATAAAGTCAATATAATAAAACCAATTTAAAAAATGAAAATTCTAGACAGTTGAAAGTTTCAACTGATTAAGTAACTGCCCAAACCAACCTATGCTCATTACATACGCTAACTTGCCCAAACCAGCCTATGCTCATTACATACGCTAACTTGCCCAAACGAGCCTATGCTCATTACATACGCTAACTTGCCCAAACAAGTACTAGTACTAGTATATGCTAATTACATACGCTAACTTGCCCAAACCAACATATGTTCATTACATACGCTAATTTGCCCAAACGAGCCTAGTTCATTACATACGCTAATTTGCCCAAACGAGCCTAGCTCATTACATACGCTAACTTGCCCAAACGAGCCTATGCTCATTACATACGCTAACTTGCCCAAACAAGTACTAATACTAGTATATGCTCATTACATACGCTAACTTGCCCAAACCAACATATGTTCATTACATACGCTAATTTGCCCAAACGAGCCTAGTTCATTACATACGCTAATTTGCCCAAACGAGCCTAGCTCATTACATACGCTAACTTGCCCAAACTAGCCTATGCTCATTACATACGCTAACTTGCCCAAACCAGCCTATGCTCATTACATACACTAACTTGCCCAAACCAACCTATGTTCATTACATACGCTAACTTGCCCAAAAATGATGACTTCATACTCAGGGCAAGACCTGATTGATGCCAATGATAGGACGTCGTGAACTCTGTTGCCTACTTCTGGAGACACGTGGAATCTTTAACAATTCATGACCCAGACACGAAAATGAGACGCATGACATATTGAAGTTATCGACACCATTCTTTCGTTTCGTTTCGACACCATTCTTGGTCCACGGCTGACTGCAGAATCTGTATTCTCTGTCTACCGTCTTCATAATAAATATTGACAGAAGCGTGTCAACATTGCCCTCCTTTTTCAATAGAAGCGCAGATAGAAGCGCAGACAGATTGGAGTCAATATTGACTGCTATGGTTCAACACGTCTTTGCGGGCAAACACCGCCTTTTTTTCAAATGCATAAATTCAATAAACGAAAAATATTTTTGTAGCGTGTTTTGTGCCCACATTGACGCGTGGAAGTAAAAATTGGACTTGAAAGAAGGATTAGAGTTAGATTGATGCTGTAGAGATGCGTGCACCAAGTAAAATTTGCGGAGTGTCAATGTTTGAAATAAGGTGTAATTTTCTTTATATTTTATTATTTATGGCCGAATTTAATAATGTTTACTTAATATAATTAAAATTTCGAGAGCGTGTGAACAAAATACACGATGTTATAATAAAAATGGAGTAGGTTTACAAGTTCTGTTATCGGGGCAGTATATGATATAAAGGGTGTTTGAAATTGAGTGGTTTTTTTTATTCATTTTTTTTTTAATTCTTGTATAAAACACACAATTTGCTTTGATTTCAAAAACGTTTTATTGGTCATTGAAGTATAATGTATGACATTTAAACATAAAAAACAATATCCGGCAAATATCCACCTCTTGCAGTTCCACAGATGTCCACTATTTTGTCAAAAATTTCCATGACATTTTGGCATAATTGCGGTTCTAACTCACCAATAACGTCCGAATAATTTCGTCCTTCAGCTCAGGAATTGATCGGGGGTCATTCTTATAGACCTGGCTTTTCACGTAACCCCAGAGAAAATAGTCCAACGGTGTCAGATCACATGATCTTGGTGGGCAATTAACATCACCGTTTCCGGAGATTACAATACATAAAATAATTCAACAATTTGAACGCTTTGTTGTGTTGTATACGACTACGTATAAATGTTATTCATTACACTTCTCAAATGTCACAAACCCAGGCAAGTTCGCGACGCCATCTGTGTTTTATCCAAAAATAAAAAAAAAACGCTCAATTTGAAGGGCCCTTTACAATATCCCGTTGCATACTATCATCAACTACATTAACAGTAAGACACAATTACATATGTATGTATCACACTAGTCAAACCCCTCACACTTCATCACTCCAGACAGACCAAAACGTTCATCCTATAATATACCGCACATAATCACTCAAAACACACCACACTTAAGGGTTCACACAAACCTTTGCTTCAAGTCATTTCTACGGCAAGCCCAAGTATTGAAAACCTTGTCGCAATAAGAACCACGCTCTTATGAACTGCCTAATTGTTTTGGCCTTTATTGAATTCGGCATCCCATTGTATGTCACGGGAGTTGTATCGGACGTATGCGTCATCCAAAACATATGATATATTTGTTTGATATATTTTGATGTTTTGCTGATATACTTGCTATGTACCGACCGTAATAAAATGTTCCTTATGCGCGACCTTCGCGCGAGCTAATATCAAAAATCGGCCGGCCCATGCATGCGAAAACGTGCGAGATACGTGATATCTCGCAAGTCATGACGGCATGCACGGGCTAAAACCGGCGCTTTTTTCTCTATAATAGTTCCACATAATAGATTTGAATTGAATTGTTTTGAAGTGTAAGTGATGATGTGTACATATGTAAATTCGTAGGTCTAGTTTTTTTAAAGTTAGTTGACAACCCCTATCCCGAGAATGTCAGATGACAGTTTGACAAATGACAATGCTCTTTCGTGGGCGTTGCATTTCCGCTCTATATGTGGATTGCAGTCGCATTGGGTGCAGCAGAGGAATGATCTCAAACTGTGAGCCGTGAGGATGACAAATTAATATTTTTTTTTACTTTCAAATAAAAAGCAAATTAAAATTAAGTTCTGCACTTTAAATTCATCCTTTATTTATTTATTTAACACTTCATTGTAAATACAATCTGGTGGGTTTATTGCCAGGCAGTAATCTCTCCCAACTAACCAGACAAAAGTAAATAAAGCAAGTTACATGGTCGCAATAAATATTCAGAAGATTGTTCATATTTGCCATGGAAGCTTTAATTGCAAACTTTCTAGCTTTAATCTTGTGCCTTTGCCCTTTTGCATTTTTTGCGACCATGTTGATCAATCCGCAGAGCACATTCTGTGGTAGTGCGATGATAATTGTGTCAGTAATTTCCTATGGGAGCTCCACTCAGCCTTACATCGGTTCATCTACGGACCGATTGTCTACTCCGGTCTAGTGACGTCACATGATAGTTTTGTTGCATTTGAAATTTTCTGTAAAAGTACTGGCAACTTGCTGGACTGTTTGCACTTCAGACCTTTAGCCACTTTATAATGGGAGAAAAAAATTGCGCTGCGAGCCATTTCCCTTTTCCCGTGATGTCGGACCATAATTCCGTCGTTACTACTTTTCTTATCAAATTTATATGTGTCGCCACCGGAGGAGTCCCTTTAGACAGTTCTTTCTTCGTCACTATGTGACGTCGCGCTCATAAGAATAATAGTGAAAATTTCGATGTTCTAGTATAGACCGCGATGAATGGGAACTTATTTTGTTCCCCATAACAGTGTGGGTGAAAGTAGGATGTAACAAATGTATTCATATTTGTGCAATTTATGGACATCACTAACATATATTAAAGTAAAAATGAGATATCATCAATCAAAGGAAAAGGAAGGGATGGTGGAGAGGGAAGATAAATCAGGAAAGAAACACGTTATATTACTCAGTCGTCAGTCGTCAGTCGTCTTTGTCAGTCGCTTCTTAAAGCAAGCACCATTTTTTTCAAAAAATCAAAACCTTTGTACTAGACAACACTAGTTCTGTATTAAATTACCTGTTTCTTCTTGTCATTCAAATACAGATTTAACATTTCAAAATGAACCTTTTGCAAATCGATTTCAACCTATTACAAATCAAATTCTACCTTTTGCAAATCGAATTCAACCTTTTGCAAATTAAACTCAACCTTTTGCAAATCCAATTCAAAATTTTATAATACAAAGATGTATATACAAGTACTTATTTAATAGTAATTAACAATTCATACTTGTGTATACATCAACTGACATACTCGTTTGTAGATACTTAATAACTTAGGCTATAATGGTTCTCCTGCAACAGCTGATGTTCATTTCATCTAATCGAATTTGTCAACACCCCTTTGTTAACAAATTCAAAATTTTATAATACAAAGATGCACATACAAGTACTTATTTTATGATAATTAATAATTCATCATAATTATGTCAATTCGTTACATGAAATTAACATCAACTGTTGCAGGAGAACCATTATAGCCTAAGTTATTAAGTATCTACAAACGAGTATGTCAGTTTATCTACATAATTATGATGAATTGTTAGTTTCTATTTAATAAGTACTTGCATGTACATCTTTGTATTATAACATTTTGAATTTGATTTGCAAAAGGTTGAATTTGATTTTCAAAAGGTTGAATTTGATTTGCAAAAAGTTGAATTTGATTTTCAAAAGGTTGAATTTGATTTGCAAAAGGTTGAATTTGATTTTCAAAAAAATTAATTTGATTTGCCAAAGGTTGAATTTGATTTGCAAAAGGTTGAATTTGATTTGCAAAAGGTTGAATTTGATTTTCAAAAGGTTGAATTTGATTTGCAAAAGGTTGAATTTGATTTTCAAAAGGGTGAATTTGATTTGCAAAAGTTGAATTTAATTTTCAAAAGGTTGAATTTGATTTGCAAAAGGTTGAATTTGATTTTTAAAAGGTTGAATTTGATTTTCAAAAGGTTGATTTTGATTTTCAAAAGTTTGAATTTGATTTGCAAAAAGTTGAATTTGATTTTTAAAAGGGTGAATTTGATTTTCAAAAGGTTGAATTTGATTTGCAAAAGGTTGAATTTGATTTGTAAATGGTTGAAATTAAAGTGCAAAACCTGTGCAATACATCACAAGGCCTTCATTTCTGTCACGTGATGTCGTTAGAAATAAAACACGTTTTGATGATATTTTCTATTCGAATTATAGATATTCGAATTATAGAAAGTCAATACAGTTTGAGGAACACAGACAAAAGAAGGGAGAGATTGATCTAAATTTGTATTGGCCCTAGAGCCAAGTCAACCATGAATACACCCACATACTCCGGCAGGGCCGAAGCGATTGTCATTGAAGAGGAGTTCTAGAACTTTTTGGATGTCAATTTATTTATTGGGTCCGTATTAAAAAGCAAAATTACGATATATGGGTGAACAATATAAGATACGTTAAGGAATTATACTATTTGGATAGAATGTTCTAAGATGATCTAAGAGGAATCTGAAACGTGTAACGACAAAAGCCTGAGGACTGGGAGCGGGTGGCTCAGGACCGTGAGAGGGGGAGAGCCGTATGCTATCAGGCTGATGGCATCTCAGCGGGTAGACGTGTGAGAAACAGTCAGCGCGCTGCGAACATGTGTCAGGATGGCCAGGCCGCTCAGCAGGGTCCACATGTCTGTGACATTTACGGGAGGGAGTACGCATCTAGGATCGGGATGTTTTCTCACAGAATATCACATGATCGACTTGGAAGAATGGTTCAAGATTGACGTTGGAGTGGCGAGGGGATCTTCGACTACGAGGCCCGGCAACGACGGAGAATTAGACTCTGAGAGCAAGTGAGAGACGTAGAATAGATGTATTTGCAATGTGATACTCGAGAAGAATATTACGAACTAACGCCTCCATTCTCGAAGAACTGTGAATTGCTGACAGATTGTCGACAATATGCCTTCGATGAGTCCTTCTATCCTTTGGGCACATTGCTTGTGGCCAAGGAGACAGTTTGGAGAGGTGTATAGTTACTGGAGGCGTGGAAGAACGACACACAAGAAGAATCCCAATGCGTTGGACTGACCTAGTGAGAGATGCAACTGGACTACCCTTAACAACTGCCCTTCGAGCCGCGGAGTGCTGAGATAGATGGAGAGGAGCCGTCAGAGTCTATCATAGAAGTCACGATGCTAAGTCATGTGTTATAGGACAGGATGATGATATGCGAATTTCTTTGGTCTAAATCAGTCGTTTCAGAACAGGCAATGAGCCTTGTTACACGCCATTCGATATATATATCTCTTTTAAATCTCCCATTATCTGAGACAGTTTGGCGAAGTCTGTGGTTACTGAAGGCGTGGAAGGACGACGCACAAGAGGAAGAATTCGTTGGAGTGACCAAGTGAGAGATGCAATTGGACTACCTTTAATAACTGCCTTTCGAGTCGTGGAGTGCAGTGATGGGTAGAGGGACGTCGTCAGAGGCTATCATTGGAGTCATGATGAACTACACGACAGGATGGTTGCTATATCACTAGACCGAAGAGTCCATCCCCTTGATCAAGGCTGTAACAGCATCCCTCATAACATCTCAACAAAAAATGAAAGAGAAAATAATAAAAACTATTTTAATCTAATAAAATTTTAATTTAATCTAATTAATCTAATAAAATAAAAACTATTTTATCTAAGTGATAAGTTCGTTGGAGTGACCAAGTGAGAGATGCAATTGGACTACCTTTAATAACTGCCTTTCGAGTCGTGGAGTGCAGGGATGGATAGAGGGACGTCGTCAGAGGCTATCATTGGAGTCATGATGAACTACACGACAGGATGGTTGCTATATCACTAGACCGAAGAGTCCATCCCCTTGATCAAGGCTGTAACAGCATCCCTCATAACATCTCAACAAAAAATGAAAGAGAAAATAATAAAAACTATTTTAATCTAATTGATAAGTTCGTTGGAGTGACCAAGTGAGAGATGCAATTGGACTACCTTTAATAACTGCCTTTCGAGTCGTGGAGTGCAGGGATGGATAGAGGGACATCGTCAGAGGCTATCATTGGAGTCATGATGAACTATACGACAGGATGGTTGCTATATCACTAGACCGAGGAGTCCATCCCCTTGATCAAGGCTGTAACAGCATCCCTCATAACATCTCAACAAAAAATGAAAGAGAAAATAATAAAAACTATTTTAATCTAAGTGATAATTTCTCTCTGGAAGTGGTATGCTCCGGTCAGCAAAGTGATTTGATAAAATTACCGAGTACAACGACCCGAGCTGCGTGAATCGTCGACGATAAGTCCTATCGACTTAAGCGATAGGACATTGTCGGAAGACTTCACCGGTCACCGGTTTTTTTTTAAGTACTGATACTTCTAACCTGAGAGACAATGGAAGATTGGAGCCAGTTGAGGAATCCTGCTAGTTGGGTGGTATTTTCACAGGCGATAGAAGAATTACGAGGGATATCGAACGGCGTGTAGCGATAGGAAACAATATCAATGGGGCACTAAAACATATGTACTCGAAACCGACAGTATCGAAATCTGCTAAGATGTTAGTCCACAATAGTATTTTGGTGTCAACTTTGGTGTATGGGAGTCAAACGTGGACGTGGAAAAAGACTAAAAGGAACTGAATAAATGCGTGTATTTAGACGAATAGACGGAGTGACAATGTATGACAGAATATGTAATGAAGTGATTAGGGATGAATGTGAACTGAAGGCTGATGTGCTAAATAAGGTAAAGAAGATTTTTTTAAATGGGATTCAAGTCTGGTTTTCACTTAGGGCCCATAAAAACATATTTCTGGTTGGTTGGAAAAGAGTGCCACATGGCAATAAGCTCGCCAGTCGAAAAAAAGAAGAGCACTTTGAGATCACTGTTATCATTGAGAACAGATATATACCATAAAATTATATAAAAAGTGTATATGTGTCCATTATAATGGACGACAGGTCTGAAGAGGCTCAAATACGGGATGTACTCTGTAACGAGGATTTTAATCTCAAATTTTGTGTTGCTATATATTTTCCGTACTTCTCTATAGTGTTGAAGTATAAACACTTGAGACACCCAAAGACGACCTCCGTGACCTGGTGGTAAGACGCTTGTCTGCCGATCTGGAGGTTGCGGGTTCGATCCCAGCTGGAACCCAATTTTATTTAAATGGGATTCCAGCCTGGTTTTCACTTAGGGCCCATTAAAACATATTTCTGGTCGGTTGGAAGAGATTGCCTTATGGCAATAAACTCGCCAGGTTAAATAAAAAAAATAAAAAAAGAGATTAAGAAATTTTCAAATGTGGCGCATCGAAGACTCGTTGGTTGTCCTCTAGTATGTCTTTTAATCATATTTGTGCTGTACGTGTATGTATGGCACGATATACAGTACGGCGGTAAGTAATACACATCGTTTGTGGAGCGTCGTCTCTGTCATTCATACACGTGTTTCGTTGCGATTTGTCAGTCGTTACCGGACCGGACTGTTAGCGCATCGTGCGATAGAGACAACGCTCTACAAACTATGTGTATTACTTTACCTATTATCATCATCATCATTGTCAACCAGGGTCGATCCACTGATGGATGAAGGTCTCCCCAAGTTGACTCCAAACAGTTCGGTCCTTTGCTCGCCGATGCCACGTGATGCTACCATGCTTCCTGATTTCATCCTTCCAGCGTACCTTCGGTCTTCTTCTAGGCCTCTTTATGCCTCTTGGGTACCATTGGATTATTTCGGATGTCCATCGGGAGTCTGACATTCTGGCTACATGTCCGGCCCATTGCCACTTCATTCTTTTGCACACCTTTATAACGTCTTCTACCTTTGTTATATTGCGAATCCAGGTGTTTCGTTTACGGTCTCTTTTAGTATATCCCAACATGCATCTCTCCATGCCCCTTTGTGCGGTCTGGAGCTTTTGTGTGTTCTTTACTGTGAGCGTCCATGTCTCTCAGTCATACGTAAGTACTGGAAGAATGCACTGGTTGTAGACCCTTCGCTTCAAGGATATTGGGAGATTACTTTTGAAGATGTTGTTCAAACGTTCAAATGAGCTCCACGCCAGTTTTGTAGTTTACCTATACTGTATATTATTTATGATAAAAATCCCATTCCAGTGCACTGGAGAGAGTCTAACATAGGTTTTAACGTCAAGTCTATTTTAAAAAAGGTCTGAATATAAATTATACCAATTATAATTTGTTCTTACCTAATTGTAATTGACTTGATTGTAATTTTCTAAGTCATGAATGGAATGATCGATTGTCCGAAACTCTCGGAATTGATTAGCATTCGTGTTCCGACAAGAATGACCAGGCTGCAGGACACATTTCTATGGGAAAATTATTGAACAAATTATTTTGTGAATTCTCCCATACCTAGACTACACAGGAACGGCAATGAGAACGCTGCGGTCTCGGATGTATTTAGAGTTAGTTTGCTGACCTATAAGGAGGGCCTCAAAAGGCACTTTCAAATATCCGAGCTTTGAAATGGGATCCCGCGTGTCTTTCGAGGACTTTTAAAGACCTTTTTTGAACTGATTTTTAATTGATTGTTTTATTATCTATTTTTGTGATTTCCCACCCCCCGTGCTTTTTGAGGATTTGTGTAACTTCACCTGTCTGATTGCGTCTTTAATACTTTGTTTTCAATATATATTTTGTTATTTTATTTGTTTTATAATGATTTGTCCTTTGTTTTTGTATTTTTTGCGCAGTGTGGACTGTGCGCCTGTGGACGGCCCCGTATTGTAACATATGATTTTACGATTTAATGAATACTTGTTTCATTCTAAATATTTTTGTTGTATATAAAAAAATTTATATTTTTTGTTATTATTATATATTATTTTTATATTATTGTAATATATTTAATAATTACTATAATATTAATAATTGCAAATTGGCCTGAACGTCACGAAAAGTGAAACGGTGTACTATGTAATACTATTAAATTATTATTTATTATTATTGAGTATTTTATTTATTAATAAATTATTATTAATTATTTTAAATTTAATAATTATTTATTATTAATAATAATTAATATTATTAAGTGTATTATGTTATTATTAAAATTATTAATATTTACTATTTAAAATTTAAAAAATATATTTTTTGTTATTATATATTATTTTTATATTATTGTAATATATTAATAATTATTATAATATTAATAATTACAATATATTATTATTATATTATAATTGATTATAAAATAATTTATTTATAATATAATAATATTATTAATAATATAATTAGAATAATATAATAATAAATAAATAATTATTAAAAAATAATTTATTTAATAATTCATAATAACATAATAATATTCATTTATTTTATATTAAAAAATATAAATTTAATATTATTAAGTGTGTACATCTGGTGTCCCCGTGGCTGGGTTCGCCCTATATTGGTGGGGTGTATCTTGGCCGAGGAGATGCTATAAGATGAGCCTAGACCTTTAGATAGCTTCTGTATTTAATGTATTATCTGCAATTTTTGTGTTTTAGAAGTGTTATTTAAATATATTTTGTACATACTATGTTGCTGTCAATAAACCTATATTTATTTATTTTATTATACAATATTATTATTAAAATTATTATTTATTATTAAAATTGTAATTATTTGTTATTTAAAATGAAAAAATAATATTTTTTTAGTTAATTAAGAGAGATTTTCTTGAATTAAATTCCACGTAACCATTTCCTATTCCTAAAAAAATCGTTAACAAATGTAAAAAAAGCAATGCATAAAATCAACTTTTCCTAGGAGTTAAGAAGTTTCACTTCTACCACGCGAGAGTCTCACGCACCTGTTTTTTTTTGTTATAAGAGACATTGTACGTTTACTTAACATATTAATAAATAAATAAAAGTCTTGGCACTTTGTCTTCTTCGCGTGTCCCAAGGAGGAAATAGAATGATGATATAAATATTTCTATTTTGAAACCAGTAAACACAAGGTTAAAATTATATCAAATTGTATAGAATTAAACATACAACTGAGTTAATGACATTGGAATGACTCAAACGGTTAAAGCTAGAATCAAAACGTGCTAAGGCCACACACAGCAAGACTCAGGAACGTTACTAGGGGCACCGCCGCATTCCTGTAACAACAAACATAAAACGATAAACTCCGTAGTCTAGTTGATAAGACGCTCGACATCCACTTAGAGGTTTCGGGTTTGATTTCCGATGGTACCAAAAAAAGGCACTATAGTTCGGAAATTCTAGGATGAGTCCTGTGACAGCTCACAAATTTGCCCCGATACAACCTTGTAACGATGTTCAGTAATTTGAATTTTAACCGCACTTTTTAACCGTGTGTGTCCTCATATAAACGTGTTTCATGTGTCCCTGAAAAAAACTGAAATTTAGTATAATACTTGAAATAATTTTTTTTAAATATTATTCAACACGCTACATTTTGTCATAATCTTTTTGTATAACATACATTTTTACTATTGTTTTTTATCAAATAAGTTTTAATATTTTGATTCGTTGAACAAATGATATTACAGTAAATCTATATTGTGCGAAGGATTTGAAAATATAAATTAGTAAATGGAGTTCAAATATGTAATCAACACAATACGGGACCGTCCAAAGGCGGACAGCCCACACTGCACCAAACTAGGCGTCACTCTTGATATCAACGTATAAGAGGAATATAAATGCGAACAAACAAAATTAAAATGTGATAATTAAGAAATGGAGTTTTAATTAATAAATTATTCTTTTTTACATAAAATAACTACGAACCAACGAATTAATTATGTTGAAGAGTAAGGGTTTTACTTTGTTTGACACTCAATTTACGACGACCTCCGTGGCCTGGTGGTAAGACACTTGTCTGCCGATCCGGAGGCTGCGGGTTCGATCCCCGCTGGAACCTAGATTTTTTTTAAATAGGAATCCAGCCTGATTAACACTTACGGCCTATAAAAACATCTTTCTGGTTGGTTAGAAGAGATTGCCACATGGCAATAATCTCGCCAGGTTAAAAAAAAATATTGGGTATATGCTCACGTATGTGTTTATGGATTTCGTGGAGATGGATAGTCATTTGAATGATTTATGTAATCATGTAACTTGCTTTATTTACTTTTGTCTGGTTGATTGGAAGATATTGCCGCCTGGCAATAAGCCATCAGATTGTATTTGCAATAAAAGTGTTAAATAAATTTTTAAAAAAATTAAGCTGTAAGCCTCATGTTGTATTTGTTGAAGCATTACATTTTTAGGTTATTTTTTTCTTCATTTGCTTGCAGCACCTACTTTTGATAGCCTGCGTGCATTGCATACGATGTACACACAGGAGCGCCAGCCCTGATATAAGTATTGTGGAACCAATCAATCAAATCTAGTTTAGCGGACCTTGTCCTTGCCTCTAGAATATTAAGGTAAACCCGTACTAGCCGCTGATAGATTGTTTGCAAATTATATTCACCTTGCAGACAGAAATTCGCGAAATGCAATCTCATATTCGCGTAATGCAATCGCACAAAGGCAATATGCTTATTTGGCTCCCGTGACATACAATGGCGTGCCGAATTCATTAAAGGTAAAGGTAGGAAAACCATTTAGACAGTCGATCGGAGTGTGGTTGTTATTGCGACAGGAATTTGAGTACTTGGGCTTTCAGGATGAATGACGTGTGCAAAATATTTGTGTGGGCTCTTGAGTATGGGTTTCTTTTTGTTGTTTTATATTTATGTATATTTTTGTTTTTATTTTTATGACTGTGTGCGGTATATTATGGGATGAACATTTTTGGTCTTTCTGGAGTGATGATGTGTGAAGAGTTTGATTTCGCATGATGTTTCCAGTTGTAATTGAGTGTCACTGTTTGTCAGGTTGATGAGAACGTGCAACGGGGTTTTGTTATTGTGTAATCGTAAATCGGAAAGAAGTATCGATTTATTTGTTCATGCTAAATATCCTCAGTGAGATACAGGCAAAAGTCTAGTTTACTGGGGACACGACAAATGAAAGGCAACAAACCCAGATCCATTAAAATTGTGCGTCCAAATTAAATTACCTGTTGTTTTTTCGCAAATTATGTGTATTTCTTGTCATGTGTAATAATAAATGAATAAAAATATGAACGTAGCATATATTTTCAAAACCATCCAAAATATTTCATTAGATATAATTAATAAGTATAACTAAATATGCTCTGAATTGTGGAGTCGGTCGGTTTTTTTTTGTGAAGTCGGAACGAGAGTCAAAGTCGAGAAATGCTATTCTAAATTCGACTGCGACTTTAAACATTCATGGACACCATTGATAATTATGAAGTAAAAGCTGGTTGTCTAGAATAAATCGCTTTAAAGAAATAAACGCCACCAGATTGTATTTGAATTTGACCTAAAAATACTAAATATATTTCCAAATGGTATACCCAACATGGTATACCCAAAATGCTGTGCTATAAAATATATTTTCTTCTTTTTCAGATCTTATTTAGATGAGATTTCCAAGTTCTACAACTTATGAGGTAAGTTTTTTTCTAACATTTACTTACCTGCGAATATCTTTTTGCTTAATCAATTTTTTTTAATGAAATTGAAATTTATAAAGCGCCATTTAGAAAGCAAATTATCGTCTATCGTCAAAATATCGTCTTTAACTTGAGATTCGAGCCCACTATTATTGTCAACATATTACGTCTTTAACTTGAGATTCGAGCCCACTATTATTGTCAACATATTACGTCTTTAACTTGAGATTCGAGCCCACTATTATTGTCAACATATTACGAAATAAATACTCATAGAAGAATACAGGGTAACAATGTATGACAGAATACGGAATGAAGTGAGTAGGGATGAGTGTGAACTTGGTGGCATATAAATGTTGGATGGGAATGTATGCGGATTGTTATGTCCAACAAAGGCTCATCGAACCTAAAAAAATCCCCATAAATTAACACACAAATACTTAATATAAGTATACACATATAAATAACACTGCACACATATGACACAACAGTGGAAAAAGTGTTCCCTCAAATCACTGACAAAAGATCGACGGTACAGTAAAATACGCACGTTTAAAAAAAAATAATATAAGCCTTGGAACTCGTATATCTATCTATCTATGCGGATTGTTGGTGGCATATAAATGTCGGATGGGAACGTATGCGGATTGTTGGTGGCATATAAATGTCGGATGGGAACGTATGCGGATTGTTGGTGGCATATAAATGTCGGATGGGAACGTATGCGGATTGTTGGTGGCATATAAATGTCGGATGGGAACGTGTGCGAATTGTTGGTGGCATATAAATGTCGGATGGGAACGTATGCGGATTGTTGGTGGCATATAAATGTCGGATGGGAACGTATGCGGATTGTTGGTGGCATATAAATGTCGGATGGGAACGTGTGCGAATTGTTGGTGGCATATAAATGTTGGATCGGAACGCATGCGGATTGTTGGTGGCATATAAATGTCGGATGGGAACGTATGCGGATTGTTGGTGGCATATAAATGTCGGATGGGAACGTGTGCGGATTGTTGGTGGCATATAAATGTCGGATGGGAACGTATGCGAATTGTTGGTGGCATATAAATGTCGGATGGGAACGTGTGCGAATTGTTGGTGGCATATAAATGTTGGATCGGAACGCATGCGGATTGTTGGTGGCATATATATGTCGGATGGGAACGTATGCGGATTGTTGGTGGAATATAAATGTCGGATGAGAACGTATGCGGATGTGTTGACGGAAAGTGAAGATACATTTGATAAATGGCATATATGAAATTTTCAAAGCTGCCAACCTTATAAACTAAATATGGCGCGAAATTTAAATCCGGCGTTCTTATTGGGACACCCTATAGGTACCTAGGTATATGTTAGGTATCGTTCTTAGAGAGCAGACTTTTGAAATCGCTACAATTCAGGATTCGAAGCCATAATTATTGACAGATTGAAAATGTTACATTGGTTGAGTGTAAAAATAGGAAGGTGGTGGCTGCTGCCATTAGATTTGATACTTCCTCGTATCTGCATATATTTAGAAAAACATATTTGATAAAACTGCAAAAAATAACCAAGGTACTTTAAAGAAACCTTCTATGTATTCTGATAGATAGGTATGTGATATAGGGTGGCGCAACAAGAGCTGCAATACAAATTTACCGCCATTTTTCAGCTGTTAAACGTAAATTGTTTATAATGGACATACCTACATCACCTATAAATTAATCATGCAGCGGTACACGATTGCAGAACTTAATTTAAATAAAAAAATGCAGTTCTTGTTGCGCTAATGTACCTAGGTAGGTACCTATATTATTTCATAGGGTGGCGCAACGAAAAACTGCAATTTTAAATTTGCCGCCATTTTAAATAAATAAATACAGGTTTATTGATAGCAACATAGAATGTACATAATACGTTTAGACACGTTTCAAGAAAACATTAAAAAACAGAAGCTATCAAAAGGTCTGGGCTCATCTAATAACATCCCCCTGGCCAAGATACACCCCACCGATATGGGGCGAGTCCAGCCACGGGGACACCAGATGTTTTTCAGCCCACACCCTTGAAGACGTAGAACAAGAAGAAAAAAAACACAGAAAATAAATATATGTCAAAAAAATGCATTCAAGAGAGAATACATCAAAAGGTCCGGGCTCATTTCACAAACATTCCCCCGGCCGAGATACACCCCACCAATGTAGGGCGAGCCCGACCGCAAGGGCATCGGGAGGCTTCCATCCCACACCCTCGCATATCTAGATTAAAGAATAAATTTAAAAAAAACGTGTAATATTTATAATGCATAAAAATTGTAATATATAAGTGGTTATTTGTATGTTTGACGTATACCCAGAATTCTGTACACAGGAATAGCTGCCAGATCACGCACGTGCGTGGCACGCTCGTGCTAGCCTCACATCACGCGCGTGCCTGGGTGGGAACCGACATAATTTGGTCAGGGCCCCTTACTCTTGTATATGTGATCTCGGCTCTGACCCAGAAAACTGGAGAGCACCGCAGATAACGGGTCGGCTTATCGGTAGTCACAATATCGTCTGGTACAGCACATGGATCGGATCTGTAGATGGGGCACTACATACATATGATACCGCCATTTCCCTATCGGGGTAGGCAGAGAAGATATTGTGACAGACTTTCCTATCTCGACACATATCCTTAGCCTCATCTAAATCCATACAACTTCTACGATTTCTATGACTTTTTAAGTTTCTTTTTTTTTTAAATATAATTCACTTAAGGATTTCTTCCAGTGGTTATGACATATCTGCGCGTGAATAATCGTAGCGGCGACGGACTTATAGTCCGACGTCACGGGAAAAGGAATATTATGCGCAGCAAAAAAATAATTGTGGGGACTCGTAGTCGAGGATCTCCTCGTCATTACAACATCAATCCAGTTGTAAAGCGAAGCTGTGGAGTTTTTTTTTTGTTTTAAGGAAGTGGGTCTTTGCACACCAGCAAACTCACCGGCCACATCGCTACGAGGGTGGTCCCAGAAGTACCCGACCTGACGTATAGATGGCGGTTGTTGCTTTAAAAAATGACTATGGTAGAAAGTACTAAACTTATAAAGCTTAAGTTTCAAGTTTTAAGACGCTACGTTGTTTAGTATTTGTTTGGGGCAGCCATCAATAGTGAACGCTCTCAGTGAATTTGTAAACATGGAAAATATTGGTCATCGTTATGTGATACAATACTTTCATTTGAAAGGTCTAAGTCCAACCAATATCAAAGCCGATCTAGATTCTACTCTGGGGGAGTCTGCTCCTTCGTTTACAACAGTAAAATATTGGGTGGCAGAGTTTAAACGATACCGTACGAGCTGCCAAGACGAACATCGCAGTGGTCGACCAAATGAGGTGACCACGCCAGAAATGGTAAAGAAAATCCACAAAATGGTATTGGATGACCCTCGATTGAAAGTGCGCGAGCTAGCAGACATGGTAGACATTTCAAAAAGTTTTGTTCATCGCATATTGACTGAAAATTTGGACATGAGAAAGCTGTGCGCAAGATGGGTGCCGCGTTTGCTCACAATGGAACAAAAACAGCGTCGTGAGGATGTTTCAATCGAGTGTTTGGCGATGTTTCACAGCAATAAAGCCGAGTGTTTGCGTCGATTCATAACCATGGATGAAACATGGGTCCATCACTTCACACCTGAGACGAAGGAACAGTCAAAACAATGGACTGAAAGGGGAGAATCGCCTCCAAAAAAGGCGAAGACAGTTCCATCTGCAGGCAAGGTCATGGCGTCAGTTTTTTGGGATGTGCGTGGGATAATTTTCATTGATTATTTTCAAAAAGGAAAAACAATCAACGGCGAGTATTATGCGAACTTATTGCAGCGTTTGAGTGATGAAATCAAGAAAAAACGGCCGCATTTGGCGAAAAAGAAAGTGTTGTTTCATCAAGACAATGCACCAGTTCACACATCCGTTATCGCGGTGGCCAAAATCAATAAATTAAAGTTCGAATTGATTCCTCACGTACCCTATTCGCCAGATTTAGCCCCCTCGGATTATTTTCTTTTTCCAAACTTGAAAAAATGGTTCGGTGGTAAAAGATTTGCCAACAATGAAGAGGTGGAATCTGCGGTTGATGGCTATTTTGAGGCGCTCGACGGGTCTCACTATAAACAGGGTATCGAAGCTATTGAACATCGCTGGGAAAAGTGTGTCGAGCTGAAAGGAGACTATGTTGAGAAATAAAAATATTTTTTCCCAAATTTTTTGTGTTTTCTTTGTTAGGTCGGGTTCTTTTGGGACTACCCTCGTATAATGGATCCAATGGCAGACAAGTGAGACGATTGGAGCACACCGGGATGTATTTTCCCCCTTTGTTTTGAAAAAGTTATCCTTATAGCCCCAAATACTATGGCTGAAAAAAATACTGTGTCATTCGAGGGAAGAAGCACAGTGCGAGGTACGAACCGGTGACTTTCTGCATGGAAGTACAGTGCGTTAACGCGCTGCTTATCGTAAAATTAATAATAATACAATTTATATAGCGCTGTTTAGAGAGCAGACTCCTCGAGTGCGCTCCAACTCGAGATTCCAACCCATTTTTACGGACTTTAAAAATACAGGGTGACGCAACAAGAACTGCAATTTTAAATTAAGGAAGAAAAAAAACTGTTTTTTTTATGTTCATGTTTATTGGTATCAATATAATTAGTGCACATGTGAATTAATATACGAGTATGTGTGGAAATTGATATCGGTCAAATGGCCACCTCGGCGCTCCTGTTACACATGACGACTCTTTGAGCAAAATTTTCAATAAATGATTCACATAAATTGATACGTACGAGTATACTATATCTGCAATGAAACGAGTGACGTTGGATTTAAGGTCGTCGATGGTTTTTGTATTCTTGGCGTATACTTGAGATTTAATATTACCCCATAGAAAACTTACCAACTATGGAGGTCGTAATGCAATGAAGTGATTAGGGATACATATGAACTTAAGGATGATTTGTTAGCACTCTGAGATTTGTTAGCATTTGGATGATTTGTTAGCACTCTGAGGATGATTGGTTAGCACTCTGAGATTTGTTAGCACTTGGATGATTTGTTAGCACTCTGAGAATTATTGGTTAGCACTTTGAGATTTGTTAGCACTTTGAGATTTGTTAGCACTTGGATGATTTGTTAGCACTCTGAGGATGATTGGTTAGCACTCTGAGATTTGTTAGCACTTGGATGATTTGTTAGCACTCTGAGGATGATTGGTTAGCACTCTGAGATTTGTTAGCACTCTGAGGATGATTTGTTAGCACTCTGAGGATGATTTGTTAGCACTCTGAGGATGATTGATTAGCATTCTGAGATTTGTTAGCATTTGGATGATTGGTTAGCACTCTGAGATTGTTAGGGCGTTTAGGACGAACGAACAAAACAAATATGTTTAGTCCAATAAGTGTGAGTTAAAAACGTGATAGATCAAAGAAAACATGGTTGGATCAAGTGAATGATATTTTGAAAGAAAGTGCAGGGAACAGATAAAGTTATAGAAAGCGCTGTATCAGATAGAATAGATATAGTAGCGTGCACTGAGAAGAATAAATGGGGTGACAATGTATGACAGAATACGGAATAAAATTATTAGAGATGTAAATATGAGCGTGACGCTGATGTGTTGAGTAAGATATATTAGATCACTCTGAGATGGTTTGGACATGTTGAACGACTGAATGAAGCAAGACTAACAAAACAGATATATTGTATCGGACGTGTGCGTCACTTACAACATAATTGATGTATATTTTCTTGTTTATTTGATATTTTTTAAATGTTTTGTTTGATGCACTTGCTGTGTACCGACCGTAATGAAATGTTCCTTATGCGTGACCTTCGCGAGAGCTACTATGAAAAGTCGATCGGCCCATGCATGCGAAAACGTGCGAGATACGTAATATCTCGCAAGCTATGACGGCATGCACGGGCAAAAATAGGCACTTACGATGAGTGATTGACCGCACTTCAGTCTACTGCCTTTTACTTGCGACCATCTTCTACCTGCTAAAGAGGAATCTCTTCACTCTGCTACTTTTCACCGGAAAAGCATAAAGTGACCTGAAATCTCCGAGTATCGAGCTGCAGCCATCCACTTATTCTACAGTATTTGTACGGTGCTGTACATATATAGCGCAAATGTAAATATAAGGCGTGTAAGAGGAAGACCATTTAAATGATGGTTGGATCAAGTGAATGGTATTCTGAAAAAAGGGAAATTGTAGAAGAGGCGAAGATGTGTTGGGATAAGAAAGTCTGGCACTTTGTTATCTCTACCTACTCCGACAGGGAAATAGCATGATATATGTAACAAAATTCCAATCTTATAATGGTGGACTTGCTCCAATAGAAGACGTCACCCTGAGATGAAGGTAATATTTCTCTGGCGTTATGGCAGAAGTTGATATGTCCGTTTTTTGTCATTTAGTGTTTATTCACCCAATTTATAGAAAATATTTCTCAGCATGTTGTGGCGAAACTTGGTGTGTCAGCCATTATTCAAACAAAATATATATTGTTTGAAAAAAGTTTAAAAATGCGTATTTGTACTGATTTTAACAGCTTATCAAAGTTAACATTGCTTCTCCTGTAAACTAAGGTAAAACTGACATATCAACTTCTGCCATAACGCCACAGATTTCGCACCCTTATAACTTTTTCTGATGGACAGTGTAAAAATACCCATAAACCTTTTTTTTCTATACAGTGTTTTGAAATACAAGAACAGGTCACAATAGCTGTATATATATTTTGGTTCTCTACCATTGAGGGTCTTATATCAAGGGCTATCCATCTATCTACCTGTTAGGGAACGAGGTGCGGCATTGTATTCGTATTTACGGCAAGATTATGTGCATTGCTAGTTTTTATATTTTTAATAAAATAAATAACACTTTTATTTTTTATTCTTCATTCACCACTATTTTATTTTAGTTCACTACCGGTTTCAAAGACTTCCGTCTTCTTCGTCAGGTGAAGATGAACTAAATTATGTTTAAAATATATTTTTTCTAATTGTACTAGGTACAGGATAGGGGATGAGTGGCTAATAAGGGCAGGAGATGAAGTAGACGTCAAAAGGATGTATTTTGAACGGGAAATATATCAGTTGTAATTTAGTCTCTTTTGTGCTCCCCTAATGATGAGGTAGAAACCTTGAAACCGGTAAGGTTTTACCGTTTATTTAGCAGAAAACTTGTATTAAAATCAACTTTTTGTTTTATAATGTTGAGACTTAATTTTACGTTTTTTTTCTCCTTTTAAGTCGATATTCATGGTTTATAAGGAACATCCATGTTTTGAAAATAGCAAAGCAAGGACCCAAACTGTTGTAAAATATATAGTTTTACATTATATTATTAAGTTGGCGTTGTTTCCTCGTTAAATTACAGCAGAGCGCTGATTATCTTCTACTTCTTCTTATTTTAGGCCTGTTATGGTCCTGCATCTTGTGACGTCGACTGTTTGCCTCTTGCGACGTCGACTGCCAGCTGTCTTTCCATATTTTGGGAGGTCGTCCCGGAGGTCTGCTTGCTTGGGGGGTACTGTCCCTGGCCATTTTTACGGCTCTTGGTTCCGCCATTCTGGATACGTGTTCGTTTGAGAACCTTCTTCTCTGTCGTTCCCATCTGACAATATCTTCAACTTCGCACATCCTTCGGATTTCTGTGTTACGTACTCTATCACGAAGGGTTTTGCCAGCGATACTCCTGAGTACCTTCATTTTGCTGGTTCGAAGGAGATTTTTGGTTCTGACAGTGTCGGCTCTGGACTCTATGCTGTATGTCATTATGGGGCGGACACAGTCTTGTATGATATATCCTCACCTTGCTTTGGATGTTCATATACTTGTTTTTCCAGATAGTGTTCTTCAAACATCCGGAAATAGCTGCGGCCTTTTGTGATTGTCCAAGCACTTCGCCACAGAGGTCATTATTGCACATTATGCTAGCACCCAAGTATTAAAATTTTTTTACTTGTTCAATCAGTGTGTCGTCGATCGCCACACTGCATCGAACTTGCTCTCTGGCTAGAGTCATGCATTAAGTCTTGCCGATGGAGATAGAAATGTTGTATTTTTTGGAAGCAGTGTGAAATCGATGTAGCATTTGTTGCAGGTCTTCCTCTGTTTCGGCTATGATGGTGGCATCGTCAGCATAGCATATGATGTTTAGCATATTGTCGCCCATCTTGTATCCCAGGTTAAGGTCGGCAACTTCTTCTATAATTCTATCCATAACCAAGTTAAATAGAAATGGGCTTAAACTATCTCCTTGTCTTACTCCGGTTGGTGTTGGAACGTCATTAGAGAGTTCTCCGTCTACGCGAATTTTTGTGGAGCTATTTAGGTTTATGTCTCTAATGGTTTTGGCGATGGAGGGTGACACGTTCCTTTCGAGCAAAATGCTTATTACATCTTCTAGTTGGATTCTATCAAAGGCCTTGGTCAGATCGATAAAAGCAAGGTAAGCAGTCTTGTTGTATTCCAAAGACTTTTATTTAATTTGCCGCAGTATGAATATATCATCTGTAGTAGATCTGTTTCTTCGGAATCTTTGTAGTAGCGCTGATTATCCGGTACTCAATTATCCGTGAATCGAATTAACATTGGTCCTCTATGATATAGCAGCGGTCGCCAAATTTTAGGACTTCACGGATCGCTGAATTCATAATTTTAAATCCAGCGGACCACTAATAGGATTTTTTAGTGTTAAATACTCGTTTATGGGAGTCGACAATATGTTTTAGGAGTGCATCCACGTGCGGGGGCGTGGACAGAGAATAATATTACCTATAAAATATATAAAGAAGAGCCGCACTGTGAAACATTTGAAGAGTGCGAAACGAGGCGAGAGTAAGACGAAACATGTGCAATGCAGCTAGCTACACGTCTTACGAGATTCCGTGCAAGTCACTTATTTTTACGAGTTAGTTTGCTGTGGATTAAAATATGCAAATAGTGTCTACATTGACCCTCGGATGACCCTCGTACTACATATATGTTATATTTTATTACAAGTTATTGCTTTGCAATTTTTCAAACGTGGACGTGAGTTAAAAATTTAGAAAAAAATATTTTTCGTGATTTTTAAAACAATACATTTACTATAAAGCAGCGGTCGCCAAAGTGGTGGTCCGCGAGAAAATTTCGCTGGTCAATTTTCGATGACTCGGTGGAGCATTTCCGGCTGTATGGCGCCAATAACACGACAAATGTTGGCCTCAAGTTCATCAAAAATCTTGGGTTTGTTGGTGTAAACTTGTGATTTAACATAACACCAAAGAAAATAATCAAAAGGCGTTAAATCGCACGATATTGGCGGCCAATTCAAAATCCTATCACACCGAAAAAACACTCTTTATATAGGAGTTCACGAGCATCATTCAAGAAGAAGAAGAATTAAGGATCAATTAAGTTAACGGTGCTTCTCCACGATCACACCGATATGATAACATAAACAAGGGCTGCTACTTAAGTTTTGAGATATGGCAACACCAGTGTAGATACATCATATCAAATCTGACATCAGCATCGTAAAGTTTGACGTTTTTAATGGTATACGTGCTTGGAAAGTTTTGTCATACGAGTGCTATTTGTGTTGTTTACGGTGACTTGAAAAATTCATCTCGGCCAAAAATGAAATTAAATCGTGAACATTTTCGTGCGATGATTTTTTATGATTTTCGACGTGGACTAACTCAACAACAGTGTGCCGATCAACTCGCTTCGACTTTTGGTGATGAAGCACCATCCCGGGCTGTGGCACTGTGTTTCGCTGGTTTTCCGAATTCAATCGTTGCCGTAGTTCGCTCCAGGACGAATTTCGTGAAGGTCGTTCAAAATCGGTTGTTGTGCCAGAAAACATCGATGCTGTGCGTGAACTAATATTGCAAGATCGTCGTGTGACTTATCGTGATATTAAGGCATGTTTGGACATTAGTTCCACTCGCATATATTCAATATTGCATGAACATTTGGACGTCAAAAAGATTTGTTCCTGTTGGATACCGCATAATTTGACAATCGCTCAAAAAAAGGCTCGTGTCGATTGGTCCAAAGAAATGTTGAAACATTCGATCGCGGTGCTTCAAAAAACGTCGATAAGCTCGTGACAGGCGACGAATCATGGATCTATGTATATGAGCCAGAAACTAAACAGCAGTCGACTGTATGGGTCTTTCAAGACGAGCCAAATCCAACCAAAGTTGTTCGCGCACAAAGCACTTCGAAGCAAATGGTGGCTTGTTTCTTCGGTATAAATGGTCATGTCGCAACAGTGCCTTTAGTGGAACGTCGTACGGTCAATTCAATGTTACACCACCATTTGTTTGCCAGAAGTGTTCGGAGAAATGAGGAAAACCAACCGCCGAAGACGGATCATTCTCCACCACGACAATGCGAGCTCTCACACATCGGCTCAAACAAGTGATTTTTTGAGCACTCAAAACATCGAATTGATGGGTCATCCGCCGTACAGCCCTGATTTGGCACCCAATGACTTATTTTTATTCCCGAACATCAAAAATAAATTGCGATGTCAACGTTTTTCGACGCCTGAAGAAGCGGTTGATGCGTTCAAAACGCATGTTTTGAAGTTACCTCATTCGGAGTGGAAAAAGTTCTTAGAAAATTGGTTCAAACGCATGCAAAAGTCTATTGATCTTCATGGAGAGTATTTTGAAAAACAATAAAGCCATTTTCGATGATAAATATTTGTTTTTACTTGTCTGTCTCAAAACTTAAGTAGCAACCCTCGTACATAGATCCGGGGCTTTTCAATGTAAATGTAGTAGTATGATACCGCCGTTTAGCGGTTGTGTATCTATCACATATTGAGAAAACGTATTCGTGTGCTCATTTTGCATAGCAATATTTATATAGTACGAGTATTTCAACTTTTTAAATGTCTAAAGCATTGGTTTCCAAAGAAAGTGGTGTCATTATATAGCGCACGTAAAAAAACATTGTCTATGCAAACCATATGGCGTAGTTTCCTAGAGAGCGTTGGTTGTGTCGTTATATAGCTCACGTTACAAAACATTGTCTATGAAAACCAATGGCGTTGGTTTCCTAGAGTGCGTTGGTTGTGAGCGTAATGTCAAATAGCAATGCTGCCATTTGCATGACGGCCGTGATAGCGAAGCAAACAGTCGTGGAACGATTTTTCCTGTGTAGCGGACACCGTTTTAAAATAAAAAATGAGTGCAAACGTAATTTGGAACAGTGAAAATGACGAAATATTGATTGATTTTGTAAGAAATAATGAAGCTTTATATAATATGAAGAGCAAATACTATAGAAAAGCCTACTTGAAACAAAATAGGAATCAGATTTGGTTTCCACTGACAGTTGTGGGTTCTCATTTCTGCCGTCTGGCGGCGCGCCAGGTGGATGCGACGCAAACGTAATTTAATTTGGACCAGCGAAAATGACGAAATATTGATTGATTTTGTAAGAAATAATGAAGCTTTATATAATATGAAGAGCAAACACTATAGAAAAGCCTACTTGAAATAAAATAGGAATCAGATTTGGTTTTCACTGACAGTTGTGGGTTCCCATGTCTGTCGGCGCGCCAGGCGGATGCGACGCAAACGTAATTTAATTTGGACCAGCGAAAATGACGAAATATTGATTGATTTTGTAAGAAATAATGAAGCTTTATATAATATGAAGAGCAAACACTATAGAAAAGCCTACTTAAAACAAAATAGGAATCAGATTTGGTTTCCACGGACAGTTGTGGGTTCCCATGTCTGTCGGCGCGCCAGGCGGATGCGACGCAAACGTAATTTAATTTGGACCAGCGAAAATGACGAAATATTGATTGATTTTGTAAGAAATAATGAAGCTTGATATAATGTGAAGAGCAAATACTATAAAAAAGCCCAGTTGAAACAAAATATGTGGAATAATATCGTTTGACGTTTCCAACTGACAGTTGGGGGTTCTAATTTCTGCCGTCCGGCGGCGCGCCAGCATCGCGTCATGTTATGCGCGCTATATAATAAACCCGCTTTCTTAGGAAACCGTAGCTTAACTCAAGAAAAACTTAATTTGGATTTACCGTATTTTTTAAATAAAAGGACTCGAGTGTCTCCCAATCACGGATAATCGACGCTCTACAGTATTTTTGTTTTAATTGTTCAAAAAAATTTTTTTTATACATTTTTCCATTCTTAATATATTGAGCACTAACTGCTGTCTGTTCGTGTACTCATCTTGCGTAGAAAAAAATATCTAGCATTTCAACTCATAAAATTTTCAATAAAAACAGAATTTTGATTTACCGTATTTTTCAATTATCCGGACTGGAGTGTCCTTCAATTATAACGGGTAATCGGCGCTCTAAAGTATTCAATAAAAATATATTTTTTAAAACTCTGTACTTTATTTTCAGTATTAATAATTTTTTTTTTTTAAAACTCATGGGAAGGGCCAATTCGAGACTTGTCTCCCACTCAGAATGGACGGTTAAACCGGTGAGTGGTGCTGCTTGCCGGTATAGAACAGTGAAATAACACTACGGTTTCTACTCTCATACGGTAATTTAACCCAGTGCTTGTCAAACATTCTGTGTTCAAGGAGCATTTTTTTATTTTTTTGTTAAATTAAATAATAAATTTGACAACAGTATAGATTAACCGGTCTATACTCAGAAGAAATAAGAAAAAAAAAAGGAATTTGGGTAGTGTTTTCTTAGATAATGAAAGTGTTAAGAGGGATATCGAACAAGCCTGTTTTTTTTTTAACCTGGCGAGTTTATTGCCATGTGACAATCTCTTCCAACCAACCAGAAAGATGTTTTTATAGGTTCTAAGTGTTAACCAGAGTGGAATCCTGTTTAAAAAATCTGGGTTCCAGCGGGATCGAACCCGCAACCTCCGGATCGGCAGACAAGTGTCTTACCACCAGGTCACGGAGGTCGTCTGTGACAGATGAATTCAATCAACGAAATTTGCATATTATTATACTGTCGTGTAGCTTATGATTGAGCATCGTGACTCCCATGATAGCCTACGATTACTCTTCTCCATGAATCCGTGTACTCCGCGACTCGAAGGACAGTTAAGGATAGTCCAGTTGCATCTCTCACTTAGTCGGTTCAACGTATTGAGATTCTTCCTCTTGTGCGTCGTCCTTCCACGCCTCCAGTAACCACAATCCTCTCCAAACTGTTTCCTAGGCCACGAACAATGTGCCTAAAGAAACGGAGGACTCGTCGAAGGCATACTGTCGACAATCTGTCGGTGATTATCAGTTCTTCGAGAATGAAGGCGTTAGTTGAAGGCGTTAGAATCGTGGATGTGGAAAACAACAGAGGAACTAAATAATAATAATATGATGTAGAAATGCGTGCGTTGAGAATAATATATGGAGTGTCAATGTATGACATAATCTATCTCAAAACACATATTTAGCCTTTTCTATATTCATACACTCTCTTATACGACTCTTACGATATTATACAATATTACGAATTATCCATTTATTTTTTTTAATTTGTTTTGTAATTTTCTTTCCACGTGGCCCAGTAACAAATTTCTTGCGGACCACAGTTTGATTGCTTATGGTTTAAGCTGTAACCAGCAGTAAAGTTGTTTTACCACTTTAAAAATCTTTAAACAAACTATGGCGGTTCATAAATCCTGAGAGAGTTGCTTACAAGGTATGCAGGTTACGATGCAAGGCGTTGAACGGTTGTGTTCTCGAGGGTTATTTTAAAATCATTATCGGTGGGTTTATTACCCCAACTGCAATATATTCCAACCAACCAGACTGGAGTTATAACATTAGCGTAAATATGCCAATGCGATGTATTGGGACCCACGTTAGATATGGGCGCAAAAAAGCCCGCGCCTTACAATCATTTTGTATTTATCGTTACTTGCGAGTAGCGTGCACTGAGAGAAATATATGGGGTGACAATGTATGACATAATATGGAAAGAAATTATTAGGAATGAATGTGAACTTAAGACTGATGTGTTGACTAAGATGAAGAAGTACAGTGTGAGATGGTTTAGACGTGTGAGAGAAAAGACCAAGTAAAGTATGGTTGGATCAAGTAAATGATATTGTGTAAGAAGGAAACGTAGAAGTCGGAGAAATCGTGGAAATTGTATGAGAAGGTTTATAGATGTAAAAGATGGATTGACTAAGGATGTCTGTCGGGATAGGAAAGTATGGCGTTCTATCCGCTCTGTCTACCCTGGCAGGTAAATGGCGTAATGGTATGTATGTATAAATTAAGAAAACATATAATGTGCAAAGGATTTTGAAATAAAATATATTAATAGATTTTAAATGGAGTATGTTAACGTTCGATGATAAACTGCGAGTTACGTGTTAACGCGTTGTATTGTATTACACTTTCGTTATATACAGTACAACCTGGTGATCCTATTGCCATGTGTCAATCTCTTCCAACCAACCTTTTAATCCCAGCATATTTTGCATAAAATGTGCGAAAAATCCCAATATTTTTTTGGCAAAAAAACAGTAGTTTATATTTTATTTTTATCTCAGTTAATATTTAGTTTTAAAACCTATTTTTTTGTGGACACCTCCCTGTAAAGTGTAAAATAATAAGTCATTTTCATATTTCATAAAAAAAATATTTATATTTTTTTTATTCAACATAAAAACTTGTATGAAAACTTTGAGGCTGTTGATCGGCCCCGTGGGGTTTTTCGCATACACCAGTTGGGGGCGATAATCGGCCCCGTGAGATTAAAAGGGTTAAGTGAAAATCAGTCTAGAAATCCTTTTTTATAAAAAAATATCTGACTTCTAGCGGGATTCAAACCCGCAACCTCCGGGCTGGGAGACAAACGTCTTACCTACTAGGTTACAGAGGTCGTCACGCATTCTACTCACATTTGCACTATATACCTGTTTTGTTAGTATTTATTCATTCCTTCCACATGTCGAAACCATCTCGCAAAACTGAAATTAAAATGACGCCCGACTATAGTACCTAGGAAATGAAAGCCTGTATGGAATTCCTACAAATCTCCGGTTCCAGTTCTACTATTGAACTATAAAATACTTGATTTGTTGCCAAGTCTGACTGTCTGTCTGTCTGTACAAGCGTCTACCTTGGGCCGCTTTATTGTATTGTATTTCATAGCCTGTGTACAATGTATATTGTATCTCTCTTATGCTATAAAACAGGGGAAGTCAACCTTTTAACCTTTTCTCTGTCGCAAAAAAAAATATGGTGAATGCCTTAAGGCCGAATATAATTTGCAAAAAATAACTCGATTAATTTTCATTCGTTTTCTTAAAATTACATAGAACTTATTATTGACTGAGGTAAAAAATAAATTTATAAATATATATTTTCTTTTTAAAAAAATTCTATATCGTCGGTGTTCTGCGAAAAGGTTTTAAGTCCATTTTTGCTTAAAATGACTTTTTGATGCCATTTTACTTAAAATAAAAATATCTACCCATGGAAAAAACATCTATGTCCAAAAGTTATATGGTTTCGCTGTTATGAAAAGATAAATATCATATAACTTGACTTTACATCGCCCTCCAAAACTTAAATTGCATTTATCTCAAAACTCAATATTGGGACTTAAACGCTTTTCGCAGAACAACGACGATATATAATATTACATCACTTTCATTTTGGGTTTAGAGTGTGTCGCTATTACAAAATTATGTTTTATTGTTATTTCTTTCATGATTTCATATATTTGAAGTCGGAGTCGAATTTATAATAGCTTTTCCCGACTCGAACTCTGATTTCGACTCGATGACTCCGACTAGTACTCAGAGTCCTGACTCTGTCTCCTGACTTCGACTCCTGACGCTGATGCCTGGAACCAGTGGCGGCTGGTGGACCAAATAATTGGGGGTTCACCAGAGTAGGTATCCAAATACCAAATAATATAAAGAAAAAAAAAATTACATACCTATTTATAGAGAAGTTCTATTCTCCGCTCTTTTTGTTTAGCGAAGACCTCAATGACCCTTTTGTTGAAATCAGGTATAGACTGAATTAGCTCTTTTTCGATGCTTAATATTGATAAAGCATTCAGTCTGTCCTGGCTCATTGTATTTCTCAAAAATGATTTTATCCTTTTTAACGTAAAGAAACACCTTTCACTCTCAACAGAAGTCATTGGAATAGTGCATACGAGTTTAATTAACTTTACAGTCTGAGAAAAATCTTCTAGTAAACCAGTATTATAAAAAAGTTGTAAAATAGACAAAGCGCCATCAGCATTGGCAAAATCATCGCGAGCATAAATTGCACTGAGTTCACCTTTTAATTGAACTTTATTTAAAAAATCGTATGTTTTTACCGTCAAAACAAAATCATGTTCGGGAAATTTTGACCTATACTCAGTAAATTTTTCGCAATAGAGTAATTTTGCGGCAGTTAAGTGATTGCTGAATGCAAAACGTTGTTTCATTTCACACAAAATTGTATCGCAGACTTCTTTACAAATAACTGACTTTGAGGTTTTTATTCGTTTAGTCGGTGGTTCAAAAAAATTATCCGTGGAGTTCCGCACATTTTGAACACATTTTTCAAACTCACTGATATTGTTACGAATGATAACGGGATCTAAATTCTTAAATTGCAATTGTTTAAATAAAATATCACAGTGTGGCATAATTTTTTGGAAAAAACTCAACCAATAAAGAAATGTTTCATCTGTAAGATAGCGCAAAAGCATATCTGCTTGATTAATTGTCTGGTTATCATTATCGGATGCCAAAATGGTTTCCATACACTCAATTAGAGATTCGCGATTCGTGCTAATAGTTTTAACTGTTCTGATGTTAAAATTCCACCTCGTTTGCGGAACTGATGGAATTTTGCGTTTTACTATTTCACTTAAAATGTCTGTACGTTTAGATGAACGCGAAAAAAACTTTGGAAATGTTTGTAAGTTCGAGAAAAACATCTTTACTTCTCTATTTTGAGACACACTTTTTTCGACTATTAAATTTAGTTGATGAGCGTAACAGTGAACATAATGCGCATAAGGAAACATATTTTGAATTTTTGTCCGAACTCCTCCAATTTGACCGCTCATTACTGCAGCACCATCGTAACATTGAGCGATTAATTGCGTCTTAGATATATTTAAATACTCAAGTTCTTTAAATAGAGAATCGGATAATCCCACAGCGCAATGGGATTTTGGCGTTAAATACTTCCAAAATCGTTCGTGAATTTTGCCATTCCATTCATATCGAATGACCATAACCATTTGCATAACTGTCGATACATCAGTTGTTTCATCCGCTTGGATTGCTACAAAATCGCATTTCGAAATTTGTAATTTTATTTCTTCGTAATAAACTTCCAAAATTGCATCCAATATGTCGTTTTGTATTGTCTTTGAAGTGCCCTTGAATAAAGAGTCGGATTCCATGTGTTGCTTCATCGATATGTCAAGTTCAGCCACAAAGTCAATTAAACCACGATATATTCCTGGATTTAAGGAATCACTACTCTCATCATGGCCACGCATAGCTAGTTCAAACACACCGCAAAACTTCACACAATCGATTAGTTTGGACAGAATGTATCGGTTTTTGTTAACGAGCTCGGTATGATATTTAATATGTGAACGATAGCCTGAATCCAATTGCATTCGGATATCAACTTTTCCTAACACATTTAGGCTTAAAACGTTTTTAAGATGAATTTGGCATGAATTATGTTTTTTGATCTTTTCTGAAAGGTGAGTTAAATCGTTAATGCCGCCAATTGTCCAAGCTGAATCAACATCATAAATAAGACACGGAAAACAAAATAAACTATTGAGTTTTTCACATCCACAGAGCCATGAAGCTTTATTATACATCCTCTTGTTAAAGGAACGAATAAATTTTTTAGCACCAGATTTACACTCTTGTTTTATCACAAGTTCGGGTCTAGGAGGGCCGTTTTTTTTTATTGTCACTTTGTTTTCAAAGCTTGACTTATTTTTTTTAATATTTTCCACAGTTATAATATTCATGTTTATTAATTTACGCAAACAAACACAATAAATAATCCAAATTGTTACGTTTATCTTGCAAATGGCTCGTAATATTATATAGATAGTTAGAGAAAAGTTGTGCGCGACGAAACTACAAAAATGTAATAAAACACAACTCATGTTATACTTAAAGTAAAGAAAGAAAGTCGCTACCTAATTAAGCAAAAACGTTTGTTAATTTGGAGACATATACTCGCAAAGACATATGTACTAAAAAGACGCCCCAGTTTAAACGCTACAAACAAATCATCCCTTCTCTGCGGTGGTCATATTTAAAAAAAAAAACTTTAAATTGATGTATTACTATCCCAGCGAACTGTCATTCGAAAATTTTCGGGATCACTCGTATATTTAGTGCGTGAACCTAAAACACGAAAAATTCCTAGAACTCCCTATACAAATATAGCTGTCTCAAGATGTTCTGTGCTCTTTTAACTTCAAAATATTTCTATGATTTTGCCTTATTTTGGAGCTCATCGAATAACGCACTCAAAGATCCAACATGCTCGCAGATTGCGTCCAGATGCAAAACACATGTATACAACAAATAGCTCTAACAAATCCAGTTGCATACTGTGATGAGCCATGTCGACATAAATATATATTATTTTTCATAAATATTGTTATGATAATATACATTTTCGCTATACTTCTTTAGGTGTTTATTGTTATATAAATTCAGTAGTTCGACGCACGAGAGCACTTATGAGCCAGCCGCCACTGCCTGGAACCAACTCCTGACACTGACTCCGACTCCTGACTACTACTCTTAACTCCTACTCCTGACTACTCCTGACTCCTACTCCTGAGTCCTACTCCTGACTCCTACTCCTGACTCCTACTCCTGACTCCTACTCCTGACTCCTACTCCTGACTCCGACTATTTAGTATATAGCCCAGGTACAAACAAACTAGTAATAGACAATCTTCATGGCTTAATTGATAAGGCAGACGCCTGTTATCGCGTGTTTCGTGTTTAACTCCCGTTGGTACCCAATTTTTTTTTTTAAAGGTTTCAGTCTTTTTCACTAAATGCCCTTTTGGTAGCTTTCTGTTGGGTTGAAAGCGAGTGCCACAAGTCAATAAACAAACTCTACATGTTATATCGTATACAAAAAAGAGTAATAAAAAAAAACGTAATTTAACTAAAAAAAGGTTTCAAACCTCTGACTTTCCATAATCTTGAACAATGCAATTAACTTATAAACTCAACGAATGATCGACGCAAGCCATTCTAAGCCTTAAACATAATAGGAATAAGACACAAAATTGAATCTGTTAAAGAAACATTATGCGACTGCATTCTCCTGCACCCACGCCTAAAATAGCTTTTCACACATCAAACCCTTATCGTGTGACATGACATTTTGAACCTTGTGTTATCGGCAGACAGGCTTTTATTGCTTGCACTAGTTTGTGCGCGATATGACAGATTGAACAATAGGATCATTGTGAATAACTAGGAACTATATTTAGTGCACGATATTTTAAACCTTAAGGCAAATAAAAATATGGTTGAAAGTTATTTGATGTTAAATTTTACTGTTGATTAAAACCTGGTATTTTTTAAGCATGGAATATTGAACTTTATGTCCATGGAGATACAGTTCATAATAGCTTGTATTTTGAAGACTTATTGGTATGTCAATGGAAGATTTATGTATAGGAAATGCAGTAATTGTAATAAATGGCTTAGAGCGTAAGTGTTCACGAGTTACTTAACTCTATATTAAAAAAAATTTTTTTTTACACATTCTTAAAACCTCGTTATGTTTATGGTATATACGTTATTTGATCTGAGAATGTATTTTCTGAAATCAAATGACATGTTGAAAGGAAAGTGGAATGTGATGTATGGGTGAATAATGAAAGATAAAAGAAAATTATTTATATATTGTTTATAGTTAAGGCATTAATGTTGTGCAGGTTTAAAGACATTGTTATACCGTTACACAAAAGTGGAATAAACAGTGTTTAGTGTTTGATAAAACAAATTACAATGAAAATTATTTACTTAGATGATGGAAGAGTTAAGAGGGAAGCAATAGAACAGCGTGTAGCTATAGAAAATAAAGTCAATAGGGCAATGAAACATATGTGTTCGAACCAGACAGTATCAAAATCTGCTAAGACGATTGCCTACAACAGTATTTTGGTGCCATTTTTTTATTTATGGTAGTGAAACATGGATGTGGAAATATATTGAAAGAAGCCGAATAGAGAAGAATCCTGGCTGATATTCTTCCTTACGAATAAAAAAAAACACAGTTTTATCTATGCTGACGCCGAACTGAAGTTAAAAAAAAAATTGTGACCATAACGCCGATATTTGATAGAGTTACGTATCTATTGTACCACTCCCGTTTAAAATATTGAAAGGTTGAGCATATTCAATATAAATTAATCTATCCGATTTAAGCAGTTTAATCTTAACCCACAGTTTAATTCATAATTTCTCTTATAGTTATAAGTTTACTACTGTGGTTAATGGATAAAATAGTTTGTTCTAATCTAACAGTTTGGTTCGATTCTACCAACATCCGCGCTGTTATGAGAAACAAAGTCAATAAATAAATAAATATAGGTTCATTGATAGCAACATAGTTCTAAATACGAGTACATCACAAAATCACATATAAAGGGTCTTTCAAATTGAATAAAACACACAATTTCCTTTGATTTCAAAAAACTTTTTATTGGTCATTGAATTATAATGTATTTATATGACATTTAAACACACAAAAAACAATATCCGTCAAATGTCCACCTCTTGCAGCTCCACAGATGTCCACTCTTTTGTCAACATTTTCGATGACATTTTGGCATAATTGCGGTTCTAACTCACTAATAACGCGAATAATTTCATCCTTCAGATCAGGAATTGATCGGGGGTCATTCTTATAGACCTGGCTTTTCACGTAACCCCAGAGAAAATATTCCAACGGTGTCAGATCACATGATCTTGGTGGGCAATTAACATCACCGTTTCCGGAGATTACAATACATAAAATAATTCAACAATTTGAACGTGTTGTTGTATTGTATACGACTCCATTTTTATAAATGTCATACACTTCTCAAATGTCACAAGTTTTATCCAAGAATTAAAAAAAAAACGCTCAATTTAAAAGACCCTTTACACGCCCAAACCATCTCATTTTCAAGTGTTGAGATGGTATTGTATACGACTCTATTTTTATAAATGTCCTACACTTCTCAAATGTCACAAGACCCAGGCAAGTTCGCGACGCCATCTGTGTTTTATCCAAGAATTAAAAAAAGGTCAATTTGAAAGACCCTTTATATCTCAAGATAAATAGTAGTTAATACACCCCACCAATATAGAGCGATCCCGGCCGCAAGGACACCAGATGGTTTTTTTAGTCCACACCATAAATTAAGCCCCTGATCTAGTATCTAATGTAAATGTGAGTGAAAGGCGTGTGAAAGGAAGACCAAAAAAGGTGTCATTGGATAAAGGGAAAGATATTTTAAAATAAGCAAATGTTAAAAGGTAGAGAAATCGTAAGTGTTGCATATCGTCGGTGTTCTGCGAAAAGAATTTAAGTCCAAATATTCAGTTTTGAGATAAATGCGATTTAAGTTTCGGAAGGCGATGTAAAATCAATCAGAAGTGGAACTGGGCGGGACACATTGCCAGATGCACAGATGATAAATGGACCCAGAGAATGCTGGAGTTGCGCAGGGACAGGGAAGACAGGGAAGAAGAAGTGTGGGCCGTCCTCAGACACGGTGGCCAGACTGCATTAGAAAAGTGGCCGGGAGCAACTGGAAACGATGTGACCAGGAAAGAGAGGAATGGAGGAGGAGAGGGAAGGCTTATGTTCAACTTTGGATGGAGACGGGCTGATGATGATGATGATGACTTTTTTATCTTTTCATAACAGCGAAACTATACAACTTTAGGACATCATTTTTTTTCCATGTGTATATATTTTAATTTTAAGTGAAATGGCATCAAAAAGTCATTTTAACCCTTCCCTTACGGTGCTAAAATTGAAACGCGCGCTCCGGTGTTGGGTAGTGAGTACGCGATCAAAAACTAGCGATTTTAAATCGGAAAAATAAGAACATTCATAGATAATCCCCTTAATTAATTATAATTGAAGTTAAAAATTATAATAATTGAGATTTATTTGCTGAAAACATTAAAAAAACCATCTGGCAACGCTCACGGAACGGGCGTAGGTCTAATCTATTTGCGAGTCCAGAAGATACTGCGGCGCGGAGCGGTACCCCGGCGTGGCTTACGCTTGCGACGATTGAGACAATTGAGCTCCTCGCAATTCAGTGGAGTATGCAAGAGTGAGATGCGAATATAGTGTCGCGCTTCCCGCATACTCTTCACCTATCGTCAAGACCCAAGATCGAGGCACTCACAGCGTTTAAATGCGAATTTGTTTTCGATCTTCACAAAATACCCACGATGTAGTCGATAAATTCTGATTATTATTAATATTATTTTTTAAATCAATGCGTAAATATATTATGGAGGAATACCTAAAATCTTAACCTTGTATTTATTATATTTATAGAGATATTGATGGTTATTAGAAGCAACGTGTAGAAGATACCCAACACAGGGAAGGAAAGGTTAAGCAAAAATGGACTTAAATACCTTTCGCAGAACAAAAACGATATATGAAGTGTTTAGATGTATTGTAGAACAGACGGATAATATATTTCGATAGTCTGGTGCTCTGTATCTAATTGTATATACATTATACAAAGTCATAACCTTATTTTTTCTATCCAATCAAACAACGAGGTCAACAAACTAGGCCCCCCCTTTGTAGAATGTGCCACGACAGTCTAGCATACTGTATCGAAGCATAAACATCTAAAAGACCGACTTCCTACGATTAATACGTCGAGTATTAAGTTATTTCTCCCAACTGAGGTGCGTGCCTTCTCATAAATTATGAATATCATAAAAAGGCATCAAAGAACACCTTTTGTTAGAAATAACTATCGGCCAACGGTCGATCAAAAAAAAAAATTTTTTTTAACTTTTAAAATAAAACGTTTATGTCTTATCATCATCATCATCATCATGGTATATTATTAATAAGCTTTCCCAGTTCACAGCTCTTCTTTTTTTTACGCCATCCTTTACTGTCAATGTAGTGAGACTCTGGAACCAGTTACAAACCAATTCAGTAATATAACGTGTTTTATTTCTTTTTTTCCCTTTCCTCTCCACCAATTCACATACTGTATCTATTGTATAATATCCTTAACTGTCCCGCCGCTCCCTCTTATCCCGCCGAAAATTTTAACGTCTTTCCAGTCATGGATTAGCGCTACGCTCAAACAGAGATTTTTTATTTATTGGCCTTTCCAGTTCACCGCTCCTCTTTTTTGTACGTCGCCCTTTACTGTCAATGTAGTGAAACTCTGGAACCAGTTACAAACCAATATAAGACTCGCTCCGTCCTTGGCATGCTTTAAGAAGCGACGGAAAAAAACTCTTAATTTCTAGTCAGCAAAATAACGTGTTTCATTCCTGATTTTTCTTTTCCTTTCCTCTCCACCATCCCTTCCTTTCCTTTTGATTGATGATATCTCACTTTAAATGAAAAGGAATGTTCGGGTGATTGTCCGCCTTTGTGGGGGTTTGTGTGCGTATGCTCACATATGTGTTCATGGATTTCGTGGGGATGGATAATCATTTGAATGTTTTTTTGCGACCATGTAACTTGCTTCATTTACTTCTGTCTGGTTGGTTGGCAGAGATTGCCGCCTGGCAATAATCCCGCCAGATTGTTTTTGCAATGAAGTGTGAATAAATGGAACGTTACAATGATAATTTCTCTAGCGCTGTTTAAAGATCTGCGTCTCCTCAAAGGTGCTCTATTTCTGTATTTGACAGATAAAATTTTAAAAATTACCAAAAAAAACAACAAGTAGATTATTATGATAGGAAAGATAACAGCTGCGACCATTTTGTTAGTTGGAAGAGATTGCTACCGTGGGCTGGCGGCTATAAGACCACCAAATTGTATTTGCAATAAAGTGTTAAATAAATAAGTAGGACAGCGCGGGGTTTGAACCGGCTATCTTCTGCACGATAGTGCAGTGCGTTACTGTTTGACCATGCAATTCATATTCTGTCATACATTGTTCTCCGCCACCGTTTTATAACATATCTTCTTCTTCTTCGATGGCTCTACAGCTCATATCGGGCCTTGGCCTTCATCAATCCTCGCTTCCAACTCCTCCTGTCTCCCGCCGCGACCTTCCAATCTATCACTTGTAGCAGTTGGGCCGCGTCTTTTTTCACCTCATCCTCCCATCGCATCCTAGGTCTACCGACCTTTCTCGTTCCGCCCGGATATCCCTCAAGGATCCTCTTAGGTTCCCGTGATGACGGCATTCTCTGCACATGCCCAGCCCATCTCAGCCTGCCCAGTCTGGCATGTACAGAGAGCCTGGTAGCTTTATAGATGTTCTATACAGCTCAGCATTGTATCTTATTCTCCAGGTTTCATCATTATTTATTTCTTTAACACTTTTATTGCAAATACAATCTGGCGGGCTTATTTCCAGGCGTCAATCTCTTCCAACCAACCAGACAAAAGTAAATGAAGCAAGTTACGTGGTCACATAACTCATTCAAATGACTATTCATGCTCACGAAATCCATAAACATTTACGTGAGCACATGCCCACGAACCCCACAAAGACGGACAGTCACCCGAACATTATTTTTCATATAAAGTGAGATATCATCAATCAAAAGGAAAGGAAGGGATGGTGGAGAGGAAAGGAAAAGAAAAATCAGGAATGAAACACGTTATTTTACTCACTAGAAATTAAGAGATTTTTCAGTCGTTTCTTAAAGCATGCCAAGGACGGAGCGAGTCTTATATTGGTTTGTAACTGATTCCAGAGTCTCACTGCATGGACAGTAAAGGACGACGTAAAGAAAGAGGAGCGATGAACTGGAAAGGCCAATAAACAATCTCTGTTTGAGCGTAACGCTAATCCATGATTGGAAAGACGCTGAAAAATTTCGGCGAGATAAGACGGGGCGGCGGGACAGTTAAGGATATTAAACAATAGAGACAGTTTGTGAATTTGGCTTCTATTTCTAACATTCAACCAGTTCAATGCCTTCTGGTATGAAGTTATATGATCGTACTTACGTAGGTTGAAAATGAATCTTAGACACACATTTTGAAGACGCTGTAATTTGTCCAGCAGTTGCTCTACAACATCCAAGTAACATACGTCCGCATAGTCCAGAATAGGAAAGAGCAGAGATTGTACGAGTAAAATTTTGGTTTTGGTTGGAAGGAATCTTTGCAACACTTTAAGGGAATGAAGGCTGAAGAAGATCCTTCGGCTTACCTCATTTATTTGATCTCGCCATGAGAGAGTGTTATCTATTAGCACTCCTAGGTTTTTAACAGTTTTATGTAATGGTATGATAGAGCCATCAAGTAATACTGGAGGAAGTAAGTCAGTGTTGAATTTACCGAGAAGCTGAGGGCTGTCAATGAGGATCGCTTGAGACTTCTTAGGATGTATGAGTAAGCCATGCTCCCCAGTCCACTCCGAGATCGATTGAAGGTCCGCATTTAAATTTTTCAAAGCCGCGTGAAAGAAATTTGGATCAAAATGAATATATATCTGCAGGTCATCCGCATACAGATGATAAGAACATTTATTGTTCACGGGCCCCAGGATTTTACGTAACACTTTCCTCTCAAATGCGTCCAGCATCTCTGCGAATCTTGCTGTCATCGTCCACGTTTCGCACCCTTATGTCACTACTGTCCTTATTATGGCCTTGTACAGGGAGATTTTTGTTTTTCTGTATAACATATCTTAACGTTAAAAACCGTCTGAAAACGTTCATGGCACCGGTTAATCATTTAATAAATAATAAGACTTGTGTTATTTATTATTTATTAAACGATTATTAAGTTCAATCGGTTCACTAGACTAAATAAAATAAAACTGACCTTAAAATTGTTAATGAAAGCTTTTGCTATATATAAATAACGAAGCAATTAACTCAAACAGTTAAATACTGTTTATATTTATTATTCTGTCCATTAACGTTAATATCTGCAAACTTGAGTGATAACGCAATGTCTGGTTTTGATAATAAATCTAAACCAGGACTCAAGAAGTTATTTACTTATCTACTCGTATTATACTGTTTTATCTATTTTGTCATGTCATATATTGACGACCTTCGTGGCAAAGTTGATTCACATACCATACCATACATCTTGGGGTTTCGTAGATGGTACTTTGAAAATATTTACAGCTAGTTTGAAAGAAATTATAACTATAGTATACTTGAGAAAATGTAGGACATTCGAAATGTCATGTCTCAAAGGGATGGGGTAAAATCGTTTTGTTTTACAAATCAAATCGTTTTTTTTATAAATCGAAAAATTGTTTTTCTCTAAACTGACGTTTTAATTAGTAATTTTCATTATACTGACTTTCTAATGTATTGTATGATTTGTATCTATCTTTAAATAGGCCAAGATCCACAATGAATTAATACTAATTACGAACATTTAATTTTATATATAAAAAAAACGAAAATCCAATTATCGTATACCCCATCCCCCTAGCCAATGTAGACAGAGTAACGTAGTGACTTTTGACAAACGTCACCAAATATTATTTGATTTCAACAAACTGCCACATTTTGGCTAACTTGTAACAAGATGTATTAATTTGTCATTATTGTTAGTTTTATGTAATGTATTTACCTAAATAACTTGCTATTTATTAGAATCGAGGCTTATATTAAAGTTGATAAAATAATTAAAATTACTGAACGTCGTTACAAGGTTGTATTGGGGCAAATTTGTGAACTGTCACAGAGACCATGCTACATTTTCTCAAGTATAGTTTGAAGCATTTGATAAGATCAAATTAATTATTTTCAAATGCATGTCTAATCATGGCAAACGAATGTACATTAACTAAAAGTATTAAACGGCTAGTTTAGCTTGTTTAAAGGTTTTGATTAGATAAAATTACTTTTCAACTGTATGTCTAATGTACACAAACTAAAAAGTATTTATCAGCTAGTATAATAGAGCTTAAACTAGTTTAAAGCTTTTCGTTCCATCAAATTACTTTTCAAATGCATATCTAATCATGATAAACATAAATTTAAAATATTTAATATCTGCTTTTAAAGCTTTTGTTTATATCAAATTACTTTTCAAATGCATGTCTAATCATGATACACCAATATACACAAACTAAAAAGTATTTATCAGCTAGTTTTAAAGAACTTAGACTAGTTTAAAGCTTTTCGTTAGATGAAATTACTTTTCAACTGCGTGTCTAATCATGGCAAACCAATATACACAAATTTAATGTATTAGGTGTGAACATAAGTTGTGTCCGTTTTCTTCAATTAAAAAATAAGTACCAAAAGTAAAACAAAATGGTAAAGGTTATACGTCATTCGAAAGAATATTTTCTGCTCTACAAGATATTGTGTTTGCTTGTACGTTACATTTATTATTTTATTTGATTACAAACCTTCAAAATGGAATGTCAAGTAGACGTAAGTGGGCAATTTCAACACGTCCTTCTGTTCGCGTTCAATCGAGGGAATAAAGCTACCAAAGCTGCTCGCAATATTTACGTTTCATTCATCTGCTCAGCCAATTCGACGGTGATTTGAAGGGGATCTTCATGAATAATATGGTTTAAGCGGTCCTCATCGAAGTCCACTGGTCGTCCGGAACGCTCCATGTTTTTCAGGTCGAAATTACCGTCTTTGAAACGCAAAAACCATCGACGAGCTGTCGTTTCATTCATAGCATCTTCACCGTACACTTCGCAAATATCGCTAACAGCTTTGGCAGCTTTATTCCCTCGATTGAACGCTAACAGAAGGAACTGTCGAAAATGCTCACTTTCGTCTACTTGACATTCCATTTCGAAGGCTTGTTATAAAATAAAATAATATATGAAACGTAAAAGCAAACACAATATCTTGTAGAGCAGAAAATTTTCTTTCGAATGACGTATAACCCTTACATTATGTTTTACTTTTGGTGCTCATTTTTAAATTTGAAAAAAAACGGACACAACTTATGTAAACACCTAATATTTAACAGCTAGTTCAAAAGAATTGAGGCTAGTTTAAAGTTTTTTTGATGTGATCAAATAACTTTTCAACTGCGTATCTAATCATGATAAGCCATTGTACACAAATTATGTGATGAAATAACTTTTCAACTGCGTGTCTAATCATGATAAGCCAATGTACACAAATTATGTGATAAAATAACTTTTCAACTGCGTGTCTAATCATGATAAGCCAATGTAAAGTATTTAACAGATAGTTTAAAAGATCCGAGACCGGTTTAAAAATCAGTTGACAAATCACGACCCTTAAACGTGATTTCTCTCGTGCTCTCCGAGTCCAAGTCTCCGCGCCATACATGAATAACAGCCAAAGACGAGAGATATATATTGTCGACAATCTGTCGGTGATTCTGAGTTCTTCGAGAATGGAGCCATTAGTTCGCCTTGCTGTCCAAGGGATATGTAACATCCTCCAGAATGGAGGCGTTAGTTCGCCTTGCTGTCCAAGGGATATGTAACATCCTCCAGAATGGAGCCGTTAGTTCGCCTTGCTGTCCAAGGGATATGTAACATCCTCCAGAATGGAGCCGTTAGTTCGCCTTGCTGTCCAAGGGATATGTAACATCCTCCAGAATGGAGCCGTTAGTTCGCCTTGCTGTCCAAGGGATATGTAACATCCTCCAGAATGGAGGCGTTAGTTCGCCTTGCTGTCCAACGGATATATAACATCCTCCAGAATGGAGGCGTTAGTTCGCCTTGCTGTCCAAGGGATATGTAACATCCTCCAGAATGGAGGCGTTAGTTCGCCTTGCTGTCCAAGGGATATGTAACATCCTCCAGAATGGAGGCGTTAGTTCGCCTTGCTGTCCAAGGGATATGTAACATCCTCCAGAATGGAGGCGTTAGTTCGCCTTGCTGTCCAAGGGATATGTAACATCCTCCAGAATGGAGCCGTTAGTTCGCCTTGCTGTCCAAGGGATATGTAACATCCTCCAGAATGGAGCCGTTAGTTCGCCTTGCTGTCCAAGGGATATGTAACATCCTCCAGAATGGAGCCGTTAGTTCGCCTTGCTGTCCAAGGGATATGTAACATCCTCCAGAATGAAGGCGTTAGTTCGCCTTGCTGTCCAAGGGATATGTAACATCCTCCAGAATGGAGGCGTTAGTTCGCCTTGCTGTCCAACGGATATATAACATCCTCCAGAATGGAGGCGTTAGTTCGCCTCGCTGTCCAACGGATATATAACATCCTCCAGCACCACATTACAAATGTATCTATTCTACGTCTCCCGCTTGCTCTCAGGGTCCAAGTCTCCGCGCCATACATGGATATTGCGAAGACGAGAGACTTAACTTGGCGCATTTTCGTCGTGATGGCGATAGTTCTGCTCTTCCGTACCTTTTCCATCTTTGACGTCACATTTTCTGCAATTCCAGTTCTTTCCACCTCAGCCACGCATCCTCCACTGTTGGTAATACTCGTACTAGAACCTAAGGGCCTGTCCAGATGAGGCGTTTTACGCGCGATTCGAGTAGCGCGTTTCGAATTAATCAAGGTACGAGTAAATTGATCTAGCTTCGCGGTATCATAGTATAAATAGGCCAAAACCCGTGCGATGGTTGTCGTCAAAGAAATAATACGAGAATTGAATTTTGAATACAAGAGAGCGAGAGAGGAATACTTCGAAATTTGAATCTCGGTGGGTCCGTGATAAAAACAGTATCCTACACTTCATTTGTTATCATTGGGAACAGAAGTATATCGCAAAGTTGTTGACAAAGTGCATATTAACTCTGTGTCCATTATAATGGACACCAGGTCTAAAGAGGTTAAACTAAATTATGAAACAAATATGTAAAGTTTAATTATCATATACTTAATATTTACTTAGGCCTCGGCCACACAGGTAGGAGCCTCGCTTGATGCTTAGAGCTATGTTGCGAGCTAGGCGACATATCCTAGCAAACCAACGTACCGCATACTATCGCAGTGGCCACACTGCCCGCTTCGCGCCACGCTGCATGACGATTAGTCATCGAGTGAATCTCCTAGCGAACGGACGTGTTGGTTAATTTACAAGATGGCGGAAGTTTTAATGACAGCTGTGTATAAAAGGGAGCCTTTGTGGAACCCGTCGAGCAAATTATAGAAAAATGTACCTGTAATAAAATCACTTTGGAATAAGTTGCACAGAAAGTAAATAAAGATGGTAAGTTGTAATGAAATTGGTTAGTTTTGAGAGTGACATCATGTGTTGACTCAACCGCTCCCAACTGTCAAATGAATTTGTGCGTAGCACTTTGGTGTGGCCACGCATGAAGTCACCTAGTATATGAGTCACGTAAAATCTAGCTTAGCGCCTAACGAAGCACTTTGGTGGGACCTCGGCCTTAGATATAGCAATTTAAGTAAACCCTTCACAAAAATCAGATTTCTTCAAAAAAAGTTTGGCGCTAGGAAATGTTATCTTGATTTAAAATAACTTTTCCATCACATGTGTATGTCATGATAAGTCAATGTACATATAATGTTAAGTATTTGACAGCTGTGATACAAAATGTAATGGAAAATACCTGCCCTGCTGTGCAAAGAAAATGATAACAATACGTGTGTTATTTCACTAGACTACCGATTTGGATGGTTTAAATCCATCGGAAGTTGGTGATAGCGTTGATTATGCGGCGTTATCTATTTCGGATAGTAGAAGCAATTTGTATACGAGGCGTATCCAGAAAGTAAGTGTACTGAGGCTCTCACGACCGGATGGATTTTATTTTCGACATGTTGGCTACACTTCCGTGTCAAGGCATAATTTTAATTGAATATATGCCTCAAGGGGAGACCAAAAACTCTGCAAGATACCGTGAGACCCTAAAAAAATTGCGGAGGGCGATTCAGAATAAGAGGAGAGGCATGCTGACAAAGGGAGTCTGCCTGCTGCACGACAATGCAAGACAACACACGGCCAACGCCACGAAGGAACTGCTCGCCTCGTTTAAATGGGATGTCCTGAACCATCCCGCGCATTCCCCTGACCTAGCACCTTCAGATTACTATATCTTTACCTCCCTGAAGCTGCACATGGGTGGAAAAAGGTTTTCAACCGACGAGGAGGTAAAGGAGGAGGTGGAGAAGTGGACGGAGGGGTTGGCGGGAAACTACTTCGAGGAAGGCATCAAAAAGTTGATACCCCGCTTCACCATCTGCATTGAGAGGAATGGCGACTATGTCGAAAAATAGCTTACATATGTACTACGGTATTTTTTTGTTTAAATAAAAAAAATTGTAACCTACAAAAATTTAGTACACTTAGTTTCTGGATATGCCTCGTACATTGATAGCAATCCTGCGCACATAATACTATCACGCCATTTCAATTTAGGCAGAGAGGACAGAGTGTCAGACTTTGTTACATCGACACATACTTTTCCACATCCATGCACCTACGATTTCTCTTTCTTTCAAAATATAATTCACTTGATTTTGCCACGCCTTTTAATCACATTTTAATTTTTAATCGGGTATAAAAGTGTTGGATGTCTTCATTGTAGCTTTCGAATCTGTGTCCGAAAGATGTATTGTATTACACTTTGGTTGTATACAGTACAACCTGGCAGCATTATTGCCATGTGGCAATCTCTTCCAAACAACCAGAAAGATGTTAAAGAGGGCTTAAATCAAAATCTGACTGGAAACCTTTATAAAAAACTGGGTTCCTGCAAGATTTGAACCCGCGATATTCAGGCTGGAAGACAGACGTCTTATCTACTAGGCCTCAGAGGTTATCTTGAAATATACGTGTATATACAATTTCACGTTGCTATCAATAAGCCTGTATTTACTTTTATTATATTATTTATAGTAAAGGCATTAACTTTGTGGAGGTTTAAAGACATTGTAATCTGTTTTTATCAAACACTGTTTATTCCACTTTTTTGTGACGGTATAACCCTACCGGTTTCAAGGCTTTCACCTCATCATCAGGGGAATAAAAATAAGTTTGTTTTATCACCGCTTCTTCATCTTACTCAACACATCAGTCTTAACTTCACATTCATCCCTAATCACTTCATTCCTTATTCTGCATATCTAACTTAACGGTGTAACCCTACTGGTCATGTTTGTGCTCCCCTGATGATGAGATGAAAACCTTGAAACTGGTTGGGTTACACCGTTACAAAAAAGGGGAATAAACATTATTTGATAAAAACAAATTACAAAATTATTATTATTTTGTGAGAATGAAAAGAAAAAAGCATCCCGGTGTTCTTCTATCGTCTCACTTCCGTCATTCATCGGATCCAGTACAACGGTGAGTTTGCTGGTGTGCAACGGCTCACTCATGTTATAAACAAACTCCACGATACAGCTTCACTTTCCAACTGAATTAAAGTTAGAATGGCGAGGGATTTCTCGACTACGAGGTCCAGCAACGACGATGACAGAACACGAAACACAAACTTAATTTGAAAATGTTTTAAGGGGTAGTTGAGAAGCCTTCATTAAAATGTTTTAAGGAGTAGTTAAGAAGCCTTCATTAAAATGTTTTAAGGAGTAGTTAAGAAGCCTTCATTAAAATGTTTTAAGGAGTAGTTAAGAAGCCTTCATTAAAATGTTTTAAGGAGTAGTTAAGAAGCCTTCATTAAAATGTTTTAAGGAGTAGTTAAGAAGCCTTCATTAAAATGTTTTAAGGAGTTGTTTAGAAGCCTTCATTAAAATGTTTTAAGGAGTAGTTTAGAAGCCTTCATTAAAATGTTTTAAGGAGTTGTTAAGAAGCCTTCATTAAAATGTTTTAAGGAGTAGTTAGGAAGCCTTCATTAAAATGTTTTAAGGAGTTGTTAAGAAGCCTTCATTAAAATGTTTTAAGAAGTAGTTAAGAAGCTTTCATTAAAATGTTTTAAGGGGTAGTTAAGAAGCCTTCATTAAAATGTTTTAAGGAGTAGTTAAGAAGCCTTCATTAAAATGTTTTAAGGAGTTGTTAAGAAACCTTCATTAAAATGTTTTAAGTAGTTGTTAAGAAGCCTTCATTAAAATGTTTTAAGGGGTAGTTAAGAAGCATTCATTAAAATGTTTTAAGGAGTAGTTAAGAAACCTTCATTAAAATGTTTTAAGGAGTAGTTAAGAAGCCTTCATTAAAATGTTTTAAGGAGTAGTTAAGAAACCTTCATTAAAATGTTTTAAGGAGTAGTTAAGAAGCCTTCATTAAAATGTTTTAAGAAGTAGTTAAGAAGCCTTTATTAAAATGTTTTAAGGGGTAGTTAAGAACCCTTCATTAAAATGTTTTAAGGAGTTGTTAAGAAGTCTTCATTAAAATGTTTTCTTTTTAATGTATTATATATATGTAAGGTGTCCCAATAATAGCGTCATATTTAGTTTAGGTTTTGAATTAAACACATTATTTATTCGAAAAGGGATAATGTTTTTAATTCGTTGTAAAGTACAAATGTTGCGATTACGTATGGAATAAAATGTCAGACAACTGCGCACCACGGCTCTGTTGGCAAACTCCCGCTCTTTGGATGAAATTTAAGATAACATCGTTGCATAATTAGGGGGTCGATTGTGGCAATAACACGTTGGATCTCCGCCTTAAGCATGGGAATTGTTTGTCGCTTTTTGGCATACACATGCGACTTTAAAAAAGCCCAAAAAAATAAGTCGCACGGTGTCAAATCACACGATCTTGCTGGACAATTTTGATCCCATTTCTTGAGATTACACGACCTAGAAATTTATGATGAGTTTTAACAATAATAACGCGTTGTTCTTGCGTCTAACGTTCCATATTTACTAATCGCAAGATTGACAGATGGTACATATGAAGTTTTTTTTGTTGGCAACCTTTTAAAAAAAATTGGCGCGTAATTTAAATCTGGCTCTCTGAGACATATTGAGACACCGTATATATCACCACCATCACCATCACCATCAGCCTGTATCTATCCACTGCAGGATGTAGGCCTCTCCAAGTTGTCTCCACAAAATCCTGTCCTTTGCACATTGCTGCCACATAACACCTACATGCCTACGTATTTTGTCCACCCAGCGCGCCTTAGGTCTTCTTACAGGCCTTTTTATACCTATTGGGTACCACTGGATTACTTCATACGTCCAACGATGGTCTGTTGCTCGGGCGATATGTACAGCCCACTTCCACTTGAGTCTTTTTGCAACCTCTATAACATCTTCAACCTTTGTTTGGGCTCGTATCCACTCATTACGTTTTCGGTCTCTTCTGGTATAACCTAGCATGCACCTCTCCATGCTGCGTTGTGTTGTTTGGAGCTTTTGTAACATTCGTACCGATAAAGTCCAAGTCTCGCATCCATATGTCAGTACTGGCAAGATGCACTGGTTAAATACCTTCCGTTTGAGGCAGATTGGGAGATTGCTCTTGAAGATGTAGTTTAGTCGTCCAAAGGAACTCCAAGCTAGTTTTGATCTTCTATTTATTTCATTTAAAGTACAGTCTTCAAATGTAATACTTTGTCCTAAGTAGATATATTGTTGGACTTGTTCTAGCTGTGTACCGTCCACCTGGATAGTTGTGGCATCAGCAAAGCGGTTTAACATATATTTTGTTTTATCAATATTCATTTTTAAACCTGCTAATTTGCTTGGCTCTGCAGTTCCTCAGGACGTGTAGCGAAGGTAATAATATCGTCTGCAAATCTAAGGTGGCTCAGATATGAACCATTAACGCAGATTCCTTTATTTTCCCATTCAAGCTTTTCGAACACATCCTCCAGGGTAGCGTTGAATAATTTTGGCGAGATGGTATCGCCCTGGCGGACACCTTTACTTATTGGAAATTTATCGGTACTTTGGTGGAGATTTACTGTTGCTGTCGCGTTATTGTATATATTACTGAAGAGATTGACGTAGCGTTTTTGAACTCCCTGATTAAGAAGGGCCCTGATAATAGCGGATTTCTTGACCGAATCAAAAGCCTTTTCATAATCTACGAACGCCAAATATAATGGAAGTTGGTATTCTTGACAACGCTCTATTATTTCCTTAACTACCTGAATGTGGTCCATTGTGCTATAACGTCCTCTAAATCCGGCTTGTTCTCTGGGTTGATTTTCATCAAAGGTTGTTTTTAACCTATTGGAGATAATCTTAGTAAAGATTTTATAGAGAACTGGTAGTAAGCTAATATATATATATATATATATATATATATATATATATATATATATATATATATATATATATATATATATATATATATATATATATATATATATATATATATATATATATATATATATATATATATATATATATATATATATATATATATATATATATATATATATATATATATATATATATATATATATATATATATATATATATATATATATATATATATATATATATATATATATATATATATATATCATCATCATCATCATATATATATATATATACGAGTATATAATGTCTTTCTGATCCCTTGTCCAACCCATTATATTTATTTCATTTACAGTCAAACACATTATATTTATTTCATTTCCGGTCAAACACATTATATTTATTTCATTTCCAGTCAATCACATTATATTTATTTCATTTCCAGTCAAACACATTATATTTATTTCATTTCCAGTCAATCACATTGTATTTATTTCATTTCCAGTCAAACACATTATATTTATTTCCTTGTTAGTCTTTCTTTAACAAATTTTGCTTTTTTAGTATTTCTTCATTTTCTGTTCTTCTCCACCTTACTCAACACACAATCTTTTAGTTAACGTTAATCCTCTATCACTGAATGTCGTATTTTACGAAACATTTATTTTATTTTTTATTTATTTTACACATGACAAGAAATATACATAATTTGCGAATAAATAACAGGTAATCTAATTTGGGTACACAATTATAATCGATCTGGGTGTGTTGCCTTTCATTTGTCGTGTCCCCAGTAAACTAGGTGTTTGCCTGTATCTCACTGAGGGCATATAGCATGAAAAAATAAATCGATACTTCTTTCCGATTTTTTATTATATTAGGTGTTAACATAAGTTGTGTCCGTTTTTTATCCAAATTAAAAAATGAGCACCAAAAGTAAAACAAAATGGTAAAGGTTATACTATACGTCATTCGAAAGAAAATTTTCTGCTCTACAAGATATTGTGTTTGCTTTTACGTTACATATATTATTTTATTTGATTACAAGCCTTCAAAATGGAATGTCAAGTAGACGAAAGTGAGCATTTTCGACACCTCCTTCTGTTCGCGTTCAATCGAGGGAATAAAGCTGCTCGCGATATTTGCGAAGTGTACGGTGAAGATGCTATGAATGAAATGACAGCTCATCGATGGTTTTTCCTTCAATAATGACGTCGAATTGCGGACATGGTTGGACAAATTCCTCGAGTCAAGACCGGATGGTTTTTATTGCATAGGCATTGAAAAACTTGTGGAACGTTGGCAAGAAGTTGTAAATAATGAAGGAGAATACATTATTGACTAATTTGTTGTAATTTTTTTGTTGTGTCTTCTTGTTCTCTTCATTTGGAAAAAAAAATGGACACAACTTAAGACATCGATCAATAATTCCTGGGACTAACCAACAGATGGCGCATCTAATAACAAATCCATACCGTTCACAATTAGTACCAACATTCAGAAGTTACGTGTCAAACTTCCGACATTGTGTCATTGAGTTACAGTGGTTTTAGTGACGCTACTTTTGCTATTTTCAAAACAATGGAAAAAATGGAATTTTGTGTGTTGATAAAATATTGCTTTTTAATGGGAAAAAATACCTTTCAAATTCAGCGATGGCTTGAAAAATTTTATCTGGGCTCTGCTCCGTCGAAAACAACCATTTGTCGGTGGTATGCTGATTTCAAACGTGGTCGTACAGACACAAATGATGCTGAACGCTCTGGTCGTCCAAATGAGGCTGTTACACCAGAAAACATTATAAAACCCCTCAAAATCGTGATGGAAAATCGTAAAGTTAAGTTGCTTTAGATAGCTGACATCCTGAAGATATCAAATGGTAGTGCTATTTTGCATGAACATGAAAAATTTGGTCATGAAAAAGCTTTTTTCAAAATGGGTGCCGCATTTGCTTACAATGGAACAGAAACAACAACGCATCGATGATTCAGAGCGCTGTTTGGCACTGTTACCCGAAATAAACAGGAGTTTTTGCGTCGCTATGTGACAATGGCTAAAACTTGGATCCACCACTATACTCTGGAATCAAATCGGCCATCAGCTGAGTGGGGAGCAGCCGGCGAAAGTCGTCCGAAGCGACCAAAACCTCAACAGTCGGCCGGGAAGATTATGGCCTCCGTATTTTGGGATGCGCATGGTATAATATTCATCGATCACCTTGAAAAGGGAACAACCATCAATAGCGAATATTATATAGCGTTATTGGAGTGTTTGAAGGCAGAAATTGCAAAAAAACGGCCCTATATGAAGAAGAAAAAAGTTCTCTTTCATCAGGACAATGCATCGTGTCACAAGTCGATGGTAACGATGGCCAAATTGCACGAGTTGAAATTCGAATTGCTTCCGCACCCACCGTATTCTCCAGATTTGCCCCCCAGCGACTATTGGCTGTTCGCAGACCTCAAAAAGATGCTCCAGGGAAAGAGATTTGGCTCCAATGAAGAAGTGATTGCCGAAACTAACGCCTATTTTGAAACTAAAGATAAATTGTTCTACACGGGTGGCATAGAAAAGTTAGGAAAGCGTTGAAATGAATGTATCGCTCTTGAAGGAGACTGTGTTGATGAATAAAGAAGAATTTGGGCAAACAAATGTTTTTTTAGTAGTTGGTCCCCGGACTTATTGATCGATGTGTTATGTTAACACCCAATATAAAACCCCGTTGCACATTCTCATCAACCTGACAAACAGTGATACTCAATTACATATGTATACATCACGCGAATCAAACTCCTCACACTTCATCAATCCAGACAGACCAAAACATTCATCCCACAATGTACCGCACATAATCATAAAAAAAATATATCACACTCAAGAGCTCACACAAATCTTTGCTACAAGTCATTCCTCTTGCAAGTCCAAGTATTGCACCCCATGTTTTTTATAAGTGCACAATATAAATTGTTTTAATTATAAATTAAGAACCCGTAACCTTTTACGTGTATTTTTCTGAATAATTTCTCTTTGAGACACAAACACACACAACACTCTATACCCTTATCTCAACAACACGTTATGTCTGCGTGGAATTTTTATTCACAATCCAAAATATAAACACTTCGGCTTGTTATCTAGCCAAAGATTAGCGGAGTCTGCTCCCAATTTACTATCAAACCAATTATAGACTGTCTACACCGGCTAATCAGAGGCGCTTTGATACGGAAAGTATGTGTTTTCTGGAGAACCTGATAGTTCGGTTGTTGATGCTTGTCTTCGATTAATAGTCGTTTCATGACGACCACCTTAGCTTAGTTGGTAAGGTGTGTCTACTAATCTTGGGGTTCCCGTTGGAACCATGAAAGAATCGTCGTGATCTCAATGCTTTAAGAACAAACACTTAAATTGGTAAATCATTCATATAGGAAAGACAGGAAGATCTTTTGAAAAGAGATTTCGTGAACACAAATCCGCCTTAACAAATCCTCTAATTTATTCTGAAATGGCTAATCATTGTCACCGTGAAAACCATACTTTTTCTATCGATGATGCCAAATTCTTACATATCAGTAGTAACGGAAATAAATTGGACAGATTAGAGGCCTTAGAAATTTCTAAGTCAGTACATCGATCCGAACATCTAGTGAAAAGTTATATCCCAAAAATTTCTCCGCTCTTGGCCGAAATCGTCCCATGCCTCCCTCACCCCTCAGCCCCCAACCGTTGAAGCGTGTATATCGGTACCAGTTCGAACAGAATTTAGTCTTGTTTGTGCTCCCCTGAAGATGAGGTAAAAGCCTTGAAACCGGTAGGGTTATACCGTTACAAAAAAGTGGAATAAACTCTGTTGATAAAAATAAATTACAAAACAGAAAGATTTTAACAAGGCCTTAAGTAAAAAACCAGAACGAAATCATTTTAAAAAAATATCTGGGTTCCGACGGAAACCCTCAACCTCCGGGTTGGAACACAAGCGTCTTATCAACAAGACCGCGAAGGTTGTCATTAAGTCATCATCATTAAGGTCGTCATTAGGTCGTCGTCATTAAGGTCATCATTAGGTCGTCAAGGCTTCATGCATTTTTGTCGCATTTCTATAGCATTAATTCGGCTTCTTTTAGTATTTCTCTACGTCCACAGTTCAGAGGTGGTATTAAAATTCTATCGTGGACTATTTTGTAAATTTTCTTATATATGCTAGTGATACATTCGAATTTAGGTGGAGTGTAATGTATATATCATACCATCACGACGAAAACGCGCCTAGTTAAGTGTCTCATATTCGCAATATTCATGTATGGCACGGAGACTTGGACTCTGAGAGCAAGTGAGAGACGTAGAATAGATACAGTTGTAATTTTCTTATATATGCTAGTGTTACATTCGAGTTTAGGTGGAGTGTAATGTATGTATCATACCATCACGACGAAAACGCGCCTAGTCAAGTGTTTCATATCACGATTTCACGAAATCGATAAACACATACGTGAGTATATACCCACAGACCCCACAAAGACGGACAATCACCCGAACATTCTTTTTCATATAAAGTGAGATATCATCAATCAAAGGAAAAGGAAGGGATGGTGGAGAGGGAAGGAAAAAAAAATCAGGAATGAAAAACATTATATTACTGACTAGAAATTAAGAGTTTTTTCAGTCACTTCTTAATGCATGCCAAGGACGGAGTGAGTCTAACATTGGTTTGTAACTGATTCCAGAGTCTCACTGCATGGACAGTAAAGGACGACGTAAAGAAAGAGGAGCGGGGAACTGGAAAGGCCAATAAATAATCTCTGTTTGAGCGTAGCGCTAATCCATGATTGGAAAGACGCTGAAAATTTTCGGCGAGATAAGAGGGGGCGACGGGACAGTAAGGATGTTCAAGTGCCTTAAGTGGAAACCAGATTAGATTTTTGTTTGAATCTACGTTCCAACGGGAATCGATCTCGTGACTTCCGAATTGCGAGACAAGCGTCTTACCAACTAGGCCATGGAGGTCGTGTGTCGCTTGTCTCCCATTATCAGACTCGTTCAACCAACTTTTCTTTATTTAATTTAGACATGCGGAAGGAATGAATGACGAAAGAATGACTTAAGCGTGGAAGAAATAGACTTAGATTAGATCAAATTGACCGGATTTTAAAAGGAGGTAAAATAAGAAGTGTGAATAATAGAAGATTGTGTATGAAGAGATTTATATATACGAAAAAGGTGCAAGTTGTCCAGAAATGTTTGGAGATCTGTTCTCTCTGCCTACCCCGCTAGGACACGGAGGTCATCGATGGTCATAAGAAATGGTCCACAAAAAACGATTATAAAATTCTGGTTTAAGGTCACTTTAACATCGTTTATCTTGAAAAGAGTTCGTATTATCAGTTGCTATTAAAAATGTAAACATTGCAATCTAATTGTTGAATTTCTCAATAACAAGCAGTTGATAACTTAGAATAGGAAAAGGAAACTAATTCAAGAAAATAACAAGCGCAGTGCTCGAGACTTGCCGTCTAATTAAATCTGTGTTTATTCTGTATATAATTTATTTATTATATCTTATTTTACTTGAGAAACAAAAGTTAGATAATAATTTAGATTACTGTAGGCTCCCCCTCAGGCCGCTCTGCGGTCCAATGTATAATAGTATACAAAGAACAATTTATATAGCGCCGTTTAGAGAGCGGACTCTCCTCAAGGGGGTCTAACTCGGGATTTGACCCACTTTTATTAACAGATTAAAAATATAACAAAAAACCAGTTGAGTATAATAATATGAAAGCGGTGACTGCGGCTACTAGATTCGCCACTTCCCTGCACCTGCGTATGTTTAGAAAAACTGCAAGCTAATATGTAATAGTAAAATAGGACAATTTATAAAGCGCTGTTTAGAGAGAAAACTCTTCTCAATGGTGATTCAACTGGGGACTTAAACTCACTTTTATTGACAGATTAACAATATTAAAAAATAAATATTTATAAATTGAGTTAAGGATAGGAAGGTCGAGACTGCGGCTACTAGATTCGGTACTTGCCTGCATCTGCGTATGTTTAAAAAAACTATGTTGTAAGAAAACATAGGAAACTTACTATGTGTATGTGTATGTGTATGTGTATGTGTATGTGTATGTGTATGTGTATGTATGCGTATGCGTATGCATATGTATGTATGTACGTACGTACGTATGTACGAGTATGTATGTATGTATAAATTTTGATAAGACCAACGCTGAATTGGTACTGCGCGCCCCTTTGAAACTTAATATTATTGCTGCTTTAATAACCTCTGCTTATTTTCGTTTCACATTATTGACATTTGTACAGTTTTGACAGCTAAACAATATGATTGCCATGTCAAATATTCGATGTGTGCGATAATCGCTTTACTTTGAACAATGAACAATTCGATACCGTGCTCTCTCGGTGCAAAAAAAAACTCCTAATGATTTTAAAAATCCTTGGCTATAACATCGAATGACTTCTTTTTGCTTCAACATTAACAAAATCTAATGGAGAGACATTAACGACGCCTCTACAAAAACGAAAATCAATCACCTTATTCGAAAAAAAATATTTTAAAGCTCCGATAGAAACATCAATCCGCCCCATCGATTTGGCGGCTAAACAATTGATTGCCATAATAAATATTACACACATTCGAAAGTCATTTTCAAAAATAGTGTTCCATTCGATTCGATAGAATCGCTACTTAGGAGTTTTTTCTTGCTAGCAATACAGTGTACACCACTTATTTCGCATAGCGTTATAAGTGGTGTACACATCTTCAAACCATACTTTTTATGTCGATGATATCAAATTCTTACATATCAGTAGTAACGAATATAAATTGGACAGATTAGAGGCCCTAGAAATTTCTAAGTCAGTACATTGAGACGAACATCTGGTAAACACATATATCCCAAAAATATATCCGCTGCTGGCCGAGATAGTCCCATGCTTCCCTCAGCCCTCAATCCCACACCCCAATGTCACAATACAAAAGCATGTATATCGGTACCAGTTCGAACAGAGTTCAATCTTGTTTGTGCTCCCCTGAAGATGAGGAGAAAGCCTTGAAACCGGTCGGGTTATACCGTTAAAAAAGTGGAATAAACAGTGTTGGATAAAACAAATTACAATGTCTTTAAACCTCCGCAACGTTAATGTCTTAACTATAAACAATATAATGTGCAATAAAGGATGTTCTATGTTTAATAAACATCTCGCTCGCACTACAGAAAGAGTGTATGTGTAAAATGTGACGGATAGCATTCTTGTATCCAACTCGCATCTTATTTATTTATTTTATTAGTACTTTTGGCTCTTATGTCTCTCATGGTTTTTATTCTATTAGTACTTTTGCCTCTTATGTCTCTCATGGTTTTTATTCCATTAGTACTTTTGCCTCTTATGTCTCTCATGGTTTTTATTCCATTAGTTCTCAGCATATATTTTATTTTTGTTGTATCTGCTTTAAACTCTATTTCTTAGTTACGATTGGTGTCATACATGCTTTGTTAATTTTGACATTTCGATTCACACTCCAACATTTTTTATTACACGGAAAGAACTGAAGGAATCCTTTCTCTGTTACTCCTACACAAAAGTGTGAATATGATCATGACGCAGATTGAAGGTCTTCTATCATAGACAAGATCAATAATATCCTTAAGATTTGAGGCATGATCTATTGTCATGTATTTGTTATCCTTATGTATATTCTACAATTTGAATTCTTCTAAAATACGAAACAGAATCTATGGTTTGATGAGACGAGACTATTCAAACACATATTTTCACTTGTGTACGAGAAAACAATCAACAAATTTAATATTGAGTGCAAAGATCTCAGTGAATTTCCACAAAAACATTAATATCTCAGTCACACGGCGCTCTATACGAAATCTATCGAACATGGACTACCATCGGCAACGCGCACGTGACAAGGGCAAGCACTGTTTACACCCCCTCCCCCCTACCCTCACTTCTCTTCATTCAGCATCTGCTTAGTGTGACTGCTTAACCCGATAGCTTGACCCGACATATACCGGAGCGCAATTGCCGATAGTTTTATAAACTATCAGCAAAATTCAACTATAGTCAATAATCTATTTAACCTTTCAATTATTTTATTTTTTTGTGAATATTTTGTTTCGAGATTATATTGCATTCCATATAATTTATTTTATAATTGGTTTACCCTTGTTTTAGTTAAATAAACAGATGGTTGAGACTCTCGCGCGGTAGAAGTGAAACTTCTTAGCTTCTATCAAAACTTGATTTTATGCGTTGTTTTTTTTTCCATTTAACATTTTTTTTATGATTAGGAAATGGTTATGAGGAATTTAATTAAAAAAAAATTCTAATAAATAAAAAAATATTTAGAAAGAAGACAAAATAATTAGATTGTAATTTATTTTTAACAAACACTGTTTATTCCACTGTATAACGGTATAACCCTACCGGTTTCAAGGTTTTTACCTCCTCGTCAGGGGACCATAAACAATACTTGCATGTTTCTTGAGTTTAGCTTAACAAATTACAATATCTTTAAACCTCCACAGTGTTAATACCTTAACTATAAATAATATATAATTTTCTAGTTTTCATACTAATTATTTTGTGTTGTTTATAGTTAAGGCATTAACGTTGTGGAGGTTTAAAGACATTGTAATTTATTTTTAACAAACACTGTTTATTCCACTTTTTTGTGACGGTATAACCCTACCGGTTTCAAGTCTTTCACCTCATCTTCAGGGGAGCGCAAACAAGACTAAATGCTGTTCGAACTGGTACCGATATAGACACTTCAACGGTTGGAGGCTGCGGGGTGAGGAAGGCTAGGTATAATTTCGGCCAAGAGCGGGGAGATTTTGGGGAAATAACTGTTCAACAGATGCTCTGATCGGTATACTGACTTAGAAATTTGTAGGGCCTCTAATCTGTCCAATTTATTTCCGTTGCCGCTAATATGTAAGAATTTGGCATCATCGATAGAAAAAGTATGATTCTCACGGTGACAATGATTAGCCATTTCAGAATAAATTAGAGGATTTGTTAAGGCAGATTGGTGTTCACGAAATCTCTTTTCAAAAGATCTTGCTGTCTTGAAAATAATTGGAAACTCATTGGAAATAATTGATAAATTAAAAAACATAAAAATACCTCATAATACAAAACTAGTATCCTTTGATGTCACTAACCTATATCCAAGCATACCAGGTTGGAGATCCTTAGAGCTCGCAAAAAATATCATAAATGACAAAAGTAAGGACCTTGTTAAAAATTCGGAATTGATTTCACTGATGGACTTATGCATCAAACAAAATTATTTTAACTTCAACAATAAAATATATAAACAAACAAATGGTTTAGCTATTGGCTCACCGTTGTCTCCCCTTCTCAGTGAAATATTTATGAACTATTTTGAAAAATGTATTTTTAGGAGTAAGTTTAAGTTAACCAAAAATGTTTTGGACGGGTACCGATAGACAATTACACCAATTTCTTAAATATTTAAATTCTATAGAAAGTTTTATAAAATTTACGCTAGAAACAGAACAGGACGGAAAATTAAATTTCTTGGACCTAACATTATCTCGGAAAAATGGCACATTTGACTTTGATATATATAGGAAAAATACTTATTCAGACTCTATAATTCCAGCAACTTCTAACCATCCTAATAATCATAAATTCGCCGCCTTTAACTGTATGCTTCATAGATTGCTCAGTGTCCCATTAACCGACGACAATTTTAAAAAGGAATTAATAACCATCAAAAAAATTGCTACAAATAATGGCTATCCTGGAAGCCTCATTGATTCACTTTTAAAAAACAAAACAAAAAAGAAACTTATAAAAGATTATATATTTAACGACACCTATAAGCATACCTATAAATGGAGCAAAGTCCTATTTATAAAAAATATATCAAATGAAATAACCAAAAATATTCCAAGTCACATAAAGCCAGCTTTTTACACTAACTTTAATCTCCGGAAACTCTTATTTAATGGGAAAGGCAAAAATGGAATACTTAGCAACAGTGGTGTGTATAAACTTTTATGTGCTGACTGTGATAATTTCTATATAGGAAAGACAGGAAGATCTTTTGAAAAGAGATTTCGTGAACACCAATCTGCCTTAACAAATACTCTAATTTATTCTGAAATGGCTAATCATTGTCACCGTGAGAATCATACTTTTTCTATCGATGATGTCAAATTCTTACATATTAGCGGCAACGGAAATAAATTGGACAGATTAGAGGCCCTACAAATTTCTAAGTCAGTATACCGATCAGAGCATCTGTTGAACAGTTATTTCCCCAAAATCTCCCCGCTCTTGGCCGAAATTATACCTAGCCTTCCTCACCCCGCAGCCTCCAACCGTTGAAGTGTCTATATCGGTACCAGTTCGAACAGCATTTAGTCTTGTTGGCGCTCCCCTGAAGATGAGGTGAAAGACTTGAAACCGGTAGGGTTATACCGTCACAAAAAAGTGGAATAAACAGTGTTTGTTAAAAATAAATTACAATGTCTTTAAACCTCCACAACGTTAATGCCTTAACTATAAACAACACAAAATAATTAGTATGAAAACTAGAAAATTATATATTATTTATAGTTAAGGTATTAACACTGTGGAGGTTTAAAGATATTGTAATTTGTTAAGCTAAACTCAAGAAACATGCAAGTATTGTTTATGGTCCCCTGACGAGGAGGTAAAAACCTTGAAACCGGTAGGGTTATACCGTTATACATTATAAAGTGAAATAAATAGTGTTATTACAAGAAAAATAAACATGTCAAGATATTACAACCCAGATTTTTATATAAAAAATGTGTCAGTCTTGTTTTTACTTAAAGGTTTTATAATATATTTCTGGTTGGTTGAAAGAGATCACCATAAGACATTAAATCGTTCAGGTTATACTTTATACAATGGAAGTGTAATTCAATATAGAGGAGGTGAAAAGTATTGTATTAAACTTTAGTTGTATACATTACTATCTAACGGTCTTATAGTTATGTGTCGATCTCTTTCAACCAACCAGATAGGCGTTAAAGAGACGTTGAATAAACACTGGATTTGTTTTGTTTACAAGTATGGGTTCTAACGGGAATCGAACGCACATCGCCCAGATTGGGAGATATGCGTTTTACCAACTAGGCCAAGGAAGTCATTCTTTCTTTGTTTTGTCTTTCAGAATCTTATTTTTTTAAGAATACACATACGAGTACATACCTATCATCACGCTGCTTTCTTTTTTTCTTGTATCCACTATGCACGGATTTCTCCTGTTACACAAAGAGGACCTGCTTCTAGCGTTAGCTTATTCGTTAGGAAGAATATCAGCCAGGACTCTTCTCATACTGCTAGACGGTGCCGAGAATATATCAACCGTGTCACTCAGTTGGTTCAATATCTCTATACCACGCGTGACTATAGCTGAGTGTTTAGCCATGATATTCCTTCTGTAAGTTGGTATGTATCATAGAACAGAGGTTGATGCCTTGCCTTGCACGGCTATATTTATTATGTACATATAAACGTGGTGCTAGAATCGCGGAACAGTTAAAGCAACCTTGAAAAAAAAATCTTATCCGGGTAGGCAGAAAGGAAAGAATGCCAAACATTCCTATCGCCACACATGCCATCTTTCGCATCATCTACAAGTACATCTAATTCTTTCTTTCAAAATATCGTACAATAATTACATCACGACATCTCCCAATAGGGGTAGGCACAGAAGACAGACTTTCCTATCTCAACACATATCCTTAAACCTCTTCTTCATCCATACACCTTCTCACAGACCTTCTACGATTTCTCTGACTTTTATACGTTTCCTTCTTTCAGAATATCACTAACTTGATCGAATCATGCTTTCCTTGATATTTCTCTACCACGCCTACTAGTAACATTTGCACCGTATATTTGTGTTGTTAGGTTTTCTTAATTCATTCATTTCACATGCCCATACCATCTCAGAGTAGACTTCATCTAACTGAACACATCTGCTTTATACTCAAGAAAATGTAGCATGTTCCCTGTGACGTTTGAAATGTCATGTCTCAAAGAGGTGGGGTAAAATCTTTTTGTATTTACAAATCGAGTCGTTTTTTTATAAATCGAAAAAATGTTTTTCTCTAAACTGACGTTTTAATTCCTAATTTTCATTATACTGACTTTCTAATGTATTGTATGATTTGTATCTATCTTTAAATAGGCCAAGATTCACTATGGATTAATACTAATTACGAACATTTAATTTTAGGTATAAAAAAAAACGAAAATCCAATTATCGTATATCCCATCCCTAGCCAATACAGACTAACGTAGTGACTTTTGACGAACGTCACCAAATATTATTTAATTTTAACAAATTGACATATTTTTGCTAATTTGTAACAAGATGTATTAATTTGTCATTATTGTTAGTTTTATCTAATGTATTTACCTAAATAACTTGATATTTATTAGAATCGAGGCTTATATTAAAGTTGATAAAATAATTAAAATCACTGAACGTCGTTACAAGGTTGTATTGGGGCAAATATGTGAACTGTCTCAGGGACCATGCTACATTTTCTCTAGTATAACAAGTGTAATTTTTTCTTATTTACCTAAATGTGCTCGTATTTACCTAAATAACTTGCTATTTATTAGAATCGAGGCTTATATTAAAGTTGATAAAATAATTAAAATTACTGAACGTCGTTACAAGGTTGTATTGGAACAACTTTGTGAAAAGTCACAGGGACCATGCTATATTTTCTTTAGTACAAGTCCGAACCCTTATCACGTCCCGCACTCTGTCATACACGGTCGGTCACCCGATGTATTATTCTTAGTTCATGCATTTCAACAGCATTGTTTTCATCTTGTTTCACGTCCATATTTCACTACTATACAATACGACCCAGTTTTTTATTTTTTCTAAAGAAAAAAAATAAAAAAATTGTAGTCCCCAAGAGCCCACGAACTGCTGATTTGAGAGCACTGCCCTCATGCTAAATATACAGTTTTCCGATCGTAAAAGATACGATTAATTTCGTATAGGTCAGTACGGGGCTTATCAGCTAAAACACCACCTAAAACAGTCTCGTTTGCCCAAACGTTATTATCTGTTATTTGTTTCCATGCTTCACTACACAGGTTTTGTTTGACTGCTAGTTCAACAGTGTATTTAATGGTCGCCCTCAAAGTGTTCAAGATACGGTTGTAGTCTACAGTTTCAGCAAGCACTTGAAGAGAACCTTTTTGGGAGATCTTCTTCTTGGTATCGACATTGTTGATATTCACTAAAGAACCTCTCCCCAATGCTTGGCGATATCATAGAACCCACATTCAATTGTGCAGCCACTGCACCTGAAAATAGGTCGATGTTTAGCAGCATGCCTCCTTTTTGGGGAGGTTTTATAAAAAATCATGTCTTCTTCTTGGTATCAACACTGTTGAACTTCACTAAAAAACCTCTCCACAATACTTGGCGATGGCAATTGTCGCTTGCCTGTAGGATATCATAGAACCCACATTCAATTGTGCAGCCACCGCACCTGAAAAGAGGTCGATGTTTTGCAGCTCGGCACCTTTTTCGGGAGACCTTATCAAAATTCATGTCTTCTTCTTGGTATCAACACTGTTGAACTTCAATAAAGAACCTCTCCCCAATGCTTGGCGATGGCAACTGTCGCTTGCCCGTAGGATATCATAGAACACACATTCAATTGTGCAGCCACCGTACCTGAAAATAGGTCGATGTTTTGCAGTCTGCCACCTTTTTTGGGAGATCTTATCAAAATTTATGTTTTATTCTTGGTATCGACACTGTTGAACTTCAATAAAGAACCTCTCCTCAATGCTTGGCGATGGCAACTGTCGTTTGCACGTAGGATATCATCGAACTCACATTTAATTGTGCAGCAATCTTGCACCTGAAGAAGGGGTCATTATTATGCAGCTCGCCACAAGCGCAGGAAGAGTTGTCTAAGATCCTCCATTTGACTAGGTGTCACATGTCTGACCCACCTTTGTGCAGAGTCTGTTAAGGTTCTTCCACGTGCGTTTGTCAACGTTTACTCCTGGATGAAGGCACTCCTTAAGCCTCCGGTACTCGTTGGGTATTATTGTGGCCAGTTCCGCTCTCCAAGCCAATACGCGATCCAGTTCTGATGAGACAGTCAGAACTATAGTGATGACCATGATGCATCTCCTAAATAAACCCCTTTGGCCCTGCTTTGGCTACATGTTTATAAGAAACCAGGCTTTTTTGCTGTTGTGTTTCATATCTAGCGTTTCCACAGCTTTTTCCAATAGTCGCTGATGTCTGCGGAGAGTTCTGATGCGTGCAGAGAGGAAAATGGATGTAAATCTATGGGAGGGATCAAATAAAAGAGTGACCAGGAAAGCTCTTGAAGCGCTGAATTGAACATGCCCTAAGACCGGGAGGGATGGAGACGCCGAGTTCCAGATTTATCAGATGACCACAGAGCACTTATCATACAGCACGCGATGAAGAATATCCAAATTTATGATTGTACAATATATGAACATTCGTCGTTGTTGCTGGACTTCGTAGTTGAGAGTCCTCTCGCCATTCCAACGTCAATTCAATTGGAAAAATGTTGTACACCAGTAAACTCACTAGTCACAATGCTGTACTGGATCCGATGGCACACCGAAGTGAGACGATCGGAGCAAACCGGCAAACTCACTAGTCACAATGCTGTACTGGATCCGATGGCACACCGAAGTGAGACGATCGGAGCACACCAGCAAACTCACTAGTCACAATGCTGTAGTGGATCCGATGGCACACCGAAGTGAGACGATCGGAGCACACCAGCAAACTCACTAGTCACAACGCTGTATTGGATCCGATAGCACACCGAAGTGAGACGATCGGAGCACACCTGCAAACTCACTAGTCACAACGCTGTACTGGATCCGATGGCACACCGAAGTGAGACGATCGGAGCACACCAGCAAACTCAGTAGTCACAACGCTGTAGTGGATCCGATGGCACACCGAAGTGAGACGATCGGAGCACACCAGCAAACTCACTAGTCACAACGCTGTAGTGGATCCGATGGCACACCGAAGTGAGACGAACGGAGCACACCAGCAAACTCACTAGTCACAACGCTGTACTGGATCCGATGGCACACCGAAGTGAGACGATCGGAGCACACCGGCAAACTTACTAGTCACAATGCTGTACTGGATCCGATGGCACACCGAAGTGAAATGATCGGAGCACATTGACATTTGTTTTCTCTTTTCGAAAGAATCGACACGACTGAAGTCATAGATATTCTCCTATACCTCCGAATACTAGGCGGAAAAAATACCTATGTCATTCGAAGGGAGTAGCATAGCGTGGGGTTCGTACTGCCAACTTTCTGGACGGAATTCTAGTACGTTACCACCTCACAAATGAATAGTACACTCGACCTAAAACTGTATCTCATATCGGAAGTTCTACAAGGGTTTCTTTGTAGTTCGTCTTTCCTTGGTATGTTTTCCGCGGTTCTTTTACCAAACATGTGCTCCTAAACATGTGTAGATGCGGGGAAGTCCCTAATCTAATGGTAGCAGCCACCATCTTCTTATCCTTATACTCAACTTATAAATATTTCCACTAGATACTCAAGACACAAGACAGCTCAATCTCTTTTATATCGAAAATTGCTACACTATAGTTCGGAAATTCTAGGATGAGTCCTGTGACAGCTCACAAATTTGCCCCAATACAACCTTATGGAATGTATTTACCTAAATAACTTGCTATTTATTAGAATTGAGGCTTATATTAAAGTTGATAAAATTACTGAACATCGTTACAAGGTTGTATTGGGGCAAATTTGTGAGCTGTCACAGGACTCGTCCTAGAATTTCCGAAATATAATTATAAAATTAGCTTCTATATAATTCATATGCAATGACTTGGAAATGAGTTTTGCAACAATTTAGATATTTTTAACATATAAGTATTTGCCAGAATATCACAACAATATTAAGAAATAGCTACTAACTTTGTGCTCTCCTTTATTAATATAAATAACTTAGTATAAACAAAACATTAAGGACAATACTTTGCCTCTGGAGTTGAGTAACCCTGCATCAACATGTGGAAGGTTTCGATTCTCCAAAGCAACTTACATCTCGTTCTACAAGTGAGCACATAGTGTCTTTTCTATATCTCAAGATCTATCCATAAAATTTCCAAAAAAATCTAATTCTTCTTGTTCTATGTAAGTGTTGTTCCACAAAAAACCAATCTAAGTTCTTTACCACTATAAAATAAGTCTTCCACAATTACGTAAGTCTACTTGGCTAAATTTGGTAATATTTTGTGATATACATACATATATTGAATTTAAATATACATATTAATATTAAATCATTTTAAACAATAACTGTAATATTTTTTTTTTTATTATTACATTTGTTTTTGTATCTCCTCGTAATATATTGTATAATAAAGGGTTTTTCAAATGGAGCGGTAGCTTAAATTCTTGGATAAAACACAGATGGCATCGCGAACTTGCCTGGGTCTTGTGACATTTTAGAAGTGTAGCGTATGACACTTATAAAAATGGAGTCGTATACAATACAACAACGCGTTCAAATTGTTGAATTATTTTATGTATTGTAATCTCCGGAAACGGTGATGGTAATTGCCCACCAAGATCATGTGATCTGATACCGTTGGACTATTTTCTTTGGGGTTACGTGAAAAGCCAGGTCTATAAGAATGACCCCCGATCAATTCCTGAGCTGAAGGGCGAAATTATTCGCGTTATTGGTGAGTCAAACCCGCAATTATGCCAAAATCTCATCGAAATGTTGACAAAAGAGTGGACATCTGTGGAGCTGCAAGAGGTGGACATTTGGCAGATATTATTTATGTGTGTTTAAATTTCATACATTATACGAGTACTTCAATGCCCAATAAAACGTTTTTTGAAATCCAAGCAAATTGTGTGTTTTATTCAAGAATTTATAAAAATTCAATTAAAAAAACCGCTCAATTTGAAAGACCCTTTATGTTTAGTTTAAGATAAAGTTTTGTGTGTTTTGTCATATGTGCATTTGTATATAAAATACACTTTTGTGTCGTAAATTTAATTAAATAAATAATACAAATTGCTTTTCTTCTTTTTAATATATTATTCTTATGTTAACACCCAATACTTAAATAAGTCAATAATATATTCTCCTTCATTATTTTACAACAAATTAGTCAACAATGTATTCTCCCTCATTATTTACAACTTCTTGCCAACGTTCTACAAGTTTTTCAATGCCTGTGCGATAAAAATCATCCGGTCTAGACTCGAGGAATTCGTCCAACCATGTCCGCAATTCGACGTCATTATTGAAGGAAAAAACCATCGACGAGCTACTTGACATTCCATTTTGAAGGCTTGTAATCAAATAAAATAATATATGTAACGTAAAAGCAAATACAATATCTTGTAGAGGAGAATATTATCTTTCGAATGACGTATAACCTTTACCATTTTGTTTTACTTTTGGTGCTCATTTTTAAATTTGAAAAACAACGGACACAACTTATGTTAATACCCAATAATTAAATAAGTCAATAATGTATTCTCCTTCATTATTTTACAACAAATTAGTCAATAATGTATTCTCTTTCATTATTTACAACTTCTTGCCAACGTTCTACAAGTTTTTCAATGCCTGTGCGATAAAAACCATCCGGTCTAGACTCGAGGAATTCGTCCAACCATGTCCGCAATTCGACGTCATTATTGAAGGAAAAACCATCGACGAGCTACTTGACATTCCATTTTGAAGGCTTGTAATCAAATAAAATAATATATGTAACGTAAAAACAAACACAATATCTTGTAGAGCAGAAAATTGTCTTTCGATTAACGTATAACCTTTACCATTTTGTTTTACTTTTGGTACTCATTTTTAAATTTGGAAAAAAACCGGACACAACTTATGTTAACACCTAATACATGTTGTATCGGCCGTATGCGTCACCTAAAATATATGAGTTTATTTGTGTAACTGCTGTGTAAATATTGGTATCTGTACCTATTGTAATGAAATATTCCTTATGCTTGGCCTTCGCAATAGTCACTATACATAATCGAACAGCCCATGCATGCAGAAAGTGCGCGGTATACATGGTATCTAGCAAGTATCTTTTACCATTTTGTTGTACTTTTGGTGCTCATTTTTAAATTTGAAAAATAAATGGACACAACTTATGTTAATTAACACCCAATATATTCTCTTTGTATTTAACATTTTCAAAAGTGAGTGCAACTGTTCGGTACGTATTTACGAGTACTTTCGTTATTTTAAATCCCTCGCCAACGCCCCCACTCACCAGGGCTCGCGCAATACTGTTAGACTATTAAATGATTCAAAATGACATCGAAACACAAGTAAACAAAATAATAACAATGATGCACGCGCCGTGTGAATGTTACATTATAAAAATTCGAAATGAGGCGCCGGCCTGTTCAGTGTCGCGATAGACTTCAGGCGGGCCGGTTGTCTTTCTCAAGTATATATAATTTGTCATTCGAGTTTCGTGATAATCTGAAATATTCCTCAATCTTTCGATATAAAAAAAACACGCCTATTTTTTGTGTTGGAAATTTCGCATACAAAAAAAAAGTGTTTTTTTTCAGTGCCTGAAATTCAGTGTATTGTGATTTTTTCAGAAAAATTTTTTTTTCATTTGGTATGTATCTTTTTTTTTGTATACGTTTTCAAACTAATTTTTTTTCATAAGCTAGTCACCTTTACGAAATGGGTGTTATGGAGAATCCCGTCGGAAAGGGTTGTCAACAGGAATGAGAGACTATAGATCGATTCTTATTTTATTTGACTTTATTATTTTTTTCCTTATTGTGGGACACAATCTAAAGACTGTTGCTTGAATAATATATATTTGAAATATCATTATAACATGGATGTTTTGTGTCATGTATCTTTTGCGGACGGGCCACTGCGTGATGGTTAGTCACCTTTACAGAATGAGTATTGTGAAGAATCTCGGCTGTAAGTGTTATCTAAATGATGAAACTATAGACCATGTATTTTTCGGTGTCCTTTGCAAGACAGATTAGATTTATTAAAAGCAATATCGCGTCTAATGAATGCTGTGTTTCTTTTTTCTTCGTGGAACTTTTCCACTTACAGATCGATTGTTAATTTTTTTAAGATTATCGAGTTAGAACTTTAAATTATCTAGAATTGTTATTTTTTTAAAATAGTTTTTTATATTGAATCATATAATTTAAGAATTACTTACATTTGGTGATACAAATCACCCTAGTTTAGGTGAATTGCCTATTAAAAACAAATATGAAATATTGTCCAAGTTGGTATTATACCTGTCTTCAATTCGGGCGTTGCAGGTTTGATTCCTATTGGAATACAAAACTTGTAAATTGAGTCCCACTTTGACTTTCATTTTGTATATCTTTAACACGTTTGTGGTTAATTAGAAGAGATTGCCACATGGCTGTAAACTTCTAGGTGTTATTTATAAATTAAAAAAAAAACAAAGTGTAATAAATTACAATTCATACAGGCACGTCATGTTACTTTTGAAGTAGGCAGGTAGAAAACATCTCTCCGCCTTTTTATCTATGCACATAAGCATTTGACTTATTTCCATTCATACATCTTCTAATACACACTCTTCTGTTTCTCATGATATTATAATTCTTACACTTTTCTTACTTTATTCTTTTAATAACTACCGCTTTCCACTCTTTCCTCAACTTACATCTTCCTCGATCTCTATTAATTTTAAATGTATTAATTCAGTCTCGCAACTCATTTTCTCTATATGACCAAACCATATTCATTATTACATATGTCTACTTATTACATCCAGACGAAACAGTATTTTGTAATCTCAGTATTTTTTTAAATTAGGTTTTCTGAAAAATAAATAAAATAAAACGTTTATATAACTTTCTACCACTAAATTTTGCCCATTTACCGGTTTCACTTAAAAAGCATCTTCAGAATAATCAATAATCATACAAAATATTTCCCTTGCTCCGTACACATATACAAACATATGTATGTATATTGTATGTGTGTATGTATATTATATTGTATCTATATTATACATATGTATGCATATTCATACACATATACATACAAGTATCCGGCGGTAAGTAATACACATCGGGCTTAAGAAAGAGACTGTCGGCCATAATCGGCTAACGTCGGCTTTGTACAGCGTCGTCTCTGTCATTCATACACGTGTTCCTTCGCGATTTGTCAGTCGTTGTCAAATGTTTTAAGGACAGAGACGACGTTCTACAAAGCCGAAGATAGCCGATTATGGCCGACAGTCTCTTTCTTAAGCCCGATGTGTATTAACGATATAACCCTACCGGTTTCAAGGCTTTCACCTCATCATCAGGGGAGCTTAAACAAGACTGAATAATGCTGCGATTAGACTATGATAATGTACTTACCGCCGGGTACTGTACACATGTATTATACATACCATCACGTCATTTCCCTGTCGGGGTAAGCAAAAAAAAACTTTCCTATTCCGACATAAGTACAAAGTGCCAGACTTTCCTATTTCGACATAAAACATTCGTCCCTTGAACGTTCATATATCTTCTCATACAAATCCTACGATTTGTCTGACTTATCTTTCAAAATATCACTCACTATCGTATGTATACGGTCACGCGGTAACACATTTCCGTGCGAAATGTCTCCGGTTCGAACCCCGCGCTGTGTAACTACCCTCGAATGACGCAGTCAATTTTTTCACCTAGTATTTGAGAGTGTTTGTCTTTGGTCATATCTAATTTTTCGAAAAAAAATATATATGCTGGTGGACTCCGGTCATATCACTTATCTGTGCAATTGGATCCAGTACTGCGGTGTGATCGGTGAGTTTGCTGGTGTGCAGCGTCTCACTCATTTGAAACAAACTCGATTTAATGCCACCTGGATCCTCGATCACGAGGCCCAGCAACGACGATGACCAGGATCATCTGGAAATATGTTAATATCTTACAAAATTTTAATTATTTTTATTGTATCAAAACTTTTATCAATCTATATTTATACCTTCCCTCAGACCAGGCATGTTATTGTGTATGCAATATTCTTCATTAAACAATATCAGTTAGAGTGTTTGTACAGGTGCCATACTTAATTATTAGTCATTAATTCTAATTGTTCTGTTGATATACTCGTTATTAATATTGACTAATTTCTGATACAGATATCGTGGGCAACTTTATCGCGCAAGTCTGCATACATTAAGCAACTTGACAGTGTTTATTGACAATCCGTCAAGTTGAGAAATGCATGCATACCTGGTTACAAAGCATATGATTAATTCTAAAATTACGCTACATTTTTTTATTTGATGAATTAGGACATATTGATGAGTGTCACCAAAATACAAAATTGTCTGAGTGTTAGGATGTAGTACCATTGAAGAGTGTAACCAAAATACAAAATTGTCTGAGTGTTAGGATGAAGTACCATTGAAGAATGTAACCAAAATACAAAATTGTCTGAGTGTTAGGATGTAGTTCCATTGATGAGTGTAACCAAAATACAAAATTGTCTGAGTGTTAGGATGTAGTACCATTGAAGCGTGTAACCAAAATACAAAATTGTCTGAGTGTTAGGATGTAGTACCATTGAAGAATGTAACCAAAATACAAAATTGTCTGAGTGTTAGGATGTAGTTCCATTGATGAGTGTAACCAAAATACAAAATTGTCTGAGTGTTAGGATGTAGTACCATTGAAGCGTGTAACCAAAATACAAAATTGTCTGAGTGTTAGGATGTAGTACCATTGAAGAATGTAACCAAAATACAAAATTGTCTGAGTGTTAGGATGTAGTTCCATTGATGAGTGTAACCAAAATACAAAATTGTCTGAGTGTTAGGATGTAGTACCATTGAAGCGTGTAACCAAAATACAAAATTGTCTGAGTGTTAGGATGTAGTACCATTGAAGAATGTAACCAAAATACAAAATTGTCTGAGTGTTAGGATGTAGTTCCATTGATGAGTGTAACCAAAATACAAAATTGTCTGAGTGTTAGGATGTAGTACCATTGAAGCGTGTAACCAAAATACAAAATCGTCTGAGTGTTAGGATGTAGTACCATTGAAGAGTGTAACCAAAATACAAAATTGTCTGAGTGTTAGGATGTAGTACCATTGAAGAGTGTAACCAAAATACAAAATTGTCTGAGTGTTAGGATGTAGTACCATTGAAGAGTGTAACCAAAATACAAAATTGTCTGAGTGTTAGGATGTAGTACCATTGAAGAGTGTAACCAAAATACAAAATTGTCTGAGTGTTAGGATGTAGTACCATTGAAGAGTGTAACCAAAATACAAAATTGTCTGAGTGTTAGGATGTAGTTCCATTGATGAGTGTAACCAAAATACAAAATTGTCTGAGTGTTAGGATGTAGTACCATTGAAGCGTGTAACCAAAATACAAAATCGTCTGAGTGTTAGGATGTAGTACCATACCTATAAATGGAGCAAAGTCCTATTTATGAAAAAAACATAAGTATACGATATCACTTTAAAAAAACCAAGTCACATAAAACCAGCTTTTTACACTAATTTTAATCTCCGGAAAATCTTATTTAATGGGAAAGGCAAAAATGGAATACTTAGCAACAGCGGTGTGTATAAACTTTTATGTGCTGACTGTGATAATTTCTATATAGGAAAGACAAGAAGATCTTTTGGAACTGTTTGAAACACTGTTTGTCTCCAGTCAAGATTTAATTTTTATTCAGTCCAATTTGAGTGTTTTTGCAGTAACCATATTCATACTTAAAATTCACATTTTTCTAGTAACCATATTCATACTTAAAATTCACATTTTCCAGTAACCATATTTGTACTTAAAATTCACATTTTGCAGTAACCATATTCATACTTAAAATTCACATTTTGCAGTAACCATATTCATACTTAAAATTCACTTTTTTGCAGACACCATATTCACGCTTAAAATTCATATTTTTTTAGTAATCATATTCTTACTTAAAAATCACATTTTACAGTAACCATATTCATAGTTAAAATTAACATTTTGCAGTAACCATATCCATACTTAAAATTCACATTTATTCCATAGTAATTTTATCTTTTTTTGCTACAGTAAAGACCGAAAGTTTTCTTCATTTTTTTTCTTTTAATGTTGCCAAAATGTAGAAAACGAGCCTCAATTATAAGTACCGGAGCATACCGGCATATTTGTTTTCTTTATTTCGAAAAAATATACATGACCGAAGTCATAAATATCCTTATATCCCCGAATACTAGAAAAAATGCCTTCGTAATTTGAGAGTAGTACCATAACGCCGGGTTCAATCTTTCTATAATATTGGGTTCGAATCCTGGGATTAAGTTAAGTTAATTAATTAAGTTGATTAAATTAATTAATTAACAAGAAACTCTTCTCTAAATTATCTATAATTATTATTATTAATGTGAACTTGACACGGTAGCTTCTGCAAAAACGTTTTTTTTTTCATTTTCATTTCACTGTCACATTACGTTTTGTTTCATTTTCCGCTTCACGGTATTATATATTATTATTTATAGGGTTCATTTCAAAATTGGAATGCTTACTTGACACAGTAGTTTCTGCAAACGCGTTTTTTTTTTCATTTTCATTTCACTGTCACATTACGTTTTGTTTCACTTTTGCTTCACGGTGTTATATATTATTATTTATAGGGTGCATTTCAAAATTGGAATACTTACTTGACACTGTAGCTTCTGCAAACACGTTTTTTTTTTCATTTTCGTTTCACTGTCACATTACGTTTTGTTTTATTTTCTGCTTCACGGTATTATATATTATTATGTATAGGGTGCATTTCAAAATTGGAATACTTACTTGACACAGTAGCTTCTGCAAATATATATTTTTTTTCATTTTCATTTCACTGTCACATTATGTTTTGTTTCATTTTCGGCTTCACGGTATTGTTTTCTTTTTGGATCTACACGTTCATTTTAACTAAAATGATTCACGGATTTATCTATCCATCTCCGGATTATCACATGAATGTTTTATCACATTTTTTCGCAGCGTTGATTCACATATAATTCCTAAATGCGATAAAACATAATAGATCATCATTTACTGATTATTGTACGGATGTTCATATTTACAATGTGATAAAGTTACGAAATCCTGTCAAAATGTATGTGAATAATTTTATCATTATCGATTGGTATCAAAACAGTTTGCGTGACAACAGCCCCAGCATATGTTGCTTAAGTGGTTTTGGAGTATTTTGTTTTCATAATAAAAACGACAATTTGTTTAAATTTATAACACGTGATAAATTTAACTAATTTTGGCACAACAATAACACTTATGATTTGCATTTATCTTCTTTTTACTTTAAAACTTGAAATCATTTTTAATATGCGTGATCTCGGGTCGATTTCTGATTCCAGCAGCAGAATTGGTCAAGTCATTTGTACATAATCCTTAGAAAATAGAATCTGGTTTGTATAATGGATAAGTTAAGGGACAAGAAGCTCACTGAGTGCATATCATAAATATATCAGAATCTCACTGAGGGCGTGGAATAAAGGGGGTAGAATTTCACTGAGGGCGTATAATAAAGGGACAATACTCTCACTGACGGCGTATAATAAAGGGACAAGAATCTCACTGACGGCGTATAATAAAGGGATAAGAATCTAACTGAGGGCGTACCATCAGAATATAATAATTTCACCGAGGGCGTATTATAAAGATCCAAGAATCTCACTGAAGGCATATCATAATGGAACAAGAATCTTACAGAGGGTGTATCATAAATAAACAAAAATCTCACTAAGTGCGTATCATAAAAGAACATGAGTCTTACTGAGGGTGTATTATAAAGGAAACAGGAATCTCATTAAATGCGTTTCATAAAGGGACAAGATTCTCATTAAGTGTGTATCATAAAGTAACAAGAGTCTCACAGAGGGCGTATTATATAGGAACCAAAATTTTACTTTGTGCATATCATGAAATGATAAAAATCTCACTAGGTACATATCATAAAGAAACAAAAATCTCACTAAGTGCATATCATAAAGAAACAAAAATCTCACTAAGTGCATATCATATAGGGATAGGAATCTCACTGCGTGCGTATCATAAAGGGATAAGAATCTCACTAAGTGCATATCATAAAGGGACAAGAATCTCACCGAGTGCGTACCATAAAGACACAACAATCTCACTTAGTGCGTATCATAAAGGAACAAGAGTCTCATTGAGGGTGTATCATAAAGGGATAAAAGTTTCACTAAATGCGCACCATAAAAGGACAAAAATCTTACGGATTGCGTATTATAAAGATACAAGAATATCACTTAATGCATATCATTAAGGGGTAAGACTCTCACTAAGTGCGTATCATGAAGGAACAACAGTATCACTAAGGGCGTATCATAAATTGATAAGAATTACACTAAATGCGTATTATAAAGGGACAAGAATCTCACAGAGTGCGTATTATAAAGGGACAAGAATCTCACATAGTGCGTATTATAAAGGGACAAGAATCTCACAGAGTGCGTATTATAAAGGGACAAGAATATCACTGAGTACGTATATAAATCAATTGCGTGTCATCAATTGAAACAATTTGATTTATGTCATACATGTTGAGCTTAACTGCTAAATAGCGATACGAAAAAGTGCACATAAAATCAAGTCTGAAAGCAAAACTAGTTTGGAGAGTTCTTAAAATCGAATTCGAGGTGTGAATATGAGGTTGCGGGTTCGATCCCCACTGGAACTCAGATTTAAAAAAAAAGGGTTCCAATCTGGTTTTCGCCTTTATGGTTGGTTGGAAGAGATTGCCACATGACAATAAACTCGCCAGGTATTTTTTTTTAAATAGTCCTACCAACCCTCGCCGACCTTGAGGGGGAAAAGAATTTAAAAAAAATATATTCTTACGCACAATTTCGAAATTATTCATCCGTTTTATTTGCGAATTTCACTTTTGTCTCCGTGGAGTATTTAGTTATTGTAAAAGTCGTTTGCCAAAATAATGGAAATTTATTACGGATTGTCGTTTGGAACGCTTCCAAAATTCTAAATAATCGGCCCACTAAAGTTAGCCAAATTTTAAAGTCGAAATTTATTACAAATTTTAGGTTTTTTTCCATGTTATAGTTAGTAAAATTCTCGTCTTGTTTAACAACACAAGTATTGAATACATTAGGAATATATAAAATCTTTCCCATGGGTAACCAGAATACGTTCAGTTCACCGCTTCACCAGTTCACCGCTCCTCTTTCTTTACGTCGTCCTTTACTGTCCATGCAGTGAGACTCTGGAATCAGTTACAAACCAATATAAGACTCGCTCCGTCCTTGGCATGCTTTAAGAAGCGACTGAAAAAAACTCTTAATTTCTAGTCAGTAAAATAACGTGTTTCATTCCCTTTCTTCTCCCTGGCTCCATCCCAACTCACTGTCTGCGAAGTCTGTTGGGATCAGCTCTCCTCGTCCTCAGGTTGTATGCTCTTCTGTCCCGGACTACGTCCCCCAGGCCGTGCCTCTGCATCAGGTTATCTCTTTGCACCACCCATGAATTCTTTGGTCTTCCTTTGGTTGTTATTCGAGGAAGATCCATGGAGATTGCCTGGTTCACACGTTTAACTTGTTTCATTCCCGATTTTTCTTTTCCTTTCCTCTCCACCACCCCTTCCTTTTCTTCTCATTGATGATATCTCACTTTATATGAAAAATAATGTTCGGATGATTGTCCGTCTTTGTGGGGTTCGTGGGCATATGCTCACGTATATGTTTATGAATTTCGTAGGGATGGATAGTCGTTTGAATGATTTATGCAACCATGTAACTTGCTTAATTTTACTTTTGTCTGGTTGGTTGGAAGAGATTGCCGCCTGACAATAAACCCGCCAGATTGTATTTGCAATAAAAGTGTTAAATATTGTAAATAAATACGTTAGTATGTAATATTACACAAAAAATAATGATAAAATATATATCAGCATAAATATTTCGATTCCTTAAGTTTTGCCAACATTACACATAATTTTTTTACACTAGATCACTTGCCAAATATGCCTCAGTTATTTTGAGACGAGGGCAACTAAGATTCCCCAGTTTAGGTTTATATAACAGGTTTATAGTATTTATAACTAACTGGGTTTGAGAAGATTTTTAACTGAACATACACACTGACTCATTGGAATGTATCATAATGGTTTATAGGGTCGTTCAATTATTGTTGTTTACTGTTGGATTGGGATATAACTGGTATAAATAAGGGATCTAGATATAAACCAATCCAATAATCTAACAGGTTACAGACAAACCGACTCATTGGAATGTATCGTAATGGTTTATGGGGTCGTTCAATTATTGTTGTTGACTTGTTGGATTGGGATATAACTGGTATAAATAAGGGATATAGATATAAATCAATCCAATAATCTAACAGAAGGTTACAGATAAACCGACTCATTGGAATGTATCGTAATGGTTTATGGGGTCGTTAAATTATTGTTGTTGACTTGTTGGATTGGGATATAACTGGTATAAATAAGGGCGTTAGATATAAATCAATCCAACAATCCATCCCTTTGAAACCATGGTTTAATATAATAAGAATGAACAAGATGGAAGTGTCTGTCATGTGTCGTTTGCGGGCGGGCCACTGCGTGGTGGCTAGTCACCTTTACAGAATGGGTGTTGTAGTGAATCCCGGCTGCAAGTGTGGTCTGGATGATGAAACTATAGACCGTATATTTTTCAGCAGTCCTTTGTGAGACAGATTTGATTTACTAAAAGTCATATTTGCCACTTCCAATGAATGTTGCGTTTCTTCTTTCTTCGTGGAACTTTTCCATTTATACAGCGATTGTTAATTTTTTAAAGCTTAATCGGTTGTAACTTTGAATTTGGCAAATGGCACAAATCATCCTAGTTTGGGTGGATTGCCTATTTAATTTGGTGGAACAAATCATCCTAACTTGGTTGGATTGCCTATTTAATTTGGTGGAACAAATTATCCTAGTTTGGTTGGATTGCCTATTTAATTTGGTGGCACAAATTATCCTAGTTTAGGAGGATTGCCTATTTAATTTGGTGGCACAAATCATCCTAGTTTGGGTGGTTTGCCTATTTAAAAAAATGTGCTAGACCAGGGGATCGCAAACATTTTTAGAATCGTGCTACCTAATGAAAGTTAAAATTGGAACAAATTGAGAAATTCTAATATTTTGTTAGTATTTTCTAAGATTATGGAACAGTTAAGAGCGATATCGAACGGTGTGTAGCGTTAGGAAACAAAGTTAATGGGACACTAAAATATATATGTATACTCGAACCGGACATTATCAAAACTTGCCAATATGATAGTCTACAATAATATTTTAGTGCCAACTTTTAGAGTCCTCTTTCTAAAGTTGCCTATTGTGGACAAGATATCTCACTACTACCACTGCTGAGATGTTTCTCCCCATCCATCCATATTTTCATTGTACACCCTCTCCTGTCAAACTCCTGTCCAAGCATCGATCAGTCATCACACTCTTCAGTTCTTATAGTTATGTGTCGACGCTCTACAAATCCGAAGTTAGCCGATTATGGCCGACAGTCTCTTTCTTAAGCCCGATGTGTATTACTTACCGCCGGGTACTGTACTTCTTTTGATTTCTTTAACTTTTTATATTTCGTTCTTTCAAAGTTGTAATAATGCTATTTTTAACTCAGTCGAAGAACATCGATAAACGTTCTGATTATTTTGAATTAGATAAGCCAAAATGAAAAGAAAAAAAAAATACAAAAACCCATCGGAAATTTCCACAATTATATTCTTAGAAAAAAATAAAACGTACGTGACCGCGGACAATTTAAAATAACAAGTGTTTTGGTAAATTTGGCGATAGCCAGGAAACCGTAGCGATGACTCCTCTCTCCTTTTCCAATATCCGACGATAACCCCCCCACGCGGTCAGCGACAGTTCATCTCCAAGTTTGACATCCGATCCGATTTGACATTGTCGACATTCACGTGTCACATGTGAAATCATCCTCGGTCCATTCGCTATCCACTCACAAATATAAAAATACTAAATAAATATACATACGAGTATGTCCATTTCTTAAAAGCCTACTCGTATACTCGCTCAAGTGTCGCGAACGGATTGGTTTCGTTGTATTCAAGTTTCTTAACAACACATTGTATCTCGATCCCGTGTTTTAATGTGATGAACTAGATTTGCATTGAGTCCCGGTCCTGTGTTTTAACGTGATAAACTAGATTTGCATTGAGTCTCGGTGCCGTGTTTTAACGTGATGAACTAGATTTGCATTGAGTCCCGGTCCCGTGTTTTAACGTGATAAACTAGATTTGCATTGAGTCTCGGTGCCGTGTTTTAACGTGATGAACTAGATTTGCATTGAGTCCCGGTCCTGTGTTTCAACGTGATGAACTAGATTTGCATTGAGTCTCGGTGCCGTGTTTTAACGTGATGAACTAGATTTGCATTGAGTCCCGGTCCCGTGTTTTAACGTGATAAACTAAATTTGCATTGAGTCTCGGTGCCGTGTTTTAACGTGATGAACTAGATTTGCATTGAGCCCCGGTCCTGTGTTTCAACGTGATGAACTAGATTTGCATTGAGTCTCGGTGCCGTGTTTTAACGTGATGAACTAGATTTACATTGAGTCCCGGTCCCGTGTTTTAACGTCATGAACTAGATTTGCATTGAGTCTCGGTGCCGTGTTTTAACGTGATGAACTAGATTTGCATTGAGTCCCGGTGCCGTTTTTTAACGTTATAAACTAGATTCGCATTGAGTCCCGGTCCCGTGTTTTCACGTTATGAACTAGATTTGCATTGAGTCCCAGTCCTGTGTTTTAACGTGACGAACTAGATTTGAATTGAGTCCCGGTACCGTGTTTTAACGTGATGAACTAGATTTGCATTGAGTCCCGGTCCTGTGTTTTAACGTGATGAACTAGATTTGCATTGAGTCTCAGTGCCGTGTTTTAACGTGATGAACTAGATTTGCATTGAGTCCCGGTTCCGTGTTTTAACGTGATGAACTAGATTTGCATTGAGTCCCGGTCCTGTGTTTTAACGTGATGAACTACATTTGAATTGGTCCCGGTCCCGTGTTTTAACGTGATGAACTAGATTTGCATTGAGTCCCGGTACCGTGTTTTAACGTGATGAACTAGATTTGCATTGAGTCCCGGTGCCGTTTTTTAACGTTATGAACTAGATTTGCATTGAGTCCCGGTACCGTGTTTTAACGTGATGAACTAGATTCGCATTGAGTCCCGGTCCCGTGTTTTAACGTGATGAACTAGATTTGCATTGAGTCCCGATTCCGTGTTTAACGTGATGAACTAGATTTGCATTGAGTCCCGATGCCGTGTCTAACGCGATAAACTAGATTTGCATTGAGTCTCGACCCCGTTAACGCGATAAACTAAATTTGCGTTGAGTCTGTATTGTGACATTAACTGACAGTATGTATTCCGTCAACTGACAAAAAATATCCCATCAACTGACAAAAACATGCCATATACTAACTTATGTATTCCATCAACTGACATTATAGTATGCATCTCAACAACTAACAAAAATATTCCATCAACTGACATTATGTATTCTATCAACTGAAAACAAATACTCTTCAGAACTTGCAAGCTGTGCTAACACAAGAAGAGAAGCTGCATCGGGACAATAAAGAAAATGTTACTAGAATTACCAAACTCATCTTAATTATAGAAGTATTAAAAAAAATTATACACAGTTTCATCACAACATTTCCAATATTTACATATGTATGTTATGATACCTATATCAACAAGAAAATAACTCAGATGCGGTGCATACACATTATGTAAGGAATGTGATATAGCTTAAAAAAATAACTCAGACGCGGTACATACATATATGTAAGTAGTGTGATATAGCTTACAAAAATAACTCAGACGCGTTACATACACATATGTAAGGAGTGTGATCTAGCTTGAAAAAATAACTCAGACGCGGTACATACACATATGTATGTTAAGGAGTGTGATATAGCTTGAAATAATAACTCAGACGCGGTACATACACATATGTAAGGAGTGTGATATAGCATGAAAAAAATAACTCAGGTGCGGTACATACACATATGTAAGGAGTGTGATATACTCGTAGCTTGAAACTCAGGCGCGGTACATACACATATGTAAGGAGTGTGATATAGTTTGAAAAAATAACTCAGGCGCGGTGCATACACATATGTAAGGAGTGTGATATAGCTTGGAAAAATAACTCAGTCGCGGTACATACGCATATGTAAGAAGTGTGATATAGCTTCAAAAGATAACTCAGACCCAGTACATACACATATGTAAGGAGTGTGATATACTCGTATCTTGAAAAAATAACTCAGACGCAGTACATACACATATGTAAGGAGTGGGACATAGCTTTAAAAAACAACTCAGACGCGGTACATACATATATGTAAGGAGTGTGATATACTCTTAGCTTGAAAAAACAACTGAGACGCAGTACATACACATATGTAAGGAGTGTGACATAGCTTTAAAAAATCAACAGGAAAGGTCCCAATATTGATCCTTGCGGCACTCCATACTGATTTATATTTGAATTCTTGATGGCACCAATCTTACGTGCAGACTCGACACATTCGTTAAAAAAATATTCACTCCCATACATCAAAATTAGCAAAATACTGTTTTTGACTATCACCTTAGCAGATTTTGATGCAGTCCATATTATGCGATTTATTGTTCTGTGTACAAGAAATATATCACAAAACCTATCGCAAAAGTTAATGAGATGAATCTTCATTTGTTTCAATGATGACGATAGTGTTTTGTATAAGAATATCTTCTTCCTCTTGGTCTAGGTCGTATGACCTGTTTGTGACGGTGGGCTGTCCTGGGATGATGACGTCCAGCTGTCCTTCTATCTTTCCGGCGGCCTTCCTGGTAATCTCCTGCTGCTAGGGTTTTCAGTCTTAGCAATTTTCGCAAGTCTCGTATCCTCCATGCGGTCTACATGATCCCTCCAGAAGCGCCTTCTGCTTCCTGCCCTTAACAATATGATATTTAAAAATGAATAAATGTGTCTTAATCTATATAAATCACATTAATAACTGTAACACGTAGTAAAACGAATTGATGTTTGAATAAAAAATGTATATTGAAGATTCCGTCGCCAATCTCGTATTTCGCTAATAAGAATATAAAATAGAATATGTTTGACCTCGCTTTATTGAAGTTGTTGCTGTACTCAAGTTCATATTATGATTGAAAACCACACCCATTCTTCTTCTTCCCAGTGTCATGTCAGGTCCCCCCAACGTTGACTATCACCTGAGAGTAGGCATCTTTGTCCCCGGCAGCCCGAAAAAGATCTACAACGCTCCTTATACCAGTCCAATCACGTATATTGCGGAGCCAGGAGATTTGCCTCGTGCCAACACCTCTTCGACCCTTTATTTTGCCTTTGATGATCAGGTGCAGTAATTTAGTATCACGTTCATTAGAAAAGCATAAAGCCTATAATATAAGCACCACTCAATAAGGTCATATATCTTGGTAACTTGTTATAAATATGGTCACACCCCTCTTAAATATCTTCATTATGGGCACACCCCTCTTAAATCTCTTTAATATAGTCACAACTCTCTTAAATCTCTTCAATATGGTCACACTATCTTCAATGTAGTCACACCTCTCTTAAATCTCTTCAATATGGTCACACCCCTCTTAAATATCTTCAATGTAGTCACACCTCTCTTAAATCTCTTCAATATGGTCACACCTCTCTTAAATATTTTCAATATGGTCACACCTCTCTTAAATATTTTCAATATGGTCACACCTCTCTTAAATCTCATCAATATGGACACACCCCTCTTAAATCTCTTCAATATGGTCACACCTATCTTAAATCTCTTCAATATGGTCACACCTCCCTTCATTCTCTTCAATATGGTCACACCCCTCTTAAATATCTTCAATGTAGTCACACCTCTCTTAAATATCTTCAATATGGGCACACCCTCTTAAATCTCTTCAATATGGGCACACCCCTCCTAAATCTCTTCAATATGGTCACACCCCTCTTAAATCTCTTCAATATGGTCACACCCCTCTTAAATCTCTTCAATATGGTCACACCTCTCTTAAATCTTAATTTATTATGAAACTCAATTTTTAACAAATGTGACATTAAAATAGCAAGATAGGTTACATTGTACCGAAGTAAAACGAGATAATTCCTTCGAAAATGGCAACAAATAAAGAGGACAAAGCCCCTTGCGATATGTTTTAATGTGTTTAACATTAGCACAGACTATATCAGCGCGATTACGGCAGACGGCAGAGCACCCGTTAATAACTTGACATTGTTTTCGCTGATAACACAGAATAAAAATAACAATGAACAGTTCTCAGATACGACGGGAAAAGAACTAATAAAAATTATTTTAATACATACGTACATATCATCACATTATTCCCTGTTGGAGTAGGCAGAGAGCCACACTTTCCTATCTCAAAACATCTTTGTTTAAGGTCAACCGATATTAAAGGATATGGGCTGAAAAACATCTGGTATCCTCGCGGCTGGACTCGCCCTATATTCGTATCATCACAGGGGGCTGTAAATAAGATGAGCCCAGTCATTTTGATAGCTTCTCTTTTAAATGTATTTTCTGCTGTTTACCATATCTTGAGATATACGAGTATAAATGCAATTTAGGAATTTATTTATATATGTACATATTGCTATCAATAAACCTATATTAAGTTATTTAATGTGAAAATTACTATGCGGACGTCTGTTATTTGGATGTTACAGAGGAATTACAGCGTCTTCAAAATGTTTGACTAAGATTTATTTTCGACCTACGAAAGTACGATTATATACTCGTAACTTCATACCAGAAGGCATTGAACTGGTTGAATGTTAGAAATAGACGCCAAATTCACATACTGTCTCTATTATTTAATATCCTTAACTGTCCCGCCTCCCTGTCTTATCTCGCCGAAAATTTTCAGCGTCTTTCCAATCATGGATTAGCGCTACGCTCAAACAGAGATTGTTTATTGGCCTTTCCAGTTCACCGCTCCTCTTTTTTTATAGTACGTCGTCCTTAACTGTCCATGCAGTGAGACTCTGGAATCAGTTACAAACCAATATAAGACTCGCTCCGTCCTTGCCATGCTTTAAGAAGCGACTGAAAAAACTCTGAATTTCTAGTCAGTAAAATAACGTGTTTCATTCCCAATTTTTCTTTTCCTTTCCTCTCCACTATCCCTTCCTTTCCTTTTGATTGATGATATCTCACTTTATATGAAAAATAATGTTCGGGTGATTGTCCGTCTTTGTGGGTGTCGTGGGCATGTGCTCTCGTATGTGTTTATGGATTTCGTGAGGATGAATAGTTATTTGAATGATTTATGCGACCATGTAACTTGCTTCATTTACTTTTGTCTGGTTGGCTGGAAGAGATTGTTTCCTGGCAATAAATCCGCCAGATTGTATTTACAATAAAAGTGTTAAATAAATAAAATTAGCTTTGAAATATTATTAATGTGTTTATTTCTTCTTTTTCAGAATTCTACGCCCGGTCCAGCGATGAAGATTTAAACATCACCAAGAACAGCACGAAGAACAACTCCAACTTGAACAAGTCCAGAAGATGACTTGTGATTTAACCAAAAAAAAATTTGAACTTTTATAATAATTCAAAGTGTTATGAGGAGAGATAATAATAATATTGGAGAGATAATCAAATTGGTTGTGATTTTATGTAGCTGTGAAGAAGTTTTGAACAAGTGGAAGATATTTTAGAAAGGATGTTAATAAAAATACTGAAAAATTGTTCATTCTTAAAAATTTAATATTATAATATTTTAATATTTAATATTTAACATGGAAGAAGAAGAATAACCTATATTGATATATCAAGCGAAATCGTAAAAGTACAAGAAGGAAAGGAAAGAAAAAACGCAATAAAAAGAAATAAATACTTATAAAAGGGAGAAAAAGAATAGAACATAGTTGAAACTAAAAGTTGCTGCTATTTGGAGCGTTGTAGGAGAAGGGCTTAAACCTTAAGTAGAAACGAATCAAGATGCTGGCGTCTCATTCGTTCCCTTTATACGGGCACAGCCCACCAGCTGGTTTCCTTGCGGAATATACACCACCAAATCCGTTCAAGTTGTATGGAGCTCATAGAAAGCCTACACTACCTTCGAGACATTCGTCTCCGCAACTTCCAATCAAGGTTCAAACTCCGAACCATATACCGAGACCATGCCTGAGACCTGGAGCTCCCGCCTCTACTGCCACCAAAAAGAAGGTTGTCTTCGCCGACGATCATGGATTTTCGTTAACCCAAGTAAGAGTTATGTGGGAACCTTCTCATGTTCCACCTCATTGGTCTTTGAGACCTGCCCCTTCATCACCACCAATGCCTAAAGCCTGGGAGCTTACCTTTGCTCAACCTGCTTCAGATTATGTTGACTTTAGACGGCGGATCAATGACGAAAATGTCTCTTTAGAAAACGTCATCATCAAAGAAAAGGAAGGTTTCCTAACTGGAACAGTTAAAGTTAAAAATATCGACTTCCAAAAGGAAGTAGTTGTCAGATGGTCAGCGGATAATTGGGTCACTTCAGAAGATGCTTTTTGTACCTATGTTGATACTCCTGTAGTTTCAACAGGAGCATATTCAATCTACGACACTTTCAGTTTTCGTGTGATGCTCCCTGTAATTACAAACCGTCTAGATTTTTGTGTCTGCTTCAGATGTCAAGAGACTGAACACTGGGACAGTAATTGTGGAAACAATTACACTGTCATCAGGAAAGATGAGCAACGATCATCATCGCCACCGCCTGTTCCTCCCAAAGAATACAAACCAACATTGTGGTCCGAGTATGCGAGTTGGCACTGTTCTCCAGTCGATGTTCCATACTGGTGATACGAATTCGCAACCCCTTTTGAGGCTTTGTCTTTTAAGGGAGTAAGGCATCTTTGAGCGTTCGCCGCAAGAATGATGGACCTATGTCCATCTGCGAGACTTGAACAGCGACGTTCGCTACAAGAACCAAACATGAAAACGACTCAAAAATACAAAACAAAACGATCTTCTGATTGAATCTCGACCGGACTATCGATGACAAACCTGTAAGCAACTGTTTATCGCTATATCTTTAAAGCTATGTCCAACAACTTTAAAGATACTCATGAAATGGAAGCCATTATATGACTATGAAATCCTGAATTAATGGATCAAATTTGTGAGACTTTTTTTTATATATATATATAGAACAAAGACAAGAGTTTTTTTTAACAAAATGACTATTTTGTTTGATTTATTTGGAGTAAAAAAGATCATTAGAGAATTGTTGATTCAATTTCACAGCCAAACAGGTTTTGGATATCTTTTTTCCAGATTTCTTATTGATGTGAATATACGAGTATGTACGTACCCAACGTCTAGTTAAGTGCTACAAAAACTGAATGGAGCATTGCTGCTGTCGAATCGGAAAAATGTGATGATGGAAAAAGTTTGCCGTACGATTTGCGATTACAATTGTTTTCCCCTGTCAAGAGAATAACGAAGAATCAAAAGCTTCAACAACGAATAGATTTTGTGATAAGTTATACAAGAACAGTGGTTAGTTGTTTAAAAATGGACTTCTTTGGAAAAGTGTATTTTTTTAAGTAATGTTTGTGTTTCTGTTATCGTTTGACTTTTTGGATGCGTTTGTTTGGTTTGCAGATTTTGAGGTAACAACAAATTTTAAATGTCTTTTTACGAAATAGATCTCGAGATTTCATTAATTTAAAATTATTTTAAAAGCGTCTTGATTCTTTGTATATGATACAACAATTACAATGATACGTTGAACTGCTTGAAAATACAGAATCTCTTTCTTAGATCTTAAAACCGTGTTAATGAAGTTCTCCAACATGTTTCTCGGTTATTCCATTCTTCAAGTTGTTAATACCAAAAGCTATGCGTATTACAAAATAAGTTAGATATCAATCAAAAGTTACGACAAGGGCACTTGCTTTTACACGATTAGAAATTGTTTGAAATTGAAAAAGGTCGCCTGATTTCAACTTTTAAAAATACTTAAAAATCTCAGTGCCTCGTAGCACTAGTGAGCAACGTTCCCTCTAAGATGTGCGCCTGTGCGGCCGCACATCTGTTAAAAATTGTCCGCACACATTTCAAAGAAAGGAACTTGTAACCATATTTTCTTTAGCGCAATTAATATATATATATATATATATATATATATATATATATATATATATATATATATATATATATATATATATATATATATATATATATATATATATATATATATATATATATATATATATATATATATATATATATATATATATATATATATATATATATATATATATATATATATATATATATATATATATATATATATATATATATATATATATATATATATATATATATATATATATATATATATATATATATATATATATATATATATATATATATATATATATATATATATATATATATATATATATATATATATATATATATATATATATATTTTATTTGATATTTTATGATGGATTCTCAGGTTCCTTTCTTTGAGATGTGTGCGGAACATGGAAACACTATATAGAGTCGATGCGCCGTAAGGAGCCTCATTTTTTCTTGCACATGTACGAGTAAGTTGATGGGCCGCACACACAATGAAAAAATTACGGGGAAAGTTGCTAGTGAGTCTGTTGTATTCTAAATTACCAACAAATCTTTTATTACAACTGAATTTATGGTTAACTATTGTACAATTTATATACTGTTTGTTATAAATTCTTAAAGCGCTATTAAGTAACGCAAAAATAGCTTTATGTAAATAACTCTGCCTAACCTAAAGTTGCAGTAGATTAAACGCGCTGATCGTTTTGGCAAATCTTCTATCAAAATTTCTGGAGACATTTCCACTTAAACTTTCATTGGTTCATCTTGGAACCGATTGACTACTCCAATCCAGTAGCATTAAAGTTTTGCTACATTTGAAATAGTCTATGAGAGTAATACTGATAATTCGCTAGACTGTTTGAACTCCATGCCTTAAGAATTATACACACTAAGCTTAACACTTGCCACCCTATGATGGATAGTGAGTGACCAGGACTTACATAATAAAATAATTTTATAGCTAATTACAAAAAATAACCTAGCAGATTTTGCATAATTTAAATTTAAAACATACATTTTTCACTGGATGCTGAGCGTCCAGCACAGTGGCTGGCGGAGTTGTTTAGCACAGTAAGACAAGTGTTAAAGACATTTCTCTTCTTTAATGACGTCATATCACCGTCTAAGTCCGTTGCCTCGACTATTATTTTCACACTCCGGTGTATCGCCACTAGAAAAGTCTCTTGATGGAGTTATTTCTTCGTTTCAACGTGACATCGTGCTCATAAAAAAAATAAGATTTCGATTTTCTGGTGTAGATGACGGACTTATTTTGTTCTCCATAACAGCGTGGATGTTGGTGGAAAGAAATGCCATCGATATTTAGGGTTTGATCTGTCAAGACTGAGTGCTTGCTGAAGTCCAACAGTTTGGACACAATAAATCAAAACATGCTGACAATCATAATCGATCACATGAGACTGCCTATCGTTTCAACTAACTTTGAGAGCGTATCAATTCGTTTGAAATATATACTTGAGTCAGAGAGCGCTGTTAAAATGTCTGATATAAATTTAATCAAAAACATTCTATGGTTGTCTCGAGATCTTTTTTGTAATATTTTTTTTTTATTTTTATTTATAAACAAATTATTTATATTTTTTTCCGTTTATTATTGCATTGATAGAGATTTAATATTTTTTATTCTGAAGACTTAATGGTTTTATGTATTTATATTTGTGATTTATTATGTATAATTTTTTTTAATAAGATATTTATTTATTAGTTGTCTATTGGTAGAAAGATTGTCAATTTTTTTTTCACATTTTCAAATATTCATGTTCGATTAAAAGAGGTTATACTGTTATGAGGTAAAATTAATAATACCCAATACAGAATTGGTGCCCAGCTAAAAAAATATTTAAAGTGAAAAAGTTGCATAAAATGATTCGATTATCAACGCAGTACCACGAAACGTGATCTGTTGATTGATAAATTAATTGGTCGTGAAAATTACAATATAGTTAAACAAGTACAGTAGACTCTCTATTATCCGGGATGGCAGGGAAAAAACGGATTATCTATGCCGATAAATGTGGGGAAAAAATACAACTGAAACTCAAAATTAACTGACACACCCTTTTATTTTAAGTACAACAAACCATTTTGTTTTTTTCCCTGTGTTAAATTTTCAGTAAATGGTACTAAGTAGGTATCGCATAATCAGTTTGGAATTAGATGTAAAATTAACTCACCAAAAAATATTGAGATGTAAAAAAATGTACACAAAAATATAGAGACTTAATGACTCGAAAAAATAGTCAATACCGCAATACACACGTTATATAAATGTACAATTTGACGTGTTGCGCCCACCCGCTTGCATAAAAAAATAATACTGAATCTACGACCGGGATTTGTAGTCGATAACTTATTAGCGATTTCGGCAGTTTTATTTTCTGGTACATATTATATTATGTATTCGAATGATTTTAAATAATATTTCAAAACGTTATAAAAAAGAGATCGAATTTATTAACTACCCCGGTGAACCCACAACCCGGTTAACGCGACCCCAGATAACCGAGTTTAATTTACTTTCAATGACATAAAATAATTAAAACTCAATACAAAACAATCGAAAGATTGACGATTGTGTATATTTCAAAGATTATTTTAATTGCTGGTGCGTTATCAGTGATTAGGACATGTGTAATGTCTGCGTAAAGCAGACACCCACATAGGAACAGCAAGATAAGAGTGATAAAAAGGATTATGTGTCTCTCATATCGATTTGTAGTTAAACCATAATGAATGATTGATGCCATAAAAAAAACAAAGTTTAGAGGTCAAATTTTAACATTGAAATTAATACAATAACTAACAGTCAGTGTCTTATCACTTCTGGGTGCATATAAAGTGTTCATATACTTTAGAAGTAAGAAAAAATAACACTTGTTATACTAGAGAAAATGTAGCATGGTCCCTGAGACAGTTCTCAAATTTGCCCCAATACAACCTTGTAACGACGTTCAGTAATTTTAATTATTTTATCAACTTTAATATAAGCCTCGATTCTAATAAATAGCAAGTTATTTAGGTAAATACATTACACAAAACTAACAATAATGACAAATTAATACATCTTGTTACAAATTACCAAAAATATGGCAGTTTGTTAAAATTAAATAATATTTGGTGACGTTTGTCAAAAGTCACTACGTTAGTCTGCATTGGCCAGGGATGGGGTATACGATAATTAGATTTTCGATCTTTTTATACATAAAATTAAATGTTCGTAATTAGTATTAATTCATAGTGGATCTTGGCCTATTTAAAGATAGATAAAAATCATACAATACATTAGAAAGTCAGTATAATGAAAATTAGGAATTAAAACGTCAGTTTAGAGAAAAACAATTTTTTGATTTATAAAAAAACGATTCCATTTGTAAAAAAAAAACGATTTCATCCCATCCCTTTGAGACATGACATTTCAAACGTCACAAGGACCATCCTACATTTTCTTGAGTATAGTGAATGCCATTTCAACTTCTACACACTTTGGCTTGAATCCATCTCTCTCTCTCGAGCTCTATAGCCATCATCCTCATGGGTGAGGGTCATCTTCAAAATGAGCCATACACAATATTTCTTCAACCATTTCTGTCTCCGGACAGATGTGAAGTCTCACACAGAGCGGAGTTGGTCAAGTCCTTGATATACAACACAAGGTGGCGCGACCTCATAGTCTTGTCGATACTTGTATCATCTTGTTTCGATATGTATCATTCGATATAAACATGATTCCAAGTCAAAGCATGTTTCCTTATGAGGAACCAGCTTTGCTCCTCTTGTAAATACTTCGATTGATAAATACTCTGTATAACTCACCATTCACTATATTGCTTGCTGTAACTCTGCTTTACAGATTGAGCACTTCGTATATACTCCCAAGATACAATATTTTAAGGCGAACCAAATGTGATGAAAGGAAAGTGTTTGCACGAGTTTAATTGATCATTAATCAAACAATAAGTAAGTTAAATTATTGTGTTAACGAATGAAACAATAACCATTGCAATAAACAAGTTCTTGAGGTCGTTTGAACGATATTGTAATCGAGTTATTGGCACAATACGCCAGCAGACATAAAGTGATAGTGCAAGTCGTTTAACATGAAACCATGGGGCTTCTATATTGAGTATCAACTCGTCTATCTTTACTGCAGTTCCCTGATACCAGTAAAGATAACTAATTATGCTTCCATCTTCCTTATCTCCATACCCTTATCAATGAAGATTTCCACAAGTTTATGAAGTTGTCCCTTACCGAAAGCTTTTTTAAAACTTTTATACTTTTTTTTTTATTATGATTAGTTCAACCGAGACTTATACCTTATACCCTCGAATACTGGTCGGAAAAACATGCCTGCGTCATTCAAGGTGAGAAGCACAGCGTGGAGTTCGAACCGACGACCTTTCGTACGGAAGTCTAGTGCGTTACCACGCAACCGTGCACATCCAAACTATATTAAATCTTTGTTAGTTAACTCTCCCTCGGCATATTCTTCTAATTCTTGAATATCTAAATTAAGCATGTTAGCAGGTTCCTCAAAAAGCTGGTAATAAGTCCGAGCGCCTGTATTTGTTAAGATCGGCTGCGTGAAGCTGTCTGATATACAATAGTAGTACTCGTATGGTTTATATTTGCGTAATAGGAAACGTTGTATATTCAACTGCGAATTTTTATGTATATGCAAAACGATGAAATAGCACGTTGCTATAAGTAATAAAACATACTGAAATAATCATTTGTTTACATGTGAATCGTGTGTTGATTCATGATGTGATCCCGTGACCTCTGGAGTAGGCAAAAAAGACACGGGTGCAAATTAATGTTCTTGGTAATAATATTCTATTCCTCGTTGATATGTAGGGTCTTTCAAATTGAGTGTTTTTTTAAATTCTTGGATAAAACACAGATGGCGTCGTGAACTTGCCTGGGTGTTGTGACATTTGAGAAGTGTAATGTATGACATTTATAAAAATTGAGTCGTATACAATACAACAACGCGTTCAAATTGTTCGGAAACGGTAATGTTAATTGTCCACCAAGATCATGTGATCTGACACCGTTGGACTATTTTCTCTAGGGTTACGTGAAAATTCAGAACTATAATAATAACCCCCGATCAATTCCTTAACACTTGCCTTTATATGCTAAACAATTCCGCCAGCCACGGTGCTGGACGCTAAACGTCCAGTATGTTTTAAATTAAAATTATGCAAAATCTGCTAGGTTATTTTTTGTAATTAGCTATAAAAATCATTTTATTATGTATTAAAACGTCAAATAATAAAATAAAATATAAGTCCTGGTCACTCGCTATCCATCACAGGGTGGCAAGTGTTAACTGAAGGACGAAAGTATTCGCGTTGTTGGTGAGCTAGAACCGCAATTATGTCAAAATGTTATCGAAAATATTGACAAAAGAGTGGACAACTGTGGAGCTGCAATGGGTATACATTTGGCGGATATTGTTTTTTTGTGTTTAAAGTCATACATTATACTTCAATGACCAATAAAAAGTTTTTTGAAATCAATTTAAAAAATTTGAATTAGCTCAATTAAAAAAAAAATAGCTCTTTGCGTTAGCACAATTGATCGTTGATTTTCTAGATAAAATTTGATTATTTTACCACGTTGATCAGTCGTGAATTTCTCCATATTTAATTTCCAAGACTTACAATTTAATAATATGAAATTTAAAAAAATAATTAATTCATTGTAGAAAGTTATGCGAATTTTAAATGGTCTAGCGACTTTTGTGTCACCCTGTATATAATCAGTTTCTAAGCTGTGGTGAAAATGTGTACATTCCTTTCTTTTGGGTATTTTAAAACCCTTCCAATTAAAATGACGAAATCGATAAAATCCAAAATTTACCATTTTCACGAAGAATGGCAGCCCGCTTATTTTTTTACAATGATAAAAGAAAAGTGCTGTTACTGAATATGTCATTCATCTGTAATAACTAAGAAAGGTAATTTAGAAAGACATTTTGTATATCTCCATAGTAAATATCAGTCGTAATATCCGTTAAACATTGATTTATGAAAAAGTAAAATTATTTAGTTCAAGTCTATGTTATTAACACAACGAAATTATTTAGTTCAAGTCTATGTTATTAACACAACGAAATTATTTAGTTCAAGTCTATGTTATTAACACAACGAAATAAGTTTAAAATCACTTGCAGTGACTATCGCATCATTTAAAGTCGGCTACCTTTCAGCAAAAAATGTGTCATTTTCTGATGCAAAATTTTAGTAAATTAAGCTTTCTTGGAAATAACGAAATAGCGAAGTAAAATTATTTAGTTCAAGTCTATGTTATTAACACAACGAAATAAGTTTAAAATCACTTGCAGTGACTATCGCATCATTTAAAGTCAGTTATCTTTCAGCAAAAAAATGTGTCATTTTCTGATTGAAGTTGGCCACCCCTGATATACGAGTATATGCATGTTTATACACCGGTCCACCATTATTACATGCACTACTGCAATCACGAACACCTTGCGTGCTCACTTATCTTAATGGGAAATGAAATATTGACACCAAAACTCCTTCGTTATTTGACAGATCATAATTTGCGTACTCGTAACTAACTCTGGCGGCGGCTTCGTGAAACTTTTGACACGTGATCACTGTGTGACCAGGGGCGACTCCATAAATATTCCGTGGGCGACTATATGAAGCGGGAGGGAGATCTATTATGAGGTGCGAAAAATATATAATAATATTATTTCAGTGGAACGGAGAAAAATTATTTGTACGTCCGAGTGAATTTTTCCACAGTGGAACCTCAATTATCTGAAATATATTAATAAGTATGAAGATAAAGGGACACAGCCCTATTGGTTCGCTCATATCACAATTTTAAATGAATCGAGTCTATTTTTTTGTTAGTTTACTTAATTCATTTTATTTTTTGTTAGTTATTTTTTTATTAGTTATTTTTCAAGATGATCAATTGAAAACGCTCGACGTTTGTATCGCCGATACTGCAATAATTTTATTATTAGCTCTGTTTAACATTTCCCTTCCTGTGCTAAAAAAATCCGCGCGTTCCGGTGCTGTGTATTCAATGCACATGTAAAAATGAGCGATTTAAAATCGGAAAAATAAGAATATTCATAGCCAATCGCTTAAATTAAATAAATTTGAAGTAAAAAATGATAATTAAAATTTAATTTCTGAAAATATGAAAAAAAAAAAAAACATCGGCCGACGTTCACAAAACGGGCGAAGAGACCGCCTCAAATGGATGCCCGAGAGCTACTGAAGCGAGCAAACTGAGATTCTATTTCTTTCATTCCCATATACCGAAGTAGAGTGAGACGTGAATAGCGTCGCTTCCTCACCCATAGCAATTTTTTTAGAATGAATATACCTACGTCACACACTGGCACACCTTTGATTGTATCGGTGAATTTATTCCCGATTTTCACAAAATATCTCTGATGTGGCCGATAAGTGCTAATTATTATTAATCTTATTTGTTCATTCAACGCGTAAATGTATTACGGAGGAATACCTAAAATCTGAACCCAGTATTTATTATATTTATAGAGATATTAAAGTTTGTTAGAAGCAATGTGTACTAGTTACACATCACAGAGAATGAAGGGTTAACAGGTAATATGAGGCGCTACTATGGGGTTGTTCAACAAAGTAATGGGTTGCTCTATTTTCTTTTGTATTTCGTCTAAACAATCTTTTTTTTTTTGTTTTTTTTTTAAGAATAGATATGACCGAAGTCATAGGTATCCTTATATCATCCAACACTGGGCGGAAGAAGTGTCTGTGTCGTTCGAGGGGAGTAGCACAACACGGGGCTCGAACCGATGACCTTCCGTACGGAAGTCCAGCGCGTTACCGCGTGGCTATGCACCTCACATTGGATTGATTTCAAACTTTGTCTCTTTGTATTCAAGTCCCTCAATGGGATGTCTCCATTGTATCTTTTCACTGTGTCTCCATCGAATCTTTATCTAGGGATGTTCTTCTTTATCTAATTATTATTTTATTTATTTTATTTATTATTACACATGACAAGAAATATACACAATTTGAGAAAAACAACAGATAATTTGATTTGAACATACAATTTTAATGGATCTGGGTTTGTTGCCTTTCATTTGTCGTATCCCCAGTAAACTAGGTTTTTGCCTGTATCTCACTGAGGATATTAAGCATGAAAAAATAAATCGATACTTCTTTCCGATTTTTGATTACACAGAAACAGAACCCCGTTGCACGCTCTCATCAACCTGACAAACAGTGACACTCAACTACAACTGGAAACATCTTGCGAAATTCAACTCCTCACACATCATCACTCCAGAAATACCAAAAATATTCATCCCACACTATACCGCACACAATCACAAATCTCACATAAATCCCTTCCACTCGTCATTCATCCTGAAAGCCCAAGTACTCAAAATCCTGTTGCAATAACAACCACGCTCCGATCGACTGTCTAAATGGTTTTCCTACCTTTACCTTTATTGAATTGGTTGTTCCAAATCAATCCGATAGGATGGGTTTTTGTGATAAAGCTTATGTCGTGGCTTGTCATGTGACATGGAGTCACATGACAAGCAACGACATAGTCTACCTCCTAGTGTCAGTGATATGGATATTTTAAAATGGAATTCCAGTCTGGTTTTCACTTAGGGCCCATTTAAACATATTTCTGGTTGGTTGGAAGAGATTGACACATGGCAATAAACTCGCCAGGTGGGGGAAAAAATAAAAGTTTGTCGGAAATAAAACACAGTAGACGTTCGAGAAACTTAGAATATATTATAGTTTGCTCATTTTTCGTTTCTTGTGTGCAGCCCATCGCTCATCGTAAGCCCCTTTATTCGCCCGTGTATGCCGTCACGGCTTACTAAATACTTGCTAGATACCATGAATACCGCGCGCTTTCTGCGTGCATGGACTGTTCGATTATTTATAGTGACTATTACGAAGGTCACGCATAAGGAACATTTTATTACAATATTATTATTATCTGTATTACTTGTACTTTTTATCTTTAAAATTTTGAGAACTCCATGGGATTCGCCCACTTTTAAAGTAACGCCTATGGATGACGACACTGTTCTGTCACGTGTTACGCAACAAATTCGAATTATCCGATATTTTTCTGTTTTTTTTTTTCATTTATTTTGCCTCATCCTAATAATCGAGGTTCTACTGTTTTATATATTTTTCACGTGTTGTCGCAAAATTTAATTTATACTTACATCATCCGTTGCCAGGGTTGCCGATTTCTTTACTTTTGAATTTTTATAAAAAAATTTAGTCGAAAATGCAACTAATAAAGCAGGCATGGCCAAACTTTTATCTTCTTCTTCCCAGTGTCATGTCAGGTCCCCCCAACGTTGAATATCACCTGAGAGTAGACCTCTTTGTCCCCGGCGTACCCGAAAAAGATCCTCGACGCCCCTTATACCAGTCCAATCACGTATATTGTTGCGGAGCCAGGAGATTTGCCTCCTGCCAACACCTCTTCGACCCTCTATTTACTAAACTTTTACCAAGGTTAGCCAAATTCTTTCTGACAGAAACCGTCGCGTGTCAGAGGACAAATAACGAAAAATACTACAGTTAAATTAAACGATTGATATATAATAATAAAAAGACAATTTATATAGCGCCGTTTAGAGAGCAAACTCTCCTCAAGGGCGCTCTAATTGAGGATTCCAACCATTTATTTATAAATTTTTATATATTTGTAAGACCTTACAAAAAGGATTGTATTTTAGTACTACCTAAAGCTGCATACGCCACTGAAGGAATGAAGAAAGGGCTTCTTGGACATGTGGAGAGAATGAATGAACAAGTCAGAAGTGCAAGGTGGGCGAAGAAGAGGCAGGTCGAGGAAAACATAACTGGACCAAATGGAGCAAATTTTGAAAGTGACAAGTATGAATAATAGAAGATTGTGTATGACAAGATGTATGAATATGAAAAAGGTGAAAGTTGCCTGCTTAGATAGAACAGTTTTAAGACCTCTGCTTATCCCGCAAGGGACACAGCGTGATGAATGTGGTTTACTGCTGCAATATATATATTTTTTAAACCTACAGTTTTCTCCATATTGTGTAGTTTTAAAATCATCCAGTTATCAACAAAATTATATAAATAATAACCTCTCAAACAAATCACGTCATGCGTGCAAGGTGTGTGTGGAATAGGTAGCCTGGAGAAAACGTGGCTGGACCGAATGAACCAGATTAAAAAAAAACTAAAGTTATAAGTATGAATAATAGAAACACATAAAAAAATTACAATATATATGTACATAGTTGACCACTTGATATGGGACCATTCCTAGTCAGCTGCCCGCACCTCACCATACCAAATATGTCAGTTCGACAGACTAGGGAAAAATATATCGGAGAATATAATAATACAATTCAGAAGTGGAGTTTGAGGAAAACATGGATCCTCTGAATCAAATGGACCAGATTTTGAAAGAACTTTAAGTGAGAATAATATAAAATTGTGTATGACGAGATGTATTAATGTGGAGAAGTAGGAAGTTGTGTGTTTCGATAGAAAAGTTTGGAGATAATATGTATGTATTGTAACGATCCACATATCACGTAGGCCATGTGTGGGAACGTGAATTAAGTATAAAAATTATCTTCAAAAATTGGCACAGCCAAGAACTTCAGTCGAGTTCTGCGTTCCTCACATTCCCAATAGTGCGCGTCCGAAGATTCAGCGCCATCAACCATTTTTCCTTCCTAATTCTGGACACTGTCTTTGGCAGAGTTCCAGCTCGCTTTTGGTCCCTACGCTATCTTCAGGGCCGTGTTGGAGACTAGTGGACGCTTTTTTTCTTCTTTGTATCGCCCACGACAGCCGAGTTCCTTTAAACTGTTACAATTTATCATGATTGATTCATGGTCCAATTAAAAAAAAAACGACATTTGAGGGTGACTTCAATCGCTTCGAATCAATTAAAAGATTGTCCTTAAGCTAATTGTTTAATTTAGCTCTGAATCTTCTGTGAATAGCACCATTTGTTAATTCCACTAATTTGTTTGTAGCCTAGTTGATAATATGTTAATCTTTCACACATTATTTTAGGTTCGTTTCTCGATGCATTGTAATATTTAAAAAGTCCGAAAAATGTAGTATTTCGACAGATCTATTTATTTCGTACAATAAAAGGTATTTTATCAACCATTAACAATAGTATAGTGAGTTAAACTGACAGTCTAGTGTGAGTGATATTCATATACGAGTATAATACAAAAAAATATCAAGTGTCCCAAAAGGGCTTGTTTCATTCCCTTCCTGAAAAATACAAATATAAATGACCATCTCAAGGGTCGATGACGCTTTGTCACGCATTCCCAAGAAGCCATCTTGCATCAGAGAAGTCATGAAAAATGACGCTATCTAAACTGATTAGCAAACTTGCAAATGGGTCGAGGACATTTGTTGCTTGCATAATACGTTGCAAAAAATCATTTTTGGGTCACTGTCAAGTTATGCGTTCATCGACAACAACTTAAAATGAACTTGAGACATTACTTTTGCCTCGTTTTGATAATTATCAACATTTATTTTTATCAGTTTTCATTTATTTTATATTTTCGTCGCTGTCGTTGTTGGACCTCGTAGTCAAGAATCCCCTCGCCATTCTAACGTCAATTCAGTTGGAAAGCGAAACTATACCGTGGAGCTTATTATTTCTTTCTCTTTTAAGTGAGTAAGCCGTTGCGCACTAGCAAACTCACTATATGGAATGTTTGCAGTTTTTTTTAAATATATAGGCAATCGATCCACATTTCTTATATTTCATGTGCTCTTTCCGATCACTCTTGAAAAAATATACGTCTTTGATGGTTCAAAACAGTTCCTCAACCTGTCCAGTCGCGAATGTTACGTTATCAAGGCATATGGCCTTCTACTGATCCGGCGTCGACACCCTATTTTGCTCATCAATAATAGTTTTTGAAAGTGGTATATTTCTCCTCTCAATTTATAACTAAGAAAAGAAATCTTTGGTATTTGAGGTGCATAGACGCATGGTAACGTAATGGACTTCTGTGCGGAAATTCGTCGGTTCGAACCTCGCGCTGTGCTAAAACTGTTATATCTAAGCACACAACTCCCTTCGAATGACGCAGACATTTTTATCGCGTAGCATTTGAGGTATACATATAACTTCGGTCATATATATTATTTCGAAAAAAAAAACATGCCGGTGTGCTCTGATTGTCTCACTTCAGTGTGCCATCGGATCTAGTACAGCGATGTACAGTACCCGGTGGTAAGTAATACACATCGGGCTTAAGAAAGAGAATGTCGGCCATAATCATAATCATAAGAAATCGTGAACGTGCCATTTCAATTCAGCATCTATCTGGTCACGAGTAATTAGGCTTCCTAGATATTTGAAATGGCGGTCGACTTGCTCTATAGGTTGCCCGGTCAGCTGTAGAGATACACCACTATGAACCTGTCGACTTGCTCTATAGGTTGCCCGATCAGCTGCAAATTCAAATACACCACGATGAGATTGTCAACTTAAGAACATAATCATCGTTTTTTTTTAATATTCAATCCTTGCTTGACACCTGCTATATTTATTTATTTTATTTATATTCAGTTAAAACTGAAAGGCGTCCAGTTTACCCACCACTGTATCATCGACATTTTTTTTACATTGATCAACGCTAAATTTATTTAATACCCTTTGATTTATTATCAATGGCATTGTTTAAATTTTTGTACGAATAGAGGTTAAACAGACGTGGTGAAAGGATACATCCTTGACGCACGCCTCTTTTTTCTCTCTATGTGCATATTTCCACTGCATGTGTTTTTTTTTATTATTACACATGACAAGAAATATAAACAATTTGCGAAAAAACAACAGGTAATTTGATTTGGACATACAATTTTAATGGATTTGGGTTTGTTGCCTTTCATTTGTCGTGTCCCCAGTAAACTAGGTTTTTGCCTGTACCTCACTGAGGATATTTAGCATGAAAAAATAAATCGATACTTCTTTCCGATTTTTGATTACACCAAAACAAAACCCCGTTGCACGCTCTCATCAACCTGACAAACAGTGACACTCAACTACAACTGGAAACATCTTGCGAAATTCAACTCCTCACACATCATCACTCCAGAAAGACCAAAAATATTCATCCCACAATATACCGCACACAATCATAAGAATAAAAATTAAAACAAAAAATACACAGAAACACAAATACAAAAACAACCAAAAGTAAAACAACAAGAAGAAACCCACACTCACGAGCTCGATAATATATATGTAGAAAATATATTCATAGAAAAAAGAAAAGCTACATTCATTCGACATGGTAAAGATACGACATGGTAAAGATATTCAGTAAATTAAATCTGTCATAAATGACAACTGAAAAACAAATTATCTAGTCTCATCATCCAGATAGCACTCGCAACTGGAATGTTCTATAATACCCTTTTTATAAAGGTAGCATTCACTATATAGTGGTCCATCCTCAAGTGACTAATAATTGACACTTCCATCTAGTTCATTCTTATTATATAGGGTGACCCATGAAAGGCTGAAGGATGTACATCGCTGTACTGCGCACCCTGCCATCGTCGCTCTGACAGTGTACGCAGTAGCTCAATTCTGTTGTAACCATACCTCCTGATTATCTTCGACCGTTGGGCGTAAATTTTTTCCAAGCATTGTCCTATACAGGTCCCCGTTGATTCTTTCTCGCTGAGCTTCCTCATTTTCAAAGAAATATGAACCGATGACTCTTTCAGCCATAACACCGCACCAAACAGTGCATTTTTGGGGATGCAATTGATGCTGATTTAATTCCCTGGGATTCTCAGTACCACAAAATCTGCAGTTTTGTTTGTTGCCGACCTTTTAAATGAAAATGGGGCTTTTGTTGTTCAAAAAGTTGTTGTTATCTCTGGCTAGGTGTTGAAATAAAATGGTGTACTGCAGGCGCTGCTGAGTATCTTAGGATAGTAAAGTTCTATAATCTGTAAAAAATAAAATAAAAAAAGATTGAAAATGAACAAGTTATAACGTTTTCAAACCCTTCAGTCTTTCATGGGCCATCCTGTGAAACAATGGTTGATGTCAAAGTGCTGGATTGATTTTTTATCTTAAGTTCTTATTTACAACAGTTATTTTACATTCCAATTTAATATCAACTGGTACAAAGTATTAAAGTGTTTTATTTTATTCAAAATATCTCTTATTGACTGAAAAAAATCAGTCAGGGACCGAGCAACAAAACCTGTTTTGTCGCCACGTAAAACGCATTCTGTGATTTACACAATATAAAAAGCTGTTATGAACGCTGTGTACTAAGACTGTTGTGAACCGCCATTTTAGCAGATCTAGATATTGCATAATTTGAATATATACTCGTATATTTTAGTGTCCCATTGATACCCTATTGTAACTCGATACCCTATTGTAACTCTGTTGATACCCTATTGTAACTCGCCGTTTCCATCTTTCCGGAACATACTTTTCAAACAGCAGAATTCTTTGACTCGTTCCAACATTTCACTGTTCATCCGTATATCACGTTTATCTTTCCTATCACCCTTTTCAATGACCACGACTTCCTCTTCTCTTCGGAAGTTGGTGATCATCGTGGATATTTTAACCCTTGAGGCAGCAACTCTGAACCATTCCTGTAAATTCTTCAACCTGGAAATGCGCCTTATTCCCAAACTTTTCCTGCCTAAAATTTTCCTCCCCAATACCAGTTTTTATCCTTGCATTCTATGTCCAAAGAACTTTAACTTTCTCTTTTTGTTTTTAGAGAATACTTATCGATTTATTATATATTCACCTGTCTCAAAACAAGTCAGCATTACATACGTTATTCACCTGTGAGATTCTCAGCATTCTTTGATACTCGTAGCATCACATTTCAAAACCTTCTGAAGGGTCTTTCAAATTGAGCGGTTTTTAAATTCTTGTATAAAACACAGATGGCGTCGCGAACTTGCCTGGGTCTTGTGACATTTTAGAAGTGTAATGTATAACATTTATAAAAATGGAGTCGTATACAATACAACAACGCGTTCAAATTGTTGAATTATTTTATGTATTGTAATCTCCGGAAACGGTGATGTTAATTGCCCACCAAGATCATGTGATCTGACACCGTTGGACTATTTTCTCTGGGGTTACGTGAAAAGCCAGGTCTATAAGAATGACCCCCGATTAATTCCTGAGCTGAAGGACGAAATTATTCACGTTATGGATGAGTTCGAACCGCAATTATGCCAAAATGTCATCGAAAATTTTGACAAAAGTGTGGACATCTGCGGAACTGCAAGAGGTGGACATTTGGCGGATATTGTTTTTTTGTGTTTAAATGTCATACATTATACTTCAATGACCGATAAAAAGTTTTTTGAAATGAAAGCAAATTGTGTATTTTATACAAGAATTAAAAAAAATTTGAATTTAAAAAACCGCTCAATTTGAAAGACCCTTTAGTTTCTTTGTCATAGCCTAAGTAGAAAGTGTCCACGCTTCAACACCTATATATGTTATAAGTATCAAAATTCGCATACGTTCGTCGAGATTGAAATACTTCTTGTAAAAGAGATGCTGCATTTCGAAGAAGCAACTTTGTAACATCTCCATTCTTACTTTGATATCTTGATACTAACCCCACTAAGCATTCGACCAGCATTTGATCTCTTGATACTAACCCCACTAAGCATTCGACCAGCATTTGATCTCTTGATACTAACCCCACTAAGCATTCGACCAGCATTTGATCTCTTGATACTAACCCCACTGAGCATTCGACCAGCATTTCTATTGCGTTTTAGTAAAGATGTACGAGACATCTATTACTTATTTGTCAGTTTGAAGTTTTGCAACACTTGTATTCCTGAAATACAGACCTCAGGTACATTTAAAAGGTAAACTTTGAACACATTGATAATGTATGTATTCAAAGTTTACCTTTAAAATTTACCTGAGGTCTGTATTTCAGGAATACAAGTGTTGCAAAACTTCAAACTGATAAATAAGTAATTGATGTCTTGTACATCTTTACGAAAACGCTATAGATTTGATCTCTTGATTCTAACCCCACTGAGCATTCGACCAGCATTTGATCTCTTAATTCTAGCCCCACTGAGCATTAGACCAGCATTTGATCTCTTGATATTAATTCCACTGAGCATTCGACCAGCATTTGATCTCTTGATATTAACCCTTCTGAGCATTCGACCAGCATTTGAGATTGTATTAATTATGTATCATTGTATTTACATTATATACAATTAAAATGATACACCGAGGGGAAAACGCGAAAGAATTATTTATTAGAAAATTATGACCGATAAAGTTGAAGGTTTTGTCCATCAAATCAAGTTTAATGAATTATCACACGAAACAGATCCTTTGAGGTTATGTAGTCAAACGATACCATAAATGATAAAACAGCTGACTTCGTGTTATTTCCAGACTATACGATAACGCAATCTCATTTCAGTATGACTAAATTACCAAAATAACTGATTTCATGTCTGCTTAACGTCTGTGAGTAAATTTATGCTTTATGGTCCGAATTTACTGTTTTAACACAAAACAAAATTTTAACCGTTCTTTATAGTCAAGACATTACACTGTAGAGGTTTAAAGTCATTTTAATTTGTTTAGTCCAACAAACACTATTTATTCCCCTTTATACAAAGGTATAAAACCCTTCTTTACTAACAAATGTTATTACATGTTTTTGTGTTTGACGTTAACTTTTCCCTTCCTGTGCTAAAAAAATCCGCGCATTCCGGTGCTGTATATTCAATACACATGTAAAAATGAGCGATTTAAAATCAGAAAAATAAGAATATTCATAGCCAATCGCTTAAATTAATGAAATTTGAAGTCAAAAGTGATAATAATTGAAATTTAATTGCTGAAAACATGAAAAAAACATCGGCCGACGTTCACAAAACGGGCGAAGAGACCACCTCAAATGGATGACCCAGAGCTACTGAGAACTGAGACGGGACTCGGTCTCGGACTGTTAAGCCTCGAAGGAAGAAACACAATTGCGAATTGAGATTCTATTTCTTGTGTTCCCATATACCGAAGTTGAGTGAGAGTGAGACGTGAATAGCGTCGCTTCCTCACCCATAACGGTTTTTTTAGAATGAATATATCTACGTCACACACTGGCGTATGTTTGATTGTATTGGTGAATTTATTCCCGATTTTCACAAAATATCTGATATGGCCGATAAATACTAATTAATTATTATTGATATTATTTTTTCATTCAATGTGTAAATGTATTACGGAGGAATACCTAAACTCTGAACCCAGTATTTATTATATTTATAGAGATATTAAAGTTTGTTATTAAAGAAGCAATGTGTACTAGTTATACACATCACAGGAAGAGAAGGGTTAAGAATCTGTTGTGAACTACAAAACATTACCGCAGCCGCCTTACTCACCCGATCTATCGCTAACCAATGTTCACTTTTTCAAGCACCTCGATAAGTATTCACAGCGGAAAAAAATGAATATCAGATAATGCCTATAATTTGTTTTCGAGTTCTAATCTTCTTAGGCATAAATAAGCTTGCAATTCCTGGACAAAAATGCTTAGAATTAAATGGTTCTTACTTGGATTAAAAAGGTTTATTCTCTTTGATTGAATTTATTTTCGGAATTAATATTTTAAAGAAAACCCTTCTGGCAACAATATCGATTTCTTTTCGTGTATCCAATAACAGCAATGATTTCTATTTCATGTAATGTATTAAATCTGTATAAAGATTTGTTACAACTCTACAATACGGCACTAGTAAATATAAAATTATTATTGAATCCATGAGCCGCCGTCGGCGTTTTGCGTCACATCGCCATGTTGTCGTTTCGAAACGGAGAAAGTTTTCGAGAATATCGGAGAAATGGGAATCACTTGAAATAGCTCCGGCACGACTACCGCCGGAAAGGGTTGCCAACAGGAATGAGACAATTATAGATCGATTCTAATTTTACTTAACTTTCTTATTTTTTACTTATTGTAGGAAGCAATTTAAAGACTGATGCTTGAAGAATATATATTTGAAATAGCATTATAAGAATAAATAAAATGTAAGTGTCTTTCATGTATCTTTTGCGGACGGGCCATTGCGTGGTGGCTAGTCACCTTTACAGAATAGATATTGTGGAGAATCCTGGTTGCAAGTGTGGTCTGGATGATGAAACTATAGACCATGTATTTTTTTATTGTCCTTTTTGAGACAGATTAGATTTACTAAAAGCCATATATTAAACGCGTCCAAAATGAATTCTTCGTGGAACTTTTCCACTTATAGATCGATTGTTAAAATTTTTAAGCATGTTCAGCTGAAATTTTAAATTATCTAGATATATCATTTTATAAAATTAGTTTTTTTTATATTAACTCATACAATTGTATAATGATTTTCATTTGGTGAACGTTTTTTTTTTGTGTTGGTCCCGTTGATGATCGTTTGGTACCGACTTCACAAAAAACCAATTGTAAATATCAAACATAGCTTATTTTGGTATTTGGGCGCATTCTCTTTTAATCGATGTTATCAATTAATTAACAGTTGCTAGTTTTGTGCGATAAACTTTATCTTTGAGCTTAATCAGTTAAAACTTTGTATCGTCTAGAAATGTAATTTTTTTTAAATTTATTTAATTATATTAACTCATATAATTGCAAAATGACTTTAATTTGGTGGCACAAATCATACTAGTTTGGTTGGATTGCCTATTTAAAAAAAAAAAAACAATTCAATCGGTAATTGAGAAATAATAATGTTCAAAGGCATACTTATTTCTTTTACTGAGAAATGCTTTCTCTTTTTTGTTGAGAAACGCTCTCTCTTTTTTATTGAGAAACGTTTTCGCTTTTTTTATTGAAAGACGCCTTTTCATAATACCCAGCCCTATTGGATTGATTTGGAACAAGCAATGTATTAGATAAAAAAATAAATCAAAAAAGTTCTACATCTCTCAGACACAGATTCGAAAGATACAATGGAAACATCTCATTAAAGTTCTACTTCTCTCCAAAGGAACATCTCTCTGACACAGATTCAAAAGATACAATGGAAACATCTCATTAAAGTTCTACTTCTCTCCAAAGGAACATCATTCAGACACATATTTAAAAGATACAATGGAGACATCTCATTAAAGTTCTACTTCTCTCCAAAGGAACATCTCTCAGACACAGATTCAAAAGATACAATGGAAATATCTCATTATAGTTCTACTACTCTCCGAAGGAACATCTCTCAGACACAGATTCGAAAGGTACAATGGAGACATATCATTAAGGGACTTGAATATAAAGAGGCAAAGTATTTACTTGTTAAATTTCCATCTTTACTCTATTCCAAAGGTTTACTTTATCTCTCGCCAACCCTACCCTTCTATTACATTGTTATTGATTCACGTATTTTTGGCAAGCACCGTATACTGTGTTTTTTTTTTGTTGATCCCCAATATTGACTCACTTCAATGTATTTATATAAAATTCTTAGTTTAATTCAGATATTTTTGTCCTAGTTTCATTCTATTTACGGGGGATTGCAAGTAGCGACGTTTTTCGATGGCGCCAGACGTGACTCACTTTTAAATCACGCTTACCCGAATATTACTTAATTCTAGCCATCATAGGTAATAAAATGTTGGTTTTCTAATAAAAACAAAAAGCATATCAATAGATATATCCAGAACGTTCTAAATCGGGAAAAAAATGTTAATTCTAAAAACAGATGTCGTCTAATTAGCACATTATTGTCAATAATAATTTCGATTGTTGTAATTTGTAATAACAGATGTCGCAATATTTTTTTTTAATAAAATGAGTTCAATTATAAAATTGAATGCATATATTTTTATCCACGTCCTGATCTTATAGTTTTAACATTCAGCTGTCAGTTGATGTGTCGGGGTGATATTGTCGTGTTCAATGCGTTATTTTATTGAGAGATGGATATAAAATAATTTTGTAAGAGTGGGAAATTAGTTCATCCTTGTGAATTTTTGTTTCATACAAGCACAGTTTTGAAATATAACAGTCCTGAATCGTTATGGAAAACTCGAAAACTGTGAATGGTATGGGTAAATAGTTTAGTAATAATATTAATAAAATTACAGTTTATATAGCGCTGTTTAGAGAGCAGACTCTTCTTAAAGGCGTTTTAACTTGGGGTTCGAACCTTTATTATTGACAGCTTAATAATAAATACTACAAATAAATGGAGAGTGTAAACACAAGAGTATGGTGGATGCGGCCATTAGATTAGGTACTTCTGCCACATCTGCATGTGTTTAGAAAAAAAAATTGGTAAGAAAACCGCAGAAAACTAACTACAAAGAAACCTTTGTAGATCTTCTGATATATGACAGTATAAATTCGGCTGTATGTGCCAATATTAGATGAACGTTGCTTTTACATAGAAATAATGTCTTGTGTTATTTACAAATTCAAATTTTAATATTTCAATTATATATGCATGTGGACGGTCGTGGTCTAACGGTTAGCATTCACGGGCAGCAAGCGGGCGCCCAAAGTTCGATTCTTGAAGAATGAACTTCCACACTGGTTTTATTTACACTTAGGTTATTTGAGTCGTCTAGATGCAAAATCCACTCTGGAAGATTTATTCGGTTTTGAATAAATAATGATTAATTACTTCAAATGTAAATGAAATTGTAATTTGTTTAATCAAACACTGTTTATTCCACTTTATATAACGGTATAACCCTACCGGTTTCAAGGTTACCGCATCATCAGTGGAGCACAAACAAGACTTAATTTTGTTTGAACTGGTACCGGTATACACGACATATAATTTCAAACGTTCTTTACTAACAAATGTTAGTACATTTGTTTGACAGTTAAGAATCTGTTGTGAACTACAAAACATTACTGCAGCCGCCTTACTCACCCGATCTATAGCTAACCAATGTTCACTTTTTCAAACACCTCGATAAGTATTCACAGTAGAAAAAAAATGAATATCAGATAATGCCTATAAAGAATTTTTGAGTTGTAATCCCCTTAGGCATAAATGCGCTTGTAATTCTTGGACAAAAATGCTTAGAATCAAATGGTTCTTACTTTTATTAAAAAAGCTTTTCACCTTATCAATGTGCTCCCCTGATGATGATATGAAACCGGTAGGGTTATATCGTTATATAAAGGGGAATAAACAGTGTTTGTCTAAACAAATTACAATGCTCTTAAACTTCCACAATGTTAATGCCTTGACTATAAAGAATATATGTATGATAAATGAAATGTTGACGTGGTATAATATTTTCAGCTTTATGCTTTTTGTAACAATAAATAATACAGGCACTTCAAATTTAAGCTTTTGAAAATCGTATTTAACCTTTTGAAAAGTAAATTTAACAGTTTGTAAATCGAATTAAACCTCTTGCAAATCAAATTCACAATTTTGTTAACAAATTCAAAATGTTGTAATACAAAGATCTATATACAAGTACTTATTTAATATTAATTAACAATTCAACATAATTCATAATTATGTATTCAAAAACTGACATACAAGTATGTAGATTTACTTAGTAAGTAACTAAGTCTATATGTAATGTTTTTTCTGCAGCAGCTGATAGTAATTTCATATGTACGAGTACATACTAACTCATAAATGTACGTATTGACTCATAAATGCGAGAAATTCTAGTTGGTATAAAATTGTCATTTTATCGTTGTTTGATGTAAACGTTTTGTTTTATCGATGTTTGATATAAACGTATTGTTTGGCGTGGATGTGTTGTTTTATCAATGTTTGATGTAGACGTATTTTTTATCATTGTTTAATATAGACTTATTGTTTTATCATTGTTTGATGTAGACGTGTTGTTTTATCATTATTTGATGTAGACATGTCATTTTATCGGTTTTTAAACAACACGTTTACATCCAACAACATGTTTACATCAAACAACAATGCAGACAATAATTTTACATCAAACAACGACAAAATTGCAGTTTTTTTTTTCAAACAAAAAGATAATTGATTTGTAAAAGGTTGAATTTGATTTTGTTGTTCAAGTGTCATTTTATCGTTTCTTAAACAACACGCTTACATCCAACAACATGTTCACATCAAACAACGATATAAACAATATTTTTACATTAAACAACGACAAAATTACAGTTTTCTTCAAACAACGCACAAAAGAATTTGATTTGCAAAAGGTTGAATTTCATTCGTAAAAGGTTGAATTTGATTTGCAAAAGGTTGAATTTGATTTGCAAATAATTGAATTTTATTTACAAAAGGTTGAATTTAAAATGCAAAACCTGTATCAAAACCCAGTTTTAACAGAAATAGCAACGAAAAATTGAATATTTTTGATTTAATTATGCGCAGAGCAGGTTTTTAACAACCGTCTTTCAGAGCGGGTTTTTACACTCGCCGTCTTTCAGAGCGGGTTTTACATCTTAAAGATTCATTTTACTTCCGAATTTATGTTTTTCTGTAGCTTATATGTTGCATATTCTTAATTTCTATAGCGCTTTTAAGCAATATAATAAATAACGCTATAAAAAAAAACTTGGAGTTTTTATACATATCGCTATTTTTGCGTTGCTTAACAGCGTTAGAAGAATTTACGATAAGTAACATAAATTCAGATGTTAAGTGGTCTTAAAGTAAAACCAGTCCGAAAGTGAATCCGTCAGGAATCGAACTTGAAGCACCCGCTTGCATAACGTGAATGCTAACCGTTAGACAACGGCATTTGATAACTATAAACAAAAATATATAGAAAATTTAAAGGGGCTAGATGGAAAGTGTGTGATGAGTTAACATCACGCCATTTCTCTGTTGGGGTAGGCAGATATGACAGATCGGCAAACTCTCATATCACGACACACTCGTACTTGTCCGCCTGTCCACGTCAATACATCTGTAATAACTATAAAAGAAAAAGATTTTTATACAATACATTATATTTTCTCAAAAGATGTCTTTTTCGCAGTGTTGTAAAGTCGGCAAAAAAATTCCGACTACAGAAATTTAAATGTTTTGTCTCCGACTTCAATTATAGTACCATAGGTTCATATTCGTATATTGCTAACCATATGTTATACTAAATTACGTGGGGATACAAAATACCCCACGTCAGTCTGATGCAGAAGTAAGGTGTCCCAAAGTCGAACTGATACTCCGAGTACAAACCATCAACAGTGTAATTACGTGACGTAATTACTTAAATGTAAGTTTGTCGAAAATAATGTCTATGGCGATTCCTCATCATGGTACGCGCTATTTGTACTAAATGGTACATAGTTCATAATTACACAATGTATTAGGTGTTAACATAAGTTGTGTCCGTTTTTTTTTTTCAAATTTAAAAATGAGCACCAAAATTAAAACAAAATGGTAAAGGTTATACGTCATTCGAAAGAAAATTTTCTGCTCTACAAGAAATTGTGTTTGCTTTTACGTTACATATATTATTTTATTTGATTACAAGCCTTCAAAATTGAATGTCAAGTAGACGAAAGTGAGCATTTTCGACACCTCCTCCTGTTCGCGTTCAATCGAGGGAATAAAGCTGCCAAAGCTACTCGCGATATTTGCGAAGTGTACGGTGAAGATACTATGAATGAAAGGACAGCTCGTCGATGATTTTTACTTCAATAATGACGTCGAATTGCGGACATGGTTGGACGAATTCCTCGAGTCAACACCGGATGGGTTTTTATCGCACAGGCATTGAAAAACTTGTAGAACGTTGGCAAGAAGTTGTAAATAATGAAGGAGAATACATTATTGACTAATTTTTTGTAAAATAATGAAGGAGAATACATTATTGACTAATTTGTTGTAATTTTTTTGTTGTGTCCTCTTGTTCTCTTCATTTGAAAAAAAAACGGACACAGCTTATGTTAACACTCAATAATTAATTTATATAGTTAAAAAAAAATACTCCGAGTACAAATCATCAACAGTGTAAATTACGTAGCGTAACTGTCATACTTAAATGTAGATATTTCGGAAATAATGTCTATGGGAATTCCTCATCATGGTACACGCTATTTGTACTAAATGGTACATAGTTCATATTTTCACAATGTAATTAATTTATATAGCCGATCAGTTTTTTAAAAAATGTAAATAAATTGAAGTCGGAGTCGATTTTATAATAGTGTTTGTCGACTAGGATTCTTATTCTGGACTTCACATAAAACAAACGGATTCCGAGTTCACTACTCCGACCACGAGACTCTACAGCTCTGCTTTTTTAAATATAAATAAATTGAAGTCGGAGTCGATTTTATAATAGTGTTTCTCGACTAGGATTCTTATTCTGGACTTCACATAAAACGAACTGATTCCGAGTTCACTACTCCGACCACGAGACTCTACAGCTCTGCTTTTTTAAACGTGATCAGCCAGGAATAGCGTGGATCCTTGCATGTTTATTGACTCAGTAATTTAGAATGTTTAAAAATAATTTTTAATACGCGGAGAAGTTGCTAGGTGAAATATCAAGGCCGTTTTCCGACAAAATTAATTTATGAATCAGATTTGTCATTTTTTAACATTATTTTCTGTTTGTCTACTTTTCCAAACACTCGTACAATCAGTGTGCATGCGAAAAATCTAATATATGGATGTTAATTACCACCGTCATCGTCGTTAATTACCACCGTTATCGTCGTTACTGGGCCTCGTAGTTGAGGATCCCCTAACGATTCCAACGTCAATTTAGTAGCCAATACACTCGTACAATCAGTGTGCATGCGAAAAATCTAATATATGGACGCTAATTACCACCTTCATCGTCGTTACTGGGCCTCGTAGTTCAGGATCCTCTAACGATTCCAACGACAATTTAGTAGAAAAGCGAAGTTGTGCCGTGGTTTTTTTAAATATTTGTCTCATCTTTTAAGTGAGTATACCGTTGTACATCAGCAAACTCACTATACTAGAGAAAATGTAGCATGGTCCCTGTGACAGTTCACAAATTTGTCCCAAAACAACCTTGTAACGACGTTCAACTTTAATATAAACCTCGATTCTAATCTTCTCCCTGGCTCCATCCCAACTCATTGTCTGCGAAGACTGTTGGGGTCAGCTCTCCTCGTCCTCAGCTTGTATGCTCTCTGTCCCGGACTACGTCCCCCAGGCCGTGCCTCTGCATCAGGTTATCTTTTTGCACCACCCATGAATTCTTTGGTCTTCCTCTGGTTGTTATTCGAGGAAGATCCAAGGCCTCGATTCTAATAAATAGCAAGTTATTTAGGTAAATACATTACATGAAACTAACAATAATGACAAATTAATACATCTTGTTACAAATTAGCAAAAATGTGGCAGTTTGTTAAAATCAAATAATATTTTGGTGACGTTTGTCAAAAGTCACTACGTTAGTCTGCATTGGCTAGGGATGGGGTATACGATAATTGGATTTTCGATTTTTTTATACCTAAATTTAAATGTTCGTAATTAGTATTAATTCATAGTGGATTTTGGCCTATTTAAAGATATATACAAATCATACAATACATTAAAAAGTCAGTATAATGAAAATTAGGAATTAATACGTCAGTTTAGAGAAAAACAATTTTTCGATTTATAAAAAAACGATTCGATTTGTAAAAAAAAACGATTTTACCCCATCCCTTTGAGACAAGACATTTCAAACGTCACAGGGACCGTCCTACATTTTCTCTAGTATAGTCACACCGCTGTACTGGATCCGATGGCACACCTGAAGTGAGAGAATCAGAGCACACTGGGATGTTTTTTTCCTTTTTTTTTTTGAAAGAATATTTACGACATAAGTCGTCTTTTTGTCATTTTGTGTTTATTCTCCCAATTTATAGAAAATATTTATCAGCATGTTGTGGCAACAACTTGATGTGTCAGCCATTATCCAAACAAAAGATATATTGTTTGGAAAAACTTAAAAAATGCTTATTTGTACTGATTTGAACAGCTTATCAAAGTTAATATTGCTTCTCCTGTCAACTAAGGTAAAACTGACATATCAACTTCTGCCATAACGCCACAGATTTTGTCTAGGTCTATTTTGACAGGGGTGGGCTATTTTCTAAACCAGGGGTGAGCTATTTTCTTCTTATCTTGCCATTTTTATAGTTATAATATTTTACTAGTTGCAACGCGTGAAATATTCATAGAAGTAAAACAAATTCTACATTTATGAAAATATATATTCATAAATGTAAAATTTGTTTATATATATCATTTATACACTGTCCCCTTTTACACTGGTTCAAAAATTGTTAGCTATGTATTTAAAATTCGATCAGTATCACGAACCCACCGAGATTCAAATTTCGAATTACTTTCAGAGAGAATCTAAGTATTTCTCTCTCGCTCTCTCGTGTTCAAAATTCAATCCTCGTATTCTTTCTTCGACGACAACCATCGTACGGGTTTTGGCCTATTTATACTATGATATTTTATACAACTTTTCTTAACAACCTTAATTTGAATTAATTTATTTACAGACAGTGCATGCCTTAAATTTGTATGTTGAAAAAAAAATATTTCTCTATCAATGCATAAATAAATATTAAAAAAACTGTTCATTAATACATTCAGTATATAATTTTTTATATGAATATATTTTTTCATTGTTACAATGTGACATATTAGAATTATGTGTTTGATATCTTCCAATATATTGTAACGTACCACAATTATCAGCTGTATCATTCAAAATATTTACTTCTCTTATGACTAATTCATGAACAGTTATTAATTAATGTTCTCAGTGAGATACAGGCATAAGCCTAGTTTATTGGGGACACAACAATTTTTTTTTTAATTTTATTTATTTTACACACGACAAGAAATATACATAATTTGCGAAAAAACAAAGGGTAATTTAATTTGGACACACAATTTTAATGGATCTGGGTTTGTTGTCTTTCATTTGTCATGTCCCCAGTAAACTAGGTTGTAGGAACTTGTCCAGACGTTTGAAACACTGGTTCAGTGTCACAACATTCACTACACTTTGTTCTAAGATTTTACAACTCAGGAAAACAATGTTTCCTTGAATTATTGTGAAATTTAGTTTTGAAAAGGTTTAACAGATGTGCTCACAAATATGTATGTGGTTTAGTCAAAAGATTGTGTTGGCGGTGTTTTGATCAATCAAAATGACTGCTTCTTCAAGATCTTGATTTGATTTGAAGTTACGGATATGTTTAAGACTGTGTTTTGAGAGACAACATTGCCTTTGGTTGCATTTATTGAGTGTATATTCATTACCAAGTCTTATTATGTGGTATATTATTGTACAATACAAAAACATTTATAGAAACATTTCGGAAGATATCAAACATTGATTTAAATACTGATCAACAAATTTATCTAACTTAAAAGTATATCACAAATCTGTACCAAATTCACATTCTGTTTTTTTTGTATCAAATACTTCTGAAGAAGAATTGAAAATGTAAAGAGAACATATTGTCATCTTGATTAGTAGATCTTGATCATTGAAATACGAGAAGAGAAAAGACAGCCAGGATTTTTCAATTTGAAATTCAGTGTTGTTAAACACCGTGCTACAAACAGCATACTTAGTTCTAAGAGTAGCTGTAAAGAAGTAATTTTATTACGTTTTACTTGACTGCTTGGATAGCATGCTACTTTATATTAAAAAATGGTTGTAACACTTGAACAAATCCATGTTGACTTGTTTTTCTACACAAAAAAATGTGCTACAATTAGCTGTCAACTATAATAGTATATTTTTATTTGACTTTTTGATTAGCATGCTACTGTAGATTGAAAAGCAGTGGTACTTTTCCAAAATAGCTTTAACAACACTGTAAAATAAAAATGTATACACGTTGAACCACTTTGGTCTCGGCTGATAAATTAACATAAGAACAAAACAATCCAAAGTTAGTTTTGCCCACAAAATAAATTAGGTACTTAAATTTAGTATTTTAATTTCAAAATTATAAAAATATGAAATAATTACTATGTAAACAAAAAGTTATTGTTTTTAAAATCTTTTAATTAATTCTTGTTTTAAAGAAAAGTAAATTTTCTTTTTTTTTGTATAAAATTCATGGGTTCATCACTTGACACTGGCATATACACCTTCATATAAAGGAGTTCATAGCCATTATTCAAGGATAAGAAAATTCATGGGCTTAAAACATTTGCTAATTTAACTGATAATATACGAGTATGTTGATGTTATTTGGATGTACTGATTTTTTATTTAAATGTTCCTCAAATGATGCTTCCCAATTTCATATTTAATTTTAATACTGGCAATAAATATTCATTAACTATAGTTTGATATAAAAGTAATTTGATATGTAGAACGTAAAAATGACCTTAATAAAATAATAAAGGGAGATTTTTAAAAAGATTTGTAGCATTACGATCTATGGTTAAAAAAATTGGGTATTTTCATTGATGACTGATTTTGATTGAACAAATTAAAAGAGACTTTTATAATCTTTGCCATCTATTGAATGTGATTAAGTTTTGATTTATAGAACTTAAATGATAATATTTATTCATAAAAAATGTTTTAAGATATTGAATTGAATCATTCTTTTAGTTGCAATATTATATTCTGGCATAACCATAGAAAAAAATATGATTGAGAAATTCATTAATTATATTTTTCTATGGTTTTAGCCTTAGCTTCATAGAACACTGTGTCCATAAACTAAATTCAAAATAAAAACTGAGGTGCAAACTTTGCTTGTGTTGCATTATGTCACTGAAATGAGCCGTAGATAATTTGTTATATGGTAAGTTTTAATCATTGTGTCCAGATTGCTATACCATAATCATAGATCTCTTTCTGAGTTTCTTATAAGATATTATCTTTGCTACAATATCGATTAATTTTAAAACCACGGAAAAGCCTATAACATTTATACATTAAATGTCGGTGTTTACATTAAAATGGGAAGCATTCAACAATGAATTTTGAATTTATATAATAGTAACTACTGTACATATTAATTTAGGATTAAAATATAGATCTGTGATAATGAATACTTTGAAAATTTAATACTATTAGAATTAAATGTTATTTTTTAAGTGTTATCAATACGGCATGTTTCTTATACATAGCTAGAAAATAATTTAGAATATGTACTCATAATTTTATATTTAATATATTCTAATATCCTGATAATAGAAAAAAAACCATTTAAAATATATTCTTTACAAAAAATACAAAATGTCAGTTATATTGATTGATTTATTCTTAAGATATCATTAAAAAATTATTTGCGCAATCAATAATTAATATTCTGTATTTTTTTCGCAATTATTATAATTTTTTTAATGTCAAAATAAATATTGAAATTTTATCATTATAAAATAAATATTTATGCTCAAATAAATAACTGAAGACAGTTTTTTATATGATCAATTTAAAATGTAGATTTTTTTACTATAATCAACAAAAAATATTATTTGTGGCTGTATACAAACATGCCTTGCTACCCAAAATATCTAATAAATGTGTATTCATGTTTTTCAATGAAAAATAAAAATGTTTCCATATAATTGTCTTTGTACGTACGTTTGTATATTATTCTTCATATAATCTTGTTAATAGTTATTGAAAAAAAATGTAATATTGTACTTTTAAGAAATCTGCTAATTGATTGTGTATTAAAAAGTGCCTTTTATATAGTTGACAAATTTACTGAATAAAACGTTACTTTTTGATTGTACATAAGTCAAATGTTCACAATTGAATTTATCCATTTGGACATTTTTTTGTAATGGCAATATTTATATAAAGTGTCAAAACTTCATAAAGACTCAGTTAGACATACGAAAAGTTTGTCAAATATTTGAGATTAGGTCGATTTTTCTTTTCCACATTAAATAGATAAATTATTGTTGCACGGATACATACAAGTGTTTATTCCTATCTGACATTTTTCTCATAAATTCTTTTAAAGCTGTGGTCTTCATGATTTACTGTAAAAAAATCATAAACTTTTATATGAGATTTGACACTGATACTATGATTAAAGAAAATTAAATACTAAGAAATGTAAGTTAGTGCCATAATTATGAAACATTGTAGTCTGCAATTCTAGTGCCAAGAAACAAATCAATAAAGTGCCAAGTAATTAGAATAAAAAAGCCAAATAAAAATTTTATATACCAGTCGACTGCTTGTTTATATATATGTACGCAATTATTATCAACTGTTTATTATTATTACACGTTATTATATTTTACATTTATTTACAAAGATTGTATATACCATAGAGTTAACTATTAGTTTAATCAAACAGCTTTTTTGGGATGAAAATCTTTTGAATTTCTTTTTCTCTTGGCTACATATCCACAGAGAAAGAATTTTGAGCGCACTAACAACCTGTCTGTGAGAACTCAGCCTTATTGTATATATATATATATATGTTAAATGGGGTCATATATGGGGCTGCACAACAAGAACTGCAATTTTAAATTTGACGCTATTTTTCAGCTGTCGAACATATAATATTTATAATGGACATACATAATCTACATTATCTATAAATTTATCATGCAGCGGTACACGATTGCAGTACGCTAGAAATTATAAAAATTGTGAAAACATCATGTAGTTGATGTATGTCCATACGTTTGCGAGCTGAAAAATGGAGCAAAAAAAAAATGCAGTTCTTGTTGCGCAACTCTTTATAAGAGTTCACTGGCATTATTCAAGAAGGTAATTTTATCTTTGGTTTTAGTGACTTTAGGCCTTTCAAGTCAAATAGGTTATAAATGGATAATTTCTACTTTTCTTTAAACTTTATAAAGCCATATGTAGATATCATTATCTGTTGTTAAGTTAACATTTTGGCTTCGGTTTTAACTTTGTGGAACTCTATTATAACAATATTTAATAACTTCTATATTACATTAATTAATAATAACAAGCACTGTTCTCGTAATTAACTGTAAATTATTCTATTTGAAGAGAGCCTCAAGATAGGAGGTAGAAACATGGGTCAAATGGATTAACGTAATTAGCCATTTATTATTATGTTAAATATCTTATCAAAAATCAATTTTCCTGATCAAAAAAATTGTTTGATTTCTCAATGAGTTAACGAGATCGTGTTAACCTTTTCGACTCGACAAATATTTTATTATACATGTCAAAAATGTTGAAACAATTTAATAATACATTTTTTTAATCAATGTTCCCGAGAAAATCATTTTAAAATATTGTCTAGTTTTTAATAACTGTTTATCATGTTGTATATTGCACTGATTGATTGAATCAAATGTTGTAAATACTTATCTGTAGAGAATGAATTTAATAATTGTAAATACTAATTTGTTTACGAATTAATGTTTATTTACTCTCTAAAATTACATTTTAAAATATTGGCCTTTTTATACAAATGGTTCCAACTTTTAATGTGTGTGTTTCTTTGGATAGATTTAAGCTATATTGTTAAATATTTTTTTATATATCACAGTGGAAGCAGATTGTACAATTGATGTAAACTATTTCTCGTGAATGCACACCTTCACTAAAAAAAAACAGTGAATGTGGAAGAAATAATTTATTTTAAAATAAAAATCCATATTAACAAGTGATTGTATACTCTTTTTTAGTGTTTGTTAACCTTTACCAGTGTTGATAATTAACTGAAGTTGATAAGAGTATATTGAAAATAAAACAATATAAAAACTCGCCTTTCAAAGTGTAAGAACTGTAGTTGCACATTGATGTTTATATTTTAGAACGTTCACTGATGACGAGCAGTGGAAGTTAACTTATACTACTAGATATAAATAATTAATATTATAGTACTCATTCACTGATAACTTTCACTATTTATCTATTTCCCCTGTAACATATAGAAAAATTAAAGTCATAAAATAAATTTATTTAACTCTTTCAGTCTTTTTAATATGTACGTATTAAAAGACCCGCACTTTGTTTTTGAAAAAAAATAGTGTATGTTTAAAAAAAATGAGTTGATTGAAACTTTTATTCATGAAAAATTACTGTAGATAAATACATAATTATGTCCTCAGCGAGATACAGGCAAAAGCCTAGTTTACTGGAGACACGACAAATGAAAGACAACAAACCCAGATCCGTTAAAATTGTGTGTCCACATTAAATTATCTGTTGTTTTTTTCACAAATGATGTATATTTCGTGTCATGTGTAAAATAAATAAATGGCGCTATTGGCTTTTTAGTATATAAAAGGTATGCCAAAAGATCGGAGTATTGAGCCTAAAAGAGTTAAATAAATTATTTTTATTAAGTAAATAATGATCTTTGTAGCCTAGTAGGTAAGATGTTTGACTTACACCCAGAGTTTTCGAGTTCCATTTCCGATAGTACCCAGAAGTCCAGTCTAGTGAAAGAGTTCCTTGGATAACAATATTCATATACGTCAAGTACGTGTATGAGGATTGTCTCGACACATGTGAGATGTATTGTCAATACGTGCTATGATGAACTGTGAGTTTTTTGCCTACTCAGCGGTTATAATCTTGAAGCTTTGATGACAATGCTGTATCGCTCTTCAATATATCTGACTCACAAATTCAGATATGTTGAAGTATACCATACGAAAAAAAAAGAATCAATTAAAATGAACTCTTATTCGAAAGGCAAACTTCGTATACGTGAAAAATAACTTTGTATAATGTTTAAGGATTATTCCTTCGAATGAAATTTATGTATATATATTTGTACATATTTTCTTGACTCTGTCTTCGAAAATTCTGGGATTAGCTTCTATGAATTTTTACTTATAGATGCGTCCTGTTTAATGGCGTCATAGTCCTGTTTAATGACGTCGTAATAAGTCCATCTTCTCCCTTGGAACACACACTAGCTAAAGAACAAAAGTATATTAAAAAGGTGTCACCTGTTATCAATAGTTTTCTTTTTATAGTTGAAACTATTTTATCTAAAAGTCTTGAATGTTTAAGTATGTGTATATTCTTTAAACTATGTGCTGCAATTGTTATATTTATAAAATCATTTATATTTTAATTCAATATATCGCCTGTTGAGAATCATAGTGGCGAAACTCCAAAAAATCGATTTTCGAGTTAAGACTACCAAATGGCACTAAAATGACTCCTTTTTTACGTGCATAAGTGGCGAAAGTATATTTCAACTCCTTGCCTTGCCGCTTCAAGGAGTTGAAATATACTATCGCCACTTATGCACGTAAAAAAGGAGTCATTTTAGTGCCATTTGGTAGTCTTAACTCGAAAATCGATTTTTTGGAGTTTCGCCACTATGATTCTCAACAGGCGATATGTCTGCCATATTCTAAAATAGAGGTTAATTTATAATATTTCATAAGGTGCAATAAAATAAAAATAACCGCAGCAATACTTTATATAAACATTTGCTCAGTAATGTATAGGTTTGGACCAGTTATTTTGTATATTACTAGATAAACTCAAATATTATTTGCAAATCTATATCAAAATTGTTATTTTCAAGAGAAAAATGAATTTTTAAATATCAACAAATGCTTTTATTAAAAGTGTTATGAATTATTATTAGTTTTTTTTTCAAACAGAAAATTTCCTTTACGTATCTTCTATAAAAAAAAACACCAAATTAAATTATATATTTTATAAAGGTGGCTTTAGACTGAATGTTTATTTTTTTATCGTATATAAAATTTGTTATTTTATGTTCTTAGACATTATACAATGACACATTTTAAATCAACCGTAATCTTTAAAGACTTATTTACGCTTTGTCTCATTGTAAATTTACATTATTTCTTTTTATATTTTTTTGAAATGGCTTCCAAAAATTTTAAACCGTAAATTAAAATGTCAACGTACGATCTTTAAAGCATTATTTCTTACAAAAATGATCGTACGACGGATGAATTTAGAAAATATTTTTTTTTTTATTGGGTTAAGTTTATTGATTCAATCTAAAAATATAAATTGATAAAGTGAGAGTTTATTTTTTATTAAATAGCAAAATACTTGAAGAATTTATTGGTGAATTTTAAGTCGCAACTCTGAGTTAGAAAATCAACATTAATGAATTAAACTTCAAATGTTCTTTTTGTTATAATTATTTATGGCTGTATAATGCCGATAAACACTTGATGAGTTAATGGAAAAAAAACAAGAAAGAAGAAAATTTTGGGATGGTTCAGTATATTATTTAAAATTATCCTTTTGTCATATTCAGATAAATATTTTTCTAAGATCACACACAGTTTATGGTTGAATGTTGTTCATTTGAACTTTTTATCTTTAAAACCCGTCTATCCTAACAATTAATGCTGACGGTATGAAATTTATGTTTAAAAGAACTTTGACATTTCTCAACAGTATACATGTTCTTAATTACTTTTTAAACCCGTATATATCTTGGTTTAATTACTCTCTTCTGTATTTTAAATCTTTATAAATTAAATTTATGTGTTTCCAAACAAACCACTTGTTCTTTGACATATGAATTTGAATAAAAAAAATCTATAATGAAGAAATAAGTTTCGTTATTTGGCAACATTCACATTTTACTTTTGGCATTGGGTGGATATATTGACTTTTTCATTAGAACTTTGCAAATCACTGTTTTTATCATGCATGCAAATCATTAGTGGTTTGTGTTTTCTCACTAGATGGTGTTATTATCAAGATGGATAAAATCCGTTTGGTGTAAAAGGCAAGGATTTTATAAATTGTGATGAAGAAGTCATATTTTCTGCTGCTAGGAGCTCGCCATTGTTTAAAAAGAAGTAAAAATTCTATATTGTGGGGGGAAATTACAATACTGGCAAGGATTATATATCTATGCCACAAACTGTTATTAAAAATTAAAAATCTTTTGGTACAACAAACTGTAACAGAGTATATTTGAAATTGTTCTGTTGGAAACTCAATAATCTTTTCCATAATAAATCATAATAGTTATTTATATCCAAAACTACATTTGATAAAATTAAATAAACTCAGAATTATAATTTCTACAGACCTTTACAAAGACTTGAATATTCAACTACCAACTCTGCATTAACCTTTTGAATTCTGAACTACGAAAATTGAAATGGCATACAAAGTGACTCATTAAAAATGTTGTCCATTTGCTGTGATGCAAGTAAAATGCTTATAGATATTTTTTAATAATCATTTTGAAAAATATTACTAATTGCAATTTTAAAAAAATCATTTATCTGTTTGTATTCACACGTGCGTTGCTCATATCTGTTATACACTTTTTTTATAACCAGAAAAGTAAGCTTAATTTAAACTTGTTCAAGTTATTAAGCAAAATTATTGAATATTCAATAAATGTATATTTTCATTCCAACTGTATATATATTCATAGTTCGGAAATTCTAGGATGAGTCCTGTAACAGCTCACAAATTTGGCCCAATACAACCTTATGTAATGTATTTACCTAAATAACTTGCTATTTATTAGAATTGTAGAGGCTTATATTTAAGTTGATAAAATAATTAAAATTACTGAACATCGTTACGAGGTTGTATTGGGGCAAATTTGTTAGCTGTCACAGGACTCATCCTAGAATTTCCGAACTATAGATCTATCTATCAGCCCTGAAAATGCAACTTTGGGGCTTCATTACAGCAGGTCTTCTTCTGAGTAGCTCTTACAGGGCATAATGGACAAACTATCAGTAGCGACATTGATTGAATATCACCACACATGCTGCAAAGTGATGGTTCCTCCGTCTGAGGAGGTTCTCTTTTCATCTACTCACATGAGTGGGTAGGTGATAACGTGTTCCTCGCGGGAAGCACAAACGCCTGTAATCTGATCTGTAGCATTCCTTTGTGTATTTTACGTAATGTTTAGTTTATCTCCTTTATTTAATGAGTCTCCTTAAGAGTAATGACTATTATTTATTATCAGAAAATTACTTGAATGTCATGTTTACTTGGTGGTGTCATCAAATATCAGTGGTTCTAAACAAAATACGCGTTTAAATTTAGAAATTAAAAAATGCCGAAATTGTGCCGCGCACAGGATTCGTGGAATTTGATTTTTAACGCGGTGTGCAGGTTAAGAATCCCATGGTATGTGGTGTACCACCATCAGGCACTCCATTAAGTACAACGACGCTTCAAAAACACATATGAATGTTACACATGCTGACAGATTTGAAAAGTGGTATCGAACCAAGCTTTATGATAATATTTGCTAAAAATTTAATCAGTATATTGGCCCAACTATAAAGTAACTAATTAATTAAAGCGATCTCCATTTTTTTAGTCAGGTTTTTGTGTTGATTGAATTGATTCAAAATATCCTTTTCTAAACCCTCGTATGTAGAATATGCATTCATAAGGTCTTGTTTCTACGATCGTCAACATCTAACAGTGTTTTCAGTAATACAAAATTATCTGAAAATCTCACAGTTATTTGTAGCTTCTGCAGCACACACTACCTTGAAAATGCAATTGTTGCTCCTGCGAATTCTTTGATTGATTTGGTTTTATCATCATATTTTCGAGGGTATAACAATTTCAAAGATGTAAGATAAAAAATAAGATAAAAACACCTGTCAGAAACTAGCAGCATACTGACAGTTTGTAAACAATACTGTCTGAAGAACGAGCATATTAAAAATATTTTTCAAGAGAGATAAATATAAGTATTTATTGCAATATAGACGTTTGGGTCATTGCACAATAGCGAATTAAATATTAATTTGTTTGGAACTTGAATATAAGGCAACTCTCACATTATCGTGTTGATTTTTTAAATAAAATCCTCAAAATATTATCAGGCCAATATCGTTTATTAAAAAACTATAACAAACAACTTTTTACCTCCATTATTGAAAATAGACATTTTAATTAAGTCAATTTGTATCTCGTTTCGAATCCTGTTTCGTAGTTCAGATCGCAAAAGGTTAAACAGAAACGAATTATGGTCTATGTATAAATGTGGTTTAATTATTTTTTTTTTTTTATGTAAGAAATCAGTTCATGTACATTAATTATAGATTTTTTAATTAATATTTTATATTGTTATATAATTATAAAAATAGTTTTTAAATCTCCACACGCGGGGCATATGGTGTGTAATGATATTATATGATTGTAGATGGCAGCATGCAAATTCTTTAAATGTTTAATCGATAAATTTTTTTTAAAACTGAAGACTAATTATTTATGTTTTTTACTTATACAATTATGTTCATTTATTTTAAAAATATAAATTTTACAAATTGATTTTTAATTTTTATTTTAACCCATTTTACCTGAAGTGTATGATCAAATAGCAACACAGCTAAGACTTAAGTCATACAGGAATTTTATGACCTCCTAAGAATTTCCTCACCATTCCGATGTCAATTAACAGGAGAAATCCGTGTAAAGTGGATAAAAAAAAAAAAAAAAAAATTCAGTTAGAAAGAAAAGAAGCTGTACCGTAAATTTTTTGTTTCTTTTTCCTTTAAGTGAGTGAGCTGTTGCACACCAGAAAACTCACCAGCCACACCTCTGTACTGGATTCGATGGCACACCAAAGTGAGATCGGCATGTTTTCTTTTCTCTTTTTTGAAAGAATAAATATGACTGCAGTCATAGGTATATTTATACCCCTGAATACTAGACAGAATAAAATGCATGTGCAATTCAAGAAGAGTAGCATAGTGCGGGGTTCGAACCGGCGACTTTCCGCACAGAAGTCCAGTGCATTGTTACCGTGCGACCGTGTACCTCAACATCTCCATGAAGGCTCTCGGGTATGTGAGATTGTCGATTTCTAGAAAGCTGGAACTAAAAGCTTGAGTGCCTGCTGGTGGGACACTACCCACTATGGGCTATACGAAGGTATCTTATTGACTTATGCAGGGAGATGGGTTTATCTAAAGAGTATTTCACTTTTAGATTGTTAAATTTTTGTAGCTTAATCAGTTAAAACTTTGAATTATTTTCTTCTTCCCATTGTCATGTCAGGTCCCCCCCAATGTTGACTATCACCTGAGAGTAGACATCTTTGTTCCCGGCAGCCCAAAAAAAATCTCCAACGCCCCTTATGCCAGTCCAATCACGTATATTGCGGAGCCAGGAGATTTGCCTACTGCCAACACCTCTTCGGCCTTCTATTTTGTCTTGGATGATCAGGTGTAGTAATTTGTACTTTGCTCCTCTAAGTACATGACCCAAATAAGACACCTTTCGGATTTTGATATTAGTCAGCAACTCTCTATCATCTTTGGCTCTTTGAAGAACCCTCATGTTGCTGACCATATCCGTCCAGGGTATCCGTAGCATTCTCCGGTGCATCCACATTTCGAATACTTCCAGTCGGTTCATACTACCAACTTTGAGGGTCCATGATTCCACTCCATGCAATAACACTGACCAAACGTAGCAGTTGACTAACCGTTGTCAAAATTTCAAGTTTAGATTATATTTGAAACGTCTTCTTCTTCCCAGTGTCATGTCAGGTCCCTCCAACGTTGACTATCACCTGAGAGTAGACATCTTTGTCCCCGGCACCCCGAAAAAGATCCCCGACGCTCATCATACAAGTCCAATCACATATATTGCGGAGCCAGGAGATTTGCCTCCTGCCAACACCTCTTCGACCCTCTATTTTGCCTTGGATGATCAGGTGCAGTAATTGAATTATCTAGAATTGTAATTTAAAAAAATTGGCTTTATTGTGTTGACTTGTATAATTTCATTATGCCTTTAATTTGGCGCAGCACAAATCATCCTAGTTTGGGTGGATTGCATATTAAAAAAAAAAAAAAAAGGGAGTTCAACAAAGTAATCTGAAATAATACTTTTTCATTTTATTATAGTTGGAATTCTGTTTCAAACAAATCAAATGTAAAACTGAACTTCTGCGTAGAATGAAAATAGAGTTAGTTGTCTGGCACTGGACCAAGAGCCAGGAATACAGCGGGGTTCACCGGACTAATGAGTGTGTTTCGGCTCTATCATTGCTCGGTGCGTACTCTGCATCAAAAACAAGTGGCTTTACGACTTTCAGAGGTCACTCTCCACTCTTTACGGACATCATGTGACGAGAGTCGCCAAAATTGGGTCATTTATCACGAGTGGTTGAAAGAATAATATAAACACTCGGGGCCATTTAGAAGACGTTTAGATTTATTTTGTGAATATTTAATTTTGTTTAAATTAAGCAATAACGTTTGTTTATTTTCTTTTTCATGAATGTTTTTTGTGGTTAAAATCTAAAAGAGAAAAACTTGTTTTATATTTTCCCATTTAATGATTTACTATTTACATATATCAGGTCGGTAAATATGAAACCGAAATGTTTTAATAGAAAATACACATTTATTGTATGAAAATGGTAAAAAATATTTTTTTCAAAGTATTGCCCATCGCTAGCTACACATTTTTCCCATCTCTCTGGCAATTTGTGGATGCCCCGTCAAAAACCCTCTCGCTCTTTAGAGACAAACCAATCATCGAGCCATTTTTGTAAGAAGTGAAGCGCTGCTTAGCAAGTGCGTGTCCCATCGATGCAAATAAGTAGTAATCGGATGGAGCCAAGTCTGGTGAGTAAGCCGCATTGAAAGTATTTGCCAACTAAATGCCTCAATCGTTTCCTTGACCGGTTTTGCTGTGTGCGATGGTGCATTATCATGAAGCAAAATCACTTTGTGTTGCCTCTTTTGATATTTTGGTAGATTTTCACACAATGCTTGGTTCAAATCCATAATTTGTTGTCGGTAGCGTTCAGTATTAACGGTTTCACCAGGTTTTAGCAGCTCATAATAGATAACACCCTTCTGATCCCACCAAACACAGAGCATTGTCTTCCGTCCATAGCAATTTGACCTTGCAGTCGATGTCGCTGGTTTGCTTGGTCTTACCCGTGATCTTTTACGCTTAGGATTCTCGAAATATATCCATTTTTCATCATAAATCACAATTTGATAGAGAAATGATTTTCTTTTGTACGTGGTGAGCAGCATTTCGCAAGTGGTTTTTCGGTTTTCCCACTGTCTTTCATTCAGTTCATGTGGAACTCATTTTCCCACCTTCTGGATCTTTCCCATGGCTTTCAAACATATGGAGACGGCTTCTCGTGTCACATTTAATTGATCCGCGAGTTGTTGCGTTTGAGCGCCATCCTCATTCAACAATGCTTGCAATTCGGCGTCTTCAAACTTTCTTGGTGGTCTTCCACGTTCTTGGTTTCTCGCGTCAAAATCGCCACTTTTGAATTTTTTAAACCACTCAAAGCACTGTGATTTACCAAAAGCATGTTCACCATAAGTTTCGACAAGCATTCGATGCGATTCTGTAGCAGTTTTCTTCAAATGGTAAGAGAAAATCAATGCTGTCTGCGAATCGTAGTTTTCAAGCAAAAAAACAGACATGTTCAACGCTATGAAAACATATGTAGTTGTATTAAACTTGGATTGTTGTGAGATACAAGTCTTTGATAAATGTAAACACAAGAAAAAGGTGCCAATGACGCAGTTTGACAGTCACTACATTGACAACTAGAGCCATCTATGAGTGAATTCCGGTTTCATATTTTCAGACCTGATATGTACATATATATGGTAACATATATGAGTATAAATAATTATAGGTTTATTGATAGCAACATAGTACAGTACCCGTCGGTAAGTAATACATCGGGCTTAAGAAAGAGACTGTTGGCCATAATCGGCTAACTTCGGCTTTGTAGAGCGTCATCTCTGTCATTCATACACGTGTTCCGTCGCGATTTGCTCTTTCTAGATACCGGACTGTTAACGTATCATGTGACAGAGACGACGCTCTACAAAGCCCAAGTTAGCCGATTATGGCCAACAGTCTCTTTCTTAAGCCCGATGTGTATTACTTACCGACGGGTAATGCATGTACATATATAAATACTTAGCAAATAAAAGCAGAAAATACATTTAAAAGAGAAGTTATCAAAAGGTCTGGGTTCATCTCATAACATCGTCCCAGCCAAGATACACTCCCACCAATATAGGACGAACCCAGCTGCGAGGACATCAAATGTTTTTCAGCCCACACCGTTGCATCATTCTATTTAGTATAAAAAGGGTCTTTCAAATTGAACGGTTTTTTAATTCTTGGATAAAACTTAAAGAATTTGCCTGGGCCTTGTGACATTTGAGAAGTGTATGTACGACATTTATAAAAATGGAGTCGTATACAATACAACAACGCGTTCAAACTGTTGAATTATTTTATGTATTGTAATCTTCAGAAATGGTGAAGTTAATTGCCCACCAAGATCATGTGATCTGACACCGTTGGACTATTTTCTCTAGAGTTACGTGAAAAGCCAGGTCTATAAGAATGACCCCCGATCAATTCCTGAGCTGAAGGATGAAATTATTCACGTTATTGGTGAGTTAGAACCGCAATTATACCAAAATGTCATCGGAAATTTTAACAAAAGAGTGGACATTTGTGGAGCTGCAAGAGGTGGACAGACATTTGGCGGATATTGTTTTTTGTGTTATAATGTCATACATTATACTTCAATGACCAATGAAAAGTTTTTTGAAATCAAAGCAAATTGTGTAATTTATTCATAAATTTAAATTTTTTTTATTAAAAAACCGCTCAATTTGAAAGACCCTTTACATCTGCATCATGTTATTTCCCTGTCGGAGTAGGCAGAGGACAGGGTGCCCTTTTTTCTCCACATAACATAATCCAACACCTATTCTACATCCATACATACAAATCAATTTCAATTTCTCTGACTTTATACATTTCGTACTTTCAAATTTTTCACTTGATCCAACCATTCTTTGCTAGGTCTTCCTCTATTACATCTTACACTCACATTTGCACTATATATTTGTTTAGTTAGTCTTTCTTCATTAATTTGTTCTACATGTCCAAACCATATCAGAATGCTGTTCTTCATCTAAATCAAGAGTTTCCAAAGCGGTCAATATAGACCCCCTGGGGTCGATTTGATTTTTCTAAGGGTCGATAGTTTCAATAAAAAAATTTGGGGATCGACGACAGCAAAAATAAACCCCCTTACTACTGCTATTTGTTTGTTACTTCAAAATATCTATGATTCCAATAGGTACCTAATTAAGAATTAAAATAATTAAAAAAAAAACACTTTTTTGATAAAAACACATTACATACCAAACTTGTGAACGCAAAGGTAAAATGTGCCTTTAAAAGAGTCTATTTCTTTACTTTAATTTTGGTCAGTGCAGATTTCAATATTAAACGTTGCACAAGATAATACAATGCATAATCCGTGGTCCTTTTATCTTTTTCAATCCTTAATTACAAATGATTAAAATGAAAAGTTTGTTATCTAGTGAAATATTTAATATCGAGTACTGTACAAACTTATTCATTTGAGTAAGTAAAGTAAATGTCTAGGGGGAAGACGGTTTTAAAAGCTTTTGGTAAAGGGGTCTGCGGCCGAAAAAAGTTTGAGAACTAACTCAACACATCATTCTTAAATTTACATTCATCCTTAATCACTTCATTCCGTATTCTGTCATAATTTTTTACCCCATGTTTCTTCTTAGTGTAGGCATTTCTACACCATTTATTTAACTCCTTTTGGTATTTTTTCATATCTACGTTTCACTTTCTTACGTCAAAGTTGGTACTGAAATATAATTCAGGGCTATCATCTTAGCCAATCTTGATACTGGTGGGTTTGAGTATACGTACATTTTTGTGCCTATCACTACACGCCATTCGATATCTCTTAACTCTTCCATCAACTGAGAAAATATTACCTTAACCACTTAACAATCGGAGTTTTAACACGCAACGTAACACAATGACAAACTGTAAACGAATAAATTCTATACGAAAATATATTCTGTTCGGAGAAAACAAGTTAAAACAGGATCTGCCCAAACGACGCTCGGGAGAAACACTCCCAACAAGTGGAAACAAGATTTGCCCGAACGAGGCTCGGGTTCGTCAGTATAAACAGAAACTTCGTGCCTGAGTCTCGCTCGGGCAAAACTGTCAAGTGGTTAATAGTAAAATTCTTCAATTTGTTCCAATCTTTCATTGTTCACCCATTAACTAGCATCGCATTTACTTTTCCTTTCGCACTTTTTTTTTCCCTCTAGATTTTGTAACATATTGTGCACTGTAATGCATGTACAGGCTAATGGGATGCAGATTTTATATCTTCTCTCAGTACACAACTGTAACACATTCAAAAACGACATCATATATAAAATAAGGCACACCAGATACTGTCTTCTTGAATAATGGCCATGCACCAGATACTGTCTTCTTGAATAATGGCCATGCACCAGATACTGCCTAAATGTCGAAGCTCATTTTATACGATAATTTCAATCAGACATCACCGGTGCGTAAAGAGAAGGAGCCCCATCGGGAATATCAGTTACTTTTCGGTCCACGCCTTTATATTATACAACAAATCACAAAGAAAAACATTAGATGGGTCGATTGTAATAATTTCTTGACTCCAAAATAGCGTATTTTTTAAACGTTACTTCAAATATTTATAAATTTGGTTTCAATGTTCTAGCGTTATCAATTTTTTTATTTTACACATAACATGATATACATATGACATGATATACATAATTTGCAAGAAAACAACAGGTAATTTAATTTGGACGCACAATTTTAATGGATCTGGGTTTGTTGCCTTTCTTTTGTCGTGTCTCCAGTAAATCAGGCTTTTGTCGTGTCTCCAGTAAACCAGGCTTTTGCCTGTATCTCACTGAGGACATATAACATGAAAAATAAATTGATACTTTTTTCCGAATTTTGATTATATAAAACCCCGTTGCATATTCTCATCACTTTGACAAACAGACACTCAATTACATATGTATACATCCCGCTAAATCAAACTCCTCACACTTCATTTAGCCAGACAGACCAAAAACATTTATTCCACAATATATCGCATATAATCATAAAAACAAAAATATATAAAAATACAAACAACAAAAAACACCACACTCAAGAGCTCACATAAATTTTTTCCACAAGTCATTCCTCTTGCAAGCCCAAGTACTCAAACTCCTGCCGCAATAACCACGCTCCGATCGACTGCCTAAATTGTTTTCCTCCCTTTGCCTTTATTGAATTCTGTAAGTAATAATAATAATAGTAATAATCGAGCGTTTTGTGGTAAGTATAGAAACAGTATTGTTTCAAGTAGAGATACAAAAGAGTGAACTTTACTTTGACTGGTTTGATAACACAAAAGATGTGAGGTAAGGATGTGCTGTCTTCCTAGATATTCAAAATCTAATAAAAATAATCACAAAGGTCTTCAAAGATAATAAAATTGTTAAAAATAAATACGAGTTGATCACGTGGTAGTAATAACATAATTATTATCATCCTGCCATGCCTCTATTAAGGTGGGTATAAAAAATATAACCTTAGTTCACTCTATTTTAGCACACATATTTCGCTTTTACCACGTTCAGGCGCCTCGTCATGCACACTCTTATCTTTTAAAAACTTTTTCTCTTCGTTCTTTCAGAATTTGATTATATTACGTTTTTCTAGGTCATCCTAAACATTTCGTATCTTTTATATTGCTTGTGTACAGCACCGGTACAATGACTGTAAAACAGGTTGATGGCTGCCGCTCAATACTCGGAGATTTCAGTTTACTTCTTACTATTCCGGTGAAAAGTAGCAGGGTGAAGATATTCCTCTTTAGCAGGTAGAAGTTGGTTGTAAGTAAAAACACAGTAGACGTTCCACAAACTGAGAATATATTTTGCTCATTTTTCGTCCTTTATGTGCATTCCATCGCGCATCGTAAGCCCCTTTATTCGCCCGTGTATGCCGTCATGACTTACTAGATACTATGTATCTCGCGCGTTTCTCGCTTGCATGAGCCGATCGATTTTTTTATAGTAACTATTTCGAAGACCACGCATAAGGAACATTTCATTATAATAAGTACACAGCAATTACAAATAAATCATATATTTAGGTGACGCATACGTCCGATATAGTCTGTATTGATTATTTTTGTCAATCTTTCATTATTCATTATTTCTACGCATTTCAACAGTTTCAATGCTCTTGTTATCATATTGAACATTACATATTTTTATTTAATATGCATCTTCTTTGCAAAAGACAGTGAAACTACAATGAAATATTCCTAGAAGAAAAAAGAAAATTGTTTCAATATTTATCACGAGACTCACGATACTCAATAAAGACTGAAAATATGTCAGGGAAAATAATAATAAAACTTTAAGAAAGTATTTCGATCTTTTAAAATAATTTTCTATTATTAATTACATGTATCTACTATTGTAAAATCAACACCTAAAAATGATATTGAATTATCGAACAAATAATCTGAATTAGTCTTTTAAAAGAATTTTTTTGTTATTCTCTATGGAAAATTTATTGTCTACTGTTTACTTTTGACATTAAAAACGTCAAAACATTGTCAAACAAGTTTTTAAAAACATCATTAGAATTAAAAAAAAAAAGTGAAACACATTATAGATATACGTGTTATTTTAGTTTGAAAGAAAGCTTTTTCACTAAAACAAAGGCTTTATCTTTTAGGAAGAAAATTCGAACAAATGATTTGCTGAACGGGTGAAAATTTTAATAAAATACTCGAGTTTCCCTATAGCTTAGCTAAATCAATGTTTATATATTATTTTTATATATCGATGATGTTTTTTAGTTGATTTTTGAAATGTTTTCTTTAGATGAAGACGAGTTGCCTAATATCTCAGAATTCGATGTAATATGTAGAATATGTTTAAGAAAGGATGACCTACAATGTATTTATAACTTTCAAGATAAAATTTATCCTTTAGAAAATAAAGATCTGTCTGGCAAAATGAGGTTATGTGCAACTATAAATATTGAATCAAATGACGGTTTGCCAAGTAATATATGTGAAATGTGTTCAGATTCTTTGTTGAGTGCCTACGAATATAAATTATTAAGCGAAAAAAGTGATGGAATATTAAGAAATGCACTTGAAATATCAAAACAAAAATATGGAAAAAACAAATGTCATAAAATTTCAAATTTAGAATTCGAATCAGAGATAAAAAATATTAATTGCAATTCGAAAGAGCAATGTGAACCAAAGACAAAAAATAAATCTAATTTGAGGAATAATATAAGTAGTATTTCTCATGAATCAGAAAATAAAAATTATACAAACAAATCCAAATATAGAAATTTTGAAGTGAAAGAAAATATTGACTGTGTAAAAAAAGAATCAAGTGGCTCAGAAACAAATAAGGAAAATGGATTGGAATTTTATAAAGAATTAGGACATTGTGAAAATAGCACTTTATTACAAAGTAGGAACCCTACGTTTGAAGCGAAATTTTTGGATGAAAATGATGATTTCAATATAGATTTAGATGATAATTTTGAATTTAATAATATGGATGATGAGATTAAGGCGGATGAAGATTTAGAAGAATCACTCGGACTAACACTGTTGGGAAATGATTGTAAAAAACAAAATGAAGATGTGATAGTAAATGAGTTGACTGAAGGTAATTTTCATATTTTTATTCGTAGACAAATGTTAGTTTAATAAGTTTTTGTTGAAATAAAAATTTCAATGTCCTAGAAATTAGAGTTGTTGCAGTTTTATTTGATGGGGAAAGGAATCTTGAGATATTTTGGTCACGTTGAGAGAAACAGTTGTGAAAAACTTACGAAACAAATATATTATACAGTCGACGCTTGATTATCCAGGGTTGTATTAATCGGGATTAATGTGACCCTGGATAATTGATTGTATGGGAGTGAAACATTTTATGTATGGGAGAAACGATTTGATGTATGGGAGTGACACAATTTGATGTATGGGATTGAAACTATTTGATGTATGGGAGTGAAACTATTTGATGTTTGGGAGTGTAATGATTTGATGTATGGGAGTGTAATGATTTGATGTATGGGAGTGAAACTATTTGATGTATGGGAGTGAAACGATTTGATGTATGGAAGTGTAATGATTTGATGTATGGGAGTGAAACGATTTTATGTGTGGGAATGTAATGATTTGATGTATGGGAGTGAAACTATTTAATGTATGGGAGTGTAATAATTTGATGTATGGGAGTGAAACTATTTGATATATAGAAGTGAAACTATTTGATGTATGGGAGTGTAATGATTTGATGTATGGGAGTGAAATGATTTGATGTATGGGAGTGAAACTATTTGATGTATGGGAGTGTAATGATTTGATGTATGGGAGTGAAACTATTTGATGTGTGGGAGTGAAACTATTCGATGTATGGGAGTGAAACTATTTGATGTATGAGAGTGTAATGATTTGATGTATGGGAGTGAAACGATTTGATGTATGGGAGTAAAACTATTTGATGTATGGGAGTATAACGATTTGATGTATGGGAGTGAAACTATTTAATGTATGGGAGTGTAATGATTTGATGTATGGGAGTGAAACTATTTGATATATAGGAGTGAAACTATTTGATGTATGGGAGTGTAATGATTTGATGTATGGGAGTGAAATGATTTGATGTATGGGAGTGAAACTATTTGATGTACGGGAGCGTAATGATTTGATGTATGGGAGTGAAACTATTTGATGTATGGGAGTGAAACTATTTGATGTATGGGAGTGTAATGATTTGATGTAGGGGAGTGAAACGATTTGATGTATGGGAGTGAAACGATTTGATGTGTGGGAGTAAAACTATTTGATGTATGGGAGTATAACGATTTGATGTATGGGAGTGAAACAATTTGATGTATGGGAGTGGAACGATATGATGTATGGGAGTGAAATGTGGACGTCAAAAAAGACTGAAAGGAACCGAATAAATACTGTAGAAATGCATGCACTTTGAAGAAAACATGAGATGTTAATGCATGATAGAATACAGAATGAAGTGATGAGAGATGAATGTGAACTTAATGCTGATGTGTTGAATAAGATTAAGGCATGTGGAACGAATGAATGAAGAAAGACTAATGTAACAAATATGTAGCGCAAATATGATTAAGTGTAGTGGAGAAAGACCAAAGAAAGTATGATTGGATCAAGTGTGATATTTTGAAAAAAAAATGGGATGTAAAAAGTCATGAGAGTTGTATAAGAATATGTATGGATGTAGAAGAGGTAAAAGATTTATGTCATGATAGGAAATCTTGATGACCTGTCTGTTCTGCCTACTCCAGTAGGGAAACGGCATGATGGTATGTTAACCATTTCATCTGAGATCTGCTTATATGGTTTTTCCACACCATCAACCTTATATTAATAAGTGGTTGGCTCGTTAATTTTCGAGTTTCGTCGTTAGATCTCAGTTTTCACGTTCAAACTTTTCTGTTACATCCAAGTTTTGGTTGTATATCCGAGAATATAACAAGATATATTATTTATGAGAGTAGTCAGAGAGTGTGGAATGAATAACAAAATGGTACGTGTTATCACATCATTGTACATTAGAATGTGTTTGAACTGATCAAGTTTTAACTGATTGATTTAAAATCACTAAAGGTGTCAAGCAAGGATGTGTACTGTTCGTTCTTTCAAAGTGAGGTCAATATACAATAAAATAAAATTTCTAATTATAATAACTTAACGGCAGATAATCTGGATAATTACGGAGACACAAATACCTGCCATGTGTGCACTAAACAGCTCCACAGCAAAAGCAGTCTGGATAAACACATGGCAGCCCTGCACCGCACGGAGGAGAGGATCGGATTCAAGTGCTATGGCTGTGACGAGGTGCTGCAGAGCCGGTGGGAGAGAGAGCTGCATGAGGATCTGCATTGTCCTAGTATGCCTCCAGGCACAGTCTACCAGTGTAGGTAATGAAGATATTTTTATTAACAGTAAATTATGGTTTTTATTCTTTTTCTGACTACCATCATAGCTTAGTTGGTAAGATGCTTGTCTGGCATACCAGGGTCTGTGAGTTCAATTTTGTGATAGTTCTTAACCTTTCCCTTCCTGTGCTAAAAAAATCAGCACGTTCCGGTGCAGTGTATTAAATACACATCAATACACATGTAAAAATGAGCTATTTAAAATAGGAAAAATAAGAATATTCATAGCCAATCGCTTAAATTAATTAAATTTGAAGTCAAAAGTGATAATAATTGAAATTTAATTGCTGAAAACATGAAAAAAAACATCGGCCGACGATCACAAAACGGGCGATGTGAACACCTCTAATGGCTGCCTGAAAGCTACTGAAGCAAGGGAACTGAGATTCTATTTCTTGCGTTTCCATATACCGAAGTAGAATGATAGTGAGATGTGAATAGCGTTGCTTCCTCACCCATAGCGGTTTTTTAGAATGAATATATTTACGTCACACACTGGCACACGTTTGATTGTATTAGTGAATTTATTCCCGATTTTCATAAAATATCTCTGATGTGGCCGATAAGTGCTAATTATTATTTTTCCATTCAATGTGTAAATGTATTACGGAGGAATACCTAAAATCTGAACCCAGTATTTATTATATTTATAGAGATATTAAAGTTTTTAGAAGCAATGTGTACTTGTTACACATCACAGGGAAGGAAGGGTTAATCTAGTTTTCATTTAAGGCCTCTTTTATATAGTGCTGGTTATTTGGAAGAGATTGTACAACACTTTTTCCATATTATTCATGTAAGTCGTCAAAACATAATGAAAGTTTGCCCTATCTGTGCATTTTTGTTATAAATTCTGCCATCATAAATGAGTGTTTTTAATTTATATTTTATGTTATAATTCAGATGATAATCAACAAAACAGGTGGGTCACAATGACAGGGAGAACACAACTACCGGTCAAAACTCTCTTAACACAATAAAACAACATTATTTTCTAAATAACTTAATACATTAAGAGCATTAGTATACCATAAATATTTCTTATATGGTGTATAAACAATATAGACAATATAGTATATATTATATTGTTTATAGTTAAGGTGTGTAAATAATATAGTATATATTATATTGTTTATAGTTAAGGAATTAACATTGTGGAGGTTTCAAGACATTGTAATTTGTTTTGTCAAACACTGTTTATTTCACTTTTTGTAACGGTATAACCCTACCGGTTTCAAGGTTTTCACCTCATCATCAGGGGAGCACAAAATAAATGAATATAGGTTTATTGATAGCAACATGGTATGTACATATTAAAATAAATTACGAAATTGCAAATATATCTCAAGATAAATAGCAGCAAATACATGTAAAAGAGAAGCTATCAAAATGTCTGGGCTCATCTTATTAACACCCCCAGTCGAGATACCAATATAGGGCGAGTCCAGCCGCGAGGATATCAGATATTTTTCAGCCCATATCCTTTAGTATATTATCGGTTGACCTTGAACAAAGAAGTTTTTAGATGGTTTTTATATGAATAGTATAGAACAGGGATGGCCAACAGGTTGATCAATCACAAAGCAATTTTCGGTTGATCGCTGCCGTCTTCGTAACTTACAATATCAGGGGAGCACAAACAAGACTAGTTTAATAGGGTTATACCGTTACAAAAAATGGAATAAATTACAATATAGACTTTTTTATTTCCCAGGCTTTGTCCAGCGACTGCACTGAGCAGGGACGAGTTTGACCGGCACATCTGGAACAAGCACAAAGGAGGGGCTCCCCCGCCTGCCAGAGACCCTCGTGCTGGCAGGACAGGGGAACATGTCTGTGAGGTATTCACTAATTTATTGACATTTAACTAAGCTCTTTTGGCCTCGGGACATTTTGAATAGTATATATAATATGCGAAACTAGTCATTCATCGAGTGTCATTTTCCGTTTGAAGAGAACCATGATATAGGAGGTAGGCAGAGAGGACAGAGCTCCATACTTTCCTATCTTGACACACATCCTTAGCCTTTTCCATATCCATACAACTTCTACGATTTCCCTATCTTTCTATGTTTTCTTCTTTCCGAATATAATTCACTCGATCCAACCATATTTTCCTTTCATTATCGGAATAAAAAAGTAATTTATTATTAAATAACAATAATATCTACTCAGATCTATCCGGAACACTTAAGTTCTTGAGAAGTGAAAAACAGATGTCACCCAAATAGCACATAACCTGTCAAAAATAATGTAGATAGTTTTGGTTTTGTAATAACAGATGTCGTACTACCTTTTTCACGATTGTAAATAAAATGATACAATTATAAAATTGAATTAATTTCTTTTTATCCACATCCTGATGTAGTGTTGAATATACATGTATAATAGTCACGAGTGGAAATTTTCTAGTTTTGATATTCAGCTGTCAATCGGTGTGTTAGGGCAGTATTGTTGTGTTTAATGTGATATTTTATTTGGCAAATCAATATAAAGTGCGTTTATAGGAGTAATGCATAGTTAACCCTGTGAATATTTTATTTAAACACACCATTTTATAACAATTCGGAAATGTCAAAAATAACTCGGAAACCATGCTTAGTACGAGTCAATCATCTAATACAGGGGTCTCCAAACTACGGCTCGCGAGCACCATCAATCCGGCCCGTTATAGTTTATTTTGATTACACTGTAAAATTTACAATGTAAGTAAATCATACAAAATAATAATCAGATGTTTTTATTTAACGACCAATTAAGAAACACATTAACTGACATACATAATGAAATTGAACTGGAATTAATGATATGAGATTTATCCTATAAACTTCCAATAAGTGACATATGGTGCATAGGTAATTCACATAATTGTAGCTGTAACTTTCCACTGACAAATTGCGAACGGAGCGGAGTCCACCCCCGCACCCTGCACCATAGATATCTCACTCGTCGGCTAGTCCCAGTACGAAAATTTGCACGTAATTAAAAAATTACAGTATGTTGGTATGATGAGCTAGCTAGGTCTTGGCCCTTGGGACTTAGTGGATGAGTCAGTGTGGCCTTTAGGCTAAAAAATTTGGAGACCCCTGATCTAATACATCATTATCCTGTCGTGTAGCTCATTACTGAACATTGTGACTCCCATGATACTCTTCTCCGTCCATCTTTGCACTTTGCAGTTCGAACGGCAATTGCTAAAGGTAATCCTGTTGCGTTTCTTACTTGGTCTGTCCATCACGTTAGGACTCTCACTCTTGTGCATCGTTCTTCCATATTTTCAGTAACCACAAGCCTCTCCAAACTGTCTCCTTGATCACTAGCAATGTGTATGTAAGCTTAATAAAAAAAAACATTTGCACTGTAATTTATTTTGTTCGAGTTTCTTCATCCGTCCATTGCAGGTGCCCGAACCTCAGAGTTCTCTATTATTCAAATATTCAAACTTATCCTTTCAGATTTGTGGAAAGATCTTCAGATCTGTATTTTTCTTCGATCGTCACCGCGAAACTCACACTGGAAACTCGGTATGGTACCATTGCGACCTCTGTGACTACCGTGCCACCAACAACCGATCTCTAACTGTCCACCGTTTGAGGCACGAAGGCCGCAAACCTTTCGCTTGTAGACTATGCCCGTACAAAACCGAGAGAATTGACTATTTAAGGATACACGATAGAAGACACAGTGGACTGAGACCTTATGCATGTACTCTCTGTGATTATAGAGCAGTCAATCATAGTAATTTGAAGAAGCATCGAACCAAACACACTAATATGGGAGAATACGAGGTAAGTTCCATGGTAATGTTAACAGAGAATGAGAATAGATTACAGAATCTGATATGTAAACTGTATGAGAGATGTAAAGAGAAAGATGGGAACGTATGCAGATAACATATGTTAGTAGTGTTACCGGAGAACGAAGATGAATTACAGAATCTGATTTGTAAACCGTACGAGAGATGTAAAGAGAAAGATGGGAATGTATGCTGATTATTGTATGCAGATAACATGGTAGTGTTGGTGGAGAATGAAGATGAATTACAGAATGTGATATGTAAAGAGAAATATGGGAATGTATGCAGATAACATGGTAGTGTTGGTGGAGAATGAAGATTAATTACAGAATGTGATATGTAAAGAGAAAGATGGGAACGTATGCAGATTGTTGTATGCAGATAACATGGTAGTGTTACAGGAGAACGAGAATGAATTACAGAATTTGATATGTAAACCGTATGAGAGATGTAAAGAGAAAGATGGGAACGTATGCAGATAACACGGTAATGTTACCAGAGAATGAGGATGAATTACAGACTCTGACATGTAAAGAGTATGAGAGATATAAAGAGAAAGATGGGAACGTATGCAGATAACATGGTAGTGTTGGTGGAGAATGAAGATTAATTACAGAATGCGATATGTAAAGAGAAAGATGGGAACGTATGCAGATAACATATGTTAGTAGTGTTACCGGAGAACGAGGATGAATTACAGAATCTGATATGTAAACCGTATGAGAGGTGTAAAGAGAAAAATGGGAAAGTATGCTGATTGTTGTGTGCAGATTACATGTTGGTGTTGGTGGAGAATGAAGATGAATTACAGAATGTGACATGTAAACCATATGAGAGATGTAAACAGAAAGATGGGAACGTATGCAGATAACATGGTAGTGTTGGTGGAGAGTGAAGGTGAATTACAGAGTTTGATAATTAAATTGTATGAGAGATAGAGAAAGATCTGAGAATGAATGTTGCAAAATTCAAAGTAATGGTGATAGAAAAGTGTGCAAGGAAAAGTAAATGTGATATGTGGGTGAAACAATAAAAGATACAAGCAAGTTGAAGAATTCTTATATTTAGATAGTATTTTTTCAATAGATGGTAGAGTTACGAGATATATTGAACGACGTGTAGCGATAGGAAATAAAGTCAATGGGACACTAAAACATATATACTCGAACCAGATAGTATCAAAATCTGCTAAGATGATAGCCCACAACAGTATTTTAGTATCAACTTTTATGTATGGGAGCGGAACGTAGACATAGAAAAAAACTGGAAAGAGCCTAATGCATGAATTTAGAAGAGTACATGGGGTGACAATGTATGACAGAATGCAGAATGAAGTGATTAGGGATGAATGTGAACTTAACATTGACGTGTTGAGTGAGATAAACAACAGTACTTTGAGATGATTTGGGCACTTGGAATAAATGAATGAAGAAAGTGCCCCATTGACTTTCCGCTATATATTTTAATGCTCCAAAGCACCTAAATAAATAAAAATAAAATTGAAACATGGCATAAAGTTAATATATGTATTATCTTATTTAGTGTGAAAGCTGCGGCAAGTTCTATAAGAGCAATCAAGACCTGAAGTGGCACACCCTGAGGGTGCACCAGCAGGTGAAGATGTTCTACTGCAGGCCGTGCGGCACCAAGTACGTGGGAGAGGAGGCGCTCAACAGGCATCTGCTTAAGAAACACAACACCAATAACAGTGCTTGATTTGTCTGGGATCCAAATCAATATGGTATTGAAAAACAATCCAATATGCGGGACAAGAATTGGATGCTCATCCTATACAATACGATAGATAGGCTATCCCTTATGATGGAGTATAATTGTTAACCCATTTTGTGGATGGAAGATGCCCGTCCGTGTGTTAGTGTGTTGTGTTTCAGCAAACACACAGTCTTCACAGATTAAACTCGCAAAGTTCGAATATATACAAATCAGCCCAAGTATGTATTTGTAAAAAGTTGAAGAAAAATACCATTTTTACACCATCTGGTGACCGGAGACGAAAAGTGGGTGCTTTATGACAATCATCAATGTAAAGAACAATGGTTGTCAAAGAAGCAGGTAACAAAACTAACAGCAAAGCCTAACTGAAAAGATTCTTTCGTGTATATGGTGGGGTTGTATAGGAATCGTTCATTATAGAATGTTTAATCGTTCATTATGGAATGTCAAAAAAGCAGGTAACAAAACTAACAGCAAAGCGTAACTGAAAAGATTCTTTCATGTATATGGTGGGGTTGTATAGGAATCGTTCATTATGGAATGCCAAAGAAGCAGGTAACAAAACTAACAGCAAAGCGTAACTGAAAAGATTCTTTCATGTATATGGTGGGGTTGTATAGGAATCGTTCATTATGGAATGTTTAATCGTTCATTATGGAATGTCAAAGAAGCAGGTAACAAAACTAACAGCAAAGCGTAACTGAAAAGATTCTTTCATGTATATGGTGGGGTTGTATAGGAATCATTCATTATGGAATGTTTAATCGTTCATTATGGAATGTCAAAGAAGCAGGTAACAAAACTAACAGCAAAGCGTAACTGAAAAGATTCTTTCATGTATACGGTGGGGTTGTATAGGAATCGTTCATTATGGAATGTTTCCACCTAATCAAACATTACCCTCGGATTCTTTTTAAAAAGGGGTGATAAAAATGTAACAGAAAGATGCCAAAAAGACATATTTAACATTTTAGATTGTAATAAAAAAAATTACAATCAGATTGTTCCATTAAGAAAATGACATATACACATATGTTAAGGCAATCGAAAACAAAATGCATTTGAGAGACAACCTATTAAAATCTCGTAACATCATCTCATCCGAGATTAGGAGCCCCCACCATTAGGAGGCCGAGTCCAACTGCAAAAATTCCAGATGTTTTTCAGTCCACACCCTTGTACTCGTAATATTAGATTTACTGTTAACAAAAAGAGAGAAATAAACAAAAGATTGTAATTTAATAATGCCATAACTATAAATAATATAAAAAATAAGAGTCTGAATTTTGACAAAAGAAAATCACAAACCATTTAAAAGGTGTTATTCATTCCAGCATTTGCTGGCTGAGTATGAAAAAGACCCTTTGAATAATGTTAGTCTGCCAGGATTTTATAAAATGAAGTATTAATATGTTATTTATAGTTAAGGATTTAACGTTGTGGAGGTTTAAAGACATTGTAATTTATTTTTATCAAACACTGTTTATTCCACTTTTTTGTGACGGTATAACCCTACCGGTTTCAAGACTTTCACCTCATCTTCAGGGGAGCGCAAACAAGACTGAAGATGAGGTGAAAGCCTTGAAGCCGGTAGGGTTATACCGTCACAAAAAAGTGGAATAAACAGTGTTTGATAAAAATAAATTACAATGAAGTATTCATAAATAAAAATGGTTTTTACTATGTAGAATAGCATTTTTCTGCATTCAGAGTCAAGACAATTCATTGTATCAATTTAATAACTGATTAAGGTCATTTTGTGTTGAAATAAAATAAAAACACTTGCAAATCTTTTTTTTTTTTATTGGAGTTTTATCTACTAGTTACAATTTTTAAATAATATCAAATACATGAGATTTACAATCAGATCTTTTTGTACAAGGGCATATATTAAGAACACATTTTGTTAGAATAAGGGCAAACCATAAAATCTCAAATACAATATAATAAATACAATATAACATAAAAGGAAAAAATAAGTAAAATAAAAACTTATTTTATATTTTTGTGTTCACCACAGGTTTAATTTAGGTTCACAACTAGTTTCGAAGGCCACCGTCTTCTTCGTCAGGTGAATATAAACTAAGTTGCCTAAATATATTCTGTACAGGTGAATATAAACTAAGTTGCCAAAATATATTCTGTACAAGTGTAAATAACCTAATATAAAAGAGGTGAGGTAGGGGAGTGAAGTGGGGAGAGATGTAATACAATGGTGAATGGAGCGGGGAAAAAATATGTGAAAGTGAATGTGAATCTTTAAGACAGGGGGGGATTTTAAATAGGAAACATATTAAGCAGAGGGCTATTATGAAAATTGGTTTGGTTATTGATGATATTAAGACTTAATTTTATAGACCACAAAGTGAAACTATAGTCTTTTCGAAGATTCAAGAAACAATATAATAAATATAATCAAATACTAGGTTAGTCAAAAAGTTTTGAAAGCCGAAATGAAAATACATTTTTTTTTGGGGGAAATCACTTTTATTGCTCAGTATAGTCTCCCATAAGATCAATACTTTTGGTCCAACGATCTTCCAACTTTGTTGTTTCATCGCGGAAGTGACTTTCTGGAAGGCCTGCAAAATACTCCTCTACGACGGCTATAACCTCTTCGTTTGATGAAAAATGCTTTCCACGAAGGAATTTTTTGAGGTGTGAGAACAGCCAAAAGTCAGAGGGAGCTAAATCTGGATGGAATAGGGTGGATGCTGCAACAATTCGTACCCCAATTCACTGTTTTTTGCGATGGTTTTTTGAGCTGTGTGAGCAGGTGCATTGTCTTGATGAAAAATGATTTTTTTCTTCTGAAAACCGGGTCTTTTTTCACAATTTTTTTCATCCAACTGGTCCAAAAGGTCACAATAATAATCAGAGTTGATTGTCTTACCAGTTTGGAGATAATCTATCAATAAAATTCCTTTTGCATCCCAAAAAACTGACGCTAACACCTTCTTGGCCGATTTCTGGACACGAACTCGCTTCGGAGCCAAAGTGCCTGGTTCACACCACTCCTTAGCCTCTTGTTTTGATTCAGGATCATGGTGGTAGACCCAAGTCTCATCCATAGTGATGAATGGACGCAGAAAATCCTTTTTATCTTTTCGAAATTGCTCCAAATGTTGCTCAGAAAGTCGCATTCGAACGTGTTTTTGTTACATTGTTAGCAAATGCGGCACCCATTGTGCTCACAGTTTTTTGAAACCCAAAACTTCAGCCAAAATATGCCATGTTGTTCAATGTGAGATGCCTATGGTGTCAGCTATCACATCCACAGTCGATCGATGATCTTCCAAAACCATATCCTGTATTTTCGCTATGATTTCTGGTGTTGATGCACTTTTGGACGTCCTGAGCGTGGATCGTCTTCAACGCTTGTACGGCCACGCTTAAACTCCAAAACCCATCGGTGAACGGTTGGAAATGAAGGAGAAGACTCTTTTAATACTTTCACCATCTTTGCATGGATCTCAGTAGCCGATAAACCTTCCAAAACAAAGAATTTAATCACTGCATGATATTCACATTTTTCCATTGTTAAAAAATACACTGACACGTCAACTTCAAATGGCTTGTAAACAAATAATGAATTGACAGATCGAAATGAAATTTTGAGTATGTTCTTATGAAAGATGAAATATTAAAATGGCGTAGAAATTTTGGTTTTCTACTGCTCCATAGATGTCGCTTTCAAAACTTTTTGACTAACCTAGTACAATATAAATACAATCAAATACAATATAAATATGTTTAATTTTTACTCAGTTTAGCCCGCTAACACGGGATGCGTATTATAAGTATATATAAAAAAATACATCAGTTTCAATGTTCTATGTCTTAAACTGCAATAAAATTTTAACAAACTTTATGATTGGTGTTGAACTTTATGTCAAAAAGTTTCGATGCATCAGTTCTTACACTATAAAGAGGCCACTCTCTTACCCCTAAAGTTTTTTGAATTATGTGATGGAGAGGGTGACTGAGGTCGTGGATCTGGGCATTACATTCAACTAGTTGATTTTTATACCTGTTTGGCTCCCATGACATATCAGGTCTGTTAATATGAAACCGGAATTCTTTTATAGAAAATACACATTTATTGTATGAAAATGGTAAAAAATATTTTATTCAAAGTATTGCCCATCGCTAGTTACACATTTTTCTCATCTCTCTGGCAATTTGTGGATGACACGCCAAAAAAACTGTTGCTCTTTTGAGGCAAACCGATCATCGAGCCATTTTCGTAAGAAGTGAAGCGCTGCTCAGCAAGTGCGTGTCCCATCGATGCAAATAAGTAGTAATCGGATGGAGCCAAGTCTGGTGAGTAAACCGCATGCGAAAGTATTTGCCAACTAAACACCTTAATCGTTTCCTTGACCGGTTTTACTGTGTGCGATGGTGCATTATCATGAAGCAAAATCACTTTGTGTTGCCTCTTTTGATATTTTGGTAGTTTTTCATGCAATGCTTGGTTCAAATCCATCATTTGTTGTCGGTAGCGTTCAGTATTAACGGTTTCGACAGGTTTTAGCAGATCATAATAGATAACACCCTTCTGATCCCACCAAACACACAGCATTGTCTTCCGTCCATAGCGATTTGGCCTTGCAGTAGATGTTGCTGGTTTGCTTGGAGTTACCCATGATATTTTACGCTTAGGATTCTCGAAATATGTCCATTTTTCATCGCCAGTCACAATTCGATGGAGAAATGATTTTCTTTTGTACCTGATGAGCAGCATTTCGCAAGTGGTTTTTTGGTTTTCCTGCTGTCACTTTCGGTTTTCATTCAGTTCATGTGGAACCCATTTTCCCACCTTTTGGATCTTTCCTATGGCTTTCAAACATATGGAGACGGCTTCTCGTGTCACATTTAATTGATCCGCGAGTTGTTGCATTTGAGCATCATCCTCATCCAACAATGCTTGCAATTCGGCGTCTTCAAACATTCTCGGTGGTCTTCCACGTTCTTCATTTCTCACGTCAAAATCGCCACTTTTGAATTTTTTAAACCACTCAAAGCAATGCTCACCGTATGGTATTTTACATAACAATCCCCAACGTGAAGATTCCATTATATTCTACCTCTTTTGAGAGTTAAATTTCTTCTATAATTGTCATTTTCAGCTATTTCTCCATCGTCACTCTTTATAACTTTTCTTGCAACCCCTCTAGAGAATCCATAACTATTATGCATAACTCTAGATGTATCATAATCCACAATTTCTTCCATAGGTCCAAGATGAGAGCCCTGTGGCACTCCGGAGTTATCTTGGTTAGATTCCTCTACATAATTGTTGTCTGCTGTTTGAACTTGATCTGTACTGTTCACCACTCCGTGACACCTTTTCATATGCCTTCTTAGTTCTCTTTTCCTAGCGTACGCGCAGTCACACATACTGCAAATGTGTGGTTTGAGACCCATGTGGAAAGACGAGATGTGATGAGTTAGTGAAGGCTTAAGTCCAAAACGTTTATCACAGAGTTGACACTGTAAAAAAAAACATTTATTATTTTTATTGTAGATATGAATATCATGTACATAAATCTATACAAAAACGTTATATAACAGAATGAGGAGATTAGGAAAGAATGTGGATTGAAAGAAGATGCAGCGCTTAAGATGAAGGAAAGAAATGGTTATATACGAGGCGTATCCAGAAAGTAAGTGTACTGAGGCTCTCACGACCGGATGGATTTTATTTTCGACATGTTGGCTACACTTCCGTGTAGCCTGACCCTTCCCCTCCGCAACGAGACCGGTTCGAGGTCAGTATGTTGAGAAGTGTCGACGCGACAACACGTTTCGTGAAAAATGTCAATCCCATCTCCCGCCAAGTTGAATCGAGTGGAGGCCGGGCAAGAGTTTTTGAGGCGCTGCAAACTCTATGGAGATGAATTTCTCCGCTCCATCGTTACTGGAGATGAAACTTAGGTTGCACACTACACGCCTGAAACCAAAAGGCAGTCTCAACAGTGGCGTCACACCTCTTCACCCTCCGCCAAAAAGTTCAAAACCACAATTTCAGCCAAGAAAATCATGGCATCCGTGTTTTGGGACTGTCAAGGCATCATTTTAACTGAATATATGCCTCAAGGGGAGACCATCAACTCTGCAAGATACTGTGAGACCCTAAAAAAATTGCGGAGGACGATTCATAACAAGAGGAGAGGCATGCTGACAAAGGGTGTCTGCCTGTTGCACGACAATGCCAGACGGAACTGCTCGCCTCGTTTAAATGGGTTGTCCTGAACCATCCCGCGCATTCCCCTGACCTAGCACCTTCAGATTACTATCTCTTTACCTCCCTGAAGCTGCACATGGGTGGAAAAAGGTTTTCAACCGACGAGGAGGTAAAGGAAGAGGTGGAGAAGTGGACGGAAGGGTTGGCGGGAAACTATTTCGAGGAAGGCATCAAAAAGTTGATACCCCGCTTCACCACCTGCATTGAGAGGAATGGCGACTATGTCGAAAAATAGCTTACATATGTACTACGGTAACCACGTAATTTTTTTGTTTAAATAAAAAAAATTGTAACCTACAAAAATTCAGTACACTTACTTTCTGGATATGCCTCGTAGTATCAGCCAGAATATAACAAAATGTTTTATAACTAGGACTTCTGTTTTTTTATTTGAGGATTAATATAATACGAGGACAACGACGGAGATCCACTTATTTTTATCTTCATAGCATTAATCTTTTATCCTTCTGCCAAGGCCAAGTTTAACTTTCTTCATCAAGGTGGGTACCAACACTATTATGTATTGCGATTTTTGTTGTAGCACAGTTGTATTATTACAATACATACAAGGTCTGTAAATATGAAACTGGAATTTGCTCATAGATGGCTTTAGTTGTCAATGTATTGTGACTGTCAAACCGCGTCATTGGAGCCTTTTTCTTGTGTTTACATTTGTCAAAGACTTTTAAATCACAACAATACAAGTTTAATACAACTACATATGTTTCCATAGCGTTGAACATGTCTGTTTTTGTACCCGAAAACTACGATTTGCGGACAGCATTGATTTTCTGTTACCATTTGAAGAAAACTGCTGCAGAATCGTATCGAATGCTTTTCGAAGCTTACGGTGAGCATACTCTTGGTAAATCACAGTGCTTTGAGTGGTTTGAAAAATTCAAAAGTGGCGATTTTGAAAATGTACGAAAATGGCTCGATGATTGGTTTACCTTAAAAGAGCAACAGTTTTTTTGGCGTGGAATCCACAAATTGCCAGAGAGATGGGAAACATGTGTAGCTAGCGATGAGCAATACTTTGAATAAAATATTTTTTACCATTTTCATACAATAAATGCGTATTTTCTATAAAAAAAATCCGGTTTCATATTTACAGACCTGATACATAGATGTCACTATTTTTCATTTAAAATATCAAAAGAATAAACTGTGTTAAATTAAATTTGACTAAATGAAGACTGGATAAATGGAGGGAATATTGTATATAAAAAAAATAAAACAAATCAACAACCAGACCCCACGTTGGGTGACACTTACTTGATATTCCTTGAGAGCATCATGAGTTCTACGATGCCTGACAAGTGTACTGCTTGACGTCCAGTGGCGGCCGCATACATCGCAAGTATACGGAAACTCATTAGTGTGACGGCGCTCGTGGACCACCAGGGCAGAGCGCAACTTGCTGCTGTAGGGGCAGTAGGAACACTTGTGCTTTTTAACATCGGAGTGTACGACGCGATGAGTGTAGAGAGTGGCTGATGTTGAGAAACCTTTACCACAAATCTAAAACGGAAATATACAATTACTAATGATGAAAGGATACGAGTTTTCAAATATAATTTACTTGACGTTTGCTCGATACTTTGCATACGGGAGACTAGAATTACTGTCAAGAGTATGTTATGTCACTCATAGGAAGCGGAAGACTGTAATTTCAAGTTACCAGTGACTGTGACAATAGCAGGAATCAAAGATTACAGTCACATCTTTTTGAACTGTGACAGTTTGAATTTTATGCTGCCATCTGTTTACGTCAATCCTTACCATTTAGTGCTGGAACGTTCATAATAAGGTCCACAAATTTCCAGTACTGGGATATAAAAAAGGTGAAACAGAAAAATGTATTTTTCAATATAATACATCTGTAAATCAACATACTTTTCAGAATGATTCACTATTTAAACCCCTGAAACCAAACAAGTCTTGTTTGTGCTATCCTGATGATGAGGTGAAAACCTTGAAACCGGCAGGGTTATACCGTTATATAAAATGGTATAAACAGTGTTTATTAAACAAATTACAAAGTATTTAAACCTCCACAGTGTTAATGGCTTAACTATAAATAATATTATATAATCAAGTATATTTATTTTAGTGCCACATTGACTTTTTTCCTATCGCTACATGCCCTTCAATATCCCTCTTGACTTTTTCATAATCTGAGAAAATACTACCCAAATAGCAGAATTCCTCAACTTGATCCAATCTTTCATTATTCCCCCATATGTCACATTTACTTTTCTTTTCACAATTTTCTGTCACAATCACTTTGGATTTTGCAACATTCATTAATACTTACATGGGTTTGCCTTGAATGACTAAGAAAAAATTTGATGAACAGTTCGTAAAAAATATATTTTAACCATTCCTTCCCTGTGTTGGGTATCTTCTAAACGTTGCTTCTAATAACCATCAATATCTCTATAAATATAATAAATACAAGGTTAAGATTTTAGGTATTCCTCCATAATATATTTACGCATTGATTTAAAAAATAATATTAATAATAATCAGAATTTATCGACTATATCGTAGGTGTTTTGTAAAGATCGAACACAAATTCGCATTTAAACGCTGCGAGTGCCTCGTCTTGACGATAGGTGAAGAGTATGCGGGAAGCGCGACACTATATTCGCATCTCACTCTTGCATACTCCACTGAATAGCGAGGAGCTCAATCGTCGCAAACGTAAGCCACGCCGGGATACCGCTCCGCGCCGCAGTATCTTCTGGACTTGCAATTAGATTAGACGTACGCCCGTTCCGTGAGCGTTGCCAGATGGTTTTTTAATGTTTTCAGCAAATAAATCTCAATTATTATAATTTTTAACTTCAATTGTAATTAATTAAGGGGATTATCTATGAATGTTCTTATTTTTCCGATTTAAAATCGCTAATTTTTTATCGCGTACTCACTACCCAACACCGGAGCACGCGTTTCAATTTTAACACCGTAAGGGAAGGGTTAAGACTCACCTCGCATACATAAGGCCTTTCGCTGCTGTGCTTGGATCGGACGTGTGCCTTGACGCAGGGTCGACTGCGTGAAGTATAAGCGCAGTGTGGACACTTGTGCAGTGGCTCCAACTCAAGTGTCCGTGCAGGCGGCGGCTGCGTGCCCCCGCGGTGCACTCTCAGGTGAGCGTCGAGATCTGTACGCTCGTCGAATCTTCTTTCACATTTTCTGGAAAGGTGTAACACTAACAATTAAATTATTTTATAGACGATTTAAAATATACACGTATATGTATATATATATATACGAGTATATACATGATTTACGAAAGTTTTACATCATACATATCATCACATTACTTCCCTGTCAGAGTAGGCATAGAGAACAGAGCGCCACACATCTTTAGCCTCTTCCACATCTATACGACTTTCTACATTTCCTTCTTTCAGAATATCATTCACTTGTCTAACCACACCTTCCTTGGTCTCACTCGTCCTGGTTCCACTCATATTCACACTATATATCTGTTTTGTTAGACTTCATTCATTCGTTCCACATGCCCAAACCATTTCAGTCAATCTTCTTCATCTTACTCAACACATAATTCTTAAGTTTACATTAATCCCTTATCACTTCATTCCGTATTCTGTCATATATTGTCACTCCATGTATTCTTCTCAGTGCACGTATTTCTAGAGCATTTATTCGGCTTCTCTCAGCCTTGTTCCACATCCACGGTTCACTCCCATACACCAATCCTCATAAATTAGAGGATTTGTTAAGGCGGATAATTTATTCTGAAATAGCTAATCATTGTCACCGTGAAAACTGAACATTTTCTATCGATGATGCCAAATTCTTGCATATCAGTAGTAACGGAACTAAATTGGACAGATTAGAGGCCCTAGAAATTTCCAAGTCAGTGCATCGAGGTGAACATCTGGCAAACACATATATCCCAAGAATCTCTCCGCTACTCGCCGAGATTGTCCCATCCCTCCCTCCACCCCCACTCATCAACCTGAATGTTTACAGTTAGAGGTGTGTATCTTGGTACCAGTTCAAACAGAATTCAGTCTTGTTTGTGCTCCCCTGATGATTAGGTGAAACCGGTAGGGTTATACCGTTACAAAAAAGTGGAATAAACAGTGTTTGATAAAACAAATTACAATGTCTTTAAACCTCCACAATGTTAATGCCTTAACTATAAACAATAAATCTATTTACATATAAAACAAACAGGGTGACATAAGGCATCCTTGCTTTGAAAAGTGTTATAAATGCAAAGCAATACAATCAGTATTGCAAGTATTCAGGATAATAAAAAAAAATCTCACCTGCATTGATATTTGGTTCCTGGAGGCATATTAGGGCAATCATTTTTCTCATGTTGCAGCCTGCTGTATCTCGTCTTGAAAATTTCCTCGCATGCATAACATTTATAATCCTTATTTCTCTCGCTATCTCCATGCTCCACGAGCATATGTCTATCCAAAGTAGACTTCCTATAGAACTGTTTGCCACAAAGCAAACAACCGTAGCAACTGAGATCTCCTTTCATTAATTTAAATCTAGACTCCTTATTCAAAACTGATTTCAATGACATATTTGATTCGTCGACCTTTTTCGATTCTTCGTCTAATTTTTTACTGACAAAATATTGTAAAGGTACGTCTAAACTGTTATCATCGTCTTTGGATAAATCCTCATCCTCGGTCGAACCTTTATTTGAATTATCCTTTTTTATCATCCGTGAACAACGTTCATTTGTTTCATCCATAGATATAATATTATCGTCTATAGTTTGCGATTGTTTGAAAATATTTCTAGTTTTTGTTTTTTTTGTACGATTTGTTTCATCCGTGGATATTTCGTCCATTGATTCGAAATAAGCGTCTTCGAAATTGTCTATGCAATCGAAATCGGTGATTTTTGAGCTAATTTTCGAGTCTGTATTAGAAAATGTATCGGCATGATCAAATATCTCATTTTTGAAATTTAAATCCATAAAATTTTCATCCACAACGACGAATTCCCAAGGTTCGTGTTCTGTTTTTATGTTGGTTTTATTTTTACGCGCAAAAGATAAATTCTCTGTGGTAAATTCAAAATTGGAATTGTCTAGATTAAATTTTTCTACACTATAACCGTTTTCTTTAGCTTTAATCAGAATATTTCTCAATTTTCTATCGTTATTCTCACTCAGTAATCTAAAATGATGAGATATATACAGTAAATTAACGCATTTCTCACATATATTGCTTGGTAAACCATCATTAATGTCCATATTTATGCTAGAACATAACCTAACTTTTGTAGACAAATCGATCATTTCTAAGGGTTTATATTTATCTCTATATTTAAATATAGATTGTAATTGTCCTCTTTTCAAACAAATTCTACAAATAAACTCGAATTCTAACGCTTCAGGGTGATAATTTGGGTTGTGTAATGTCAAAAGAGACATTTTGATTTTTCTTCGGTGAAACTTTTTAATATGAAGTCTTCAATATTCTCATTGATTATTCCTTTCAATATCATAAACACATACTGTCACGAGATTTAATATTTTTTATAACGACTCTTAAATAAATTAAACAAAACTGTCAAAACTTATTTACACCCAATACTGACAAATGACATTTGGAATTTTGTTGCCATTAGTTAAAAACATTAAAATTAGGTTAACAAAAAATATTACGTAAGCACCAACATATTATTTTTTAAAGCACCATTACTGCGCATATAATTTTATAATTGAAGAGTTAATATTTAATACAACGACAAAGCTATACCACAATGCGATCAATGTAAACAAACGTGACATGACAGACAATTTTGGTGTTGCCAAGCTATAATTTTTTTAGTTCCAATTTTATTAATTTCTACTCTTTTTTGCCAGACTGTACTAGGTGTATTTTAGCTGGTTAAAATATTTTTTCTACAATCTTATAGCCAATAAAAACTTATGTACTTTTTTTAACTTTATGGATATATAATATCTATTTAATTTGCTTCTTGATGATTTTTTATATAGTTGGTTATTACTTCACTGGGTCATATGTTGTATATTTTATAAACAATTATTTTGGACATATTATGTAACATAAATACTATTTTTGCGTATTCCTGTTTTATATAGTGATTTTTAAATAAATTATAATGTATAAAGTATATATTTTTATTGTAACAGTAGACAGTATTATTAGTGCATTTGTCAGAAGCAATTACTTGTAAGTCACAATATTGTTACTTTAGTGGAAGCAATACCTAGTATCCCACATAAGTAAAAAAATATATAAAAGTAGGTAACTAATATTAAAAGTATTTATATAAAATGTACAAAAATCCTAACATAATTAAACGAAACATAATTAAAAATGTAAATATTATGAAGTTTTTTGTCTCCCTTGTTAAATCTGTTAAGTGGCTTACGATGTATTGCTTTATCATGAGCGATATGCAGATCTAATGGTCGCAGTCACCACTTTACTATCCTTTAATACATTTATTTTTGTAATATTTTAAATCATGCAATAACAGTGGATACGAATCTTGAGCTAAAGCGTCTTTGAAAAGAATGCTCTCTAAACGACGACATATAAATTGTTCTTATATTATTATTTATCAAAGTTTAATCCACCGTCTAACCGATTTATATTGACGCTTCTAAATGTTAGTCTATGGTAGTCAGCCATCTTGTATCATTTTCATTCCAGCAATTTGCCTCTGCCGGCATTAGTTATATTATTTGATAATTGTTAAATAATTCCGCAAAACTGTCTAACAGTAAGTGTTATATTATGATAAAAAAATACGTCTCGATGTATCACGATCAACCTCTATTAATTTTATTACATCTTGATTTTAAAATAAGCGAGTTATTCGAAAGGTTTCAAGAACACTACAAAAATGTTTTTGTGACAATTACATTAAAATAATGCACTTTTGATGTTTGAATACAGTAGAAAATTGAATATTTATTCAATGATACATAATTTTTCTTTGATATGTATCAATATTTGTTTTATATCAGAATTCATCGTTTGGTTTGAAAATTTTGAGGTTAATATTTGACAGCCCTGTATGTACATAGTTCAAGCATTATTTGTATGGAAAACAAACGCTTATAGCAATGTACAATTAAATACCATATCGCTCATCATAAAGCACGATAATTATTCTGCGAAATTAATACATTAAATATAGGGTGTATCAAAAAAATAAATACACACTTTTACACCGTGCTGTTTACTTAAACATGGTGAAAATTTGCCGAATAAATTGATTGGACGTAGAGATAGCATTGAATACTTCTCTCGCTCCTCAGATGTCACGCCAATGCACTTTTTTTTTCATGGAGACTCATCAAAGATAAAAGTTGATGATAACTGGTAACATAATTGAGAGCAGCTATTGAAAGACGATGCTCACAAATACCTAAACAAATTATTCGTGATGTTGACAATACCACGTTATAAACAGTGCATGGATCAAAACGGCCATCATTTGAGGACTTGCGATAACTTAACAAAATAATTAACGTCTGTCTTCTTTGATTTGAAGTTTTAATATAATTTAATACTGAATTGAAAGATTTTGTTTCGGATATTTTTATAAATGAATATGACGATCCCAGTAAAATAATAAAATATTAGTAACCAGCAGTTACATACATACCATCAAACTATTTCCCTATTGAGATAGGCAGAGATGACAGAGCACCAGGCTTATCACAACACATTTTTCACTTATTGTACATCCATCCACTTTCTTATACAATTTCAATGTGATTTTTTTTATTTTCTCATTTGAAAATAACATTCAATTGATCCAACCATACTTTCCTTGGTCTTTCTCTACGACGCCTTCCATTCACAATTGCACTGCATATTTGTTTTGTTAATATTTTTTTATTCATTCGTTCATCTAAGGCAGAATTACCCAAACTTTTTCACCTCACGGCACCCTTTTCAAAAATATTTATGGTTCAACGACCCCCAACTAACAATATAATTGTATGTGTAATTTTTGTTATTTATTTTCAGTAATGGCTCGCGGTTCTCGAGGAGGAATCCGAGGCGGTGGAGGAGGGATGAGGCGAGGAGGGGGTGGAGGTCGCATGTTCCCTCCACGTATGGCAGCGCGTCCCCCTTTTGATTTAGCATTGTGCGATCTCTCCTTCCCGAGGGTTAAGCCTGCACCTGATGATTCTGCCTTTACACAGGTATAGCCATACTATACTTACAATTTAACTGAGTGGTTTAATATTACAAAAGAGGTGAAGCAGGGATGTATAATATCACCCTGGTTATGCAATATTTATATAAAGGGTAATGTGGGAACGTATGTGGATTGCTGTTAGAAGGTGACATGGTAGTGTTGGCGGTTTAGGGAAATGTCCCTTTAAGGTATATGATGAGATTTTGATTGTTGGTAAATAAATAAAACACGTTAAATCGCAATGCGGAAGGAGAGAGTGAATGAATACTTTATTTGATAGTACGTGAGTATTTATAATATTTCAGAATGGGCGCGGGAGTGCGCCCGCGATATACTTTTATCTCGCTTCTGTGCGTGCAGAAATGGTCAATTGAAGTATTGTAGATATCGTAAATAGTATTGTAGGTAACAATCTATTTACGGAACCGGCGAGACAGCGTGATGCGTTCTCTTTCTAGTATGGAATGCGACGCGATGCGCGGCCGGCCTCATGTCGGGCATGTGACCTTTGGACTGTTTACTATAATTTATCGAGGTGTCCGAAGTTCATTTCGTCGGTCATTGACCGTATGTATACGACAATATTTGGCGACGACCGTGGTTCCCACAGCGGAAAGTGAAGATGAATTGCAGAACTTGGAGAGTAAGCTGTATGAGATATGAAAATAGATAGATCTGAGAATGAATGTTGCTAAATCCAAAGTAATGGTGATAGAAATGTGTGAAAGGAAAGGTAAATGCGATATGTGGAGAATAATGAAAGATTGGAGCAAGTTGAGAAATTCTGATATTTAGGTAGTATTTTTTCAGATCATGGAAGAGTCAAGAGGGATATCAAACGGTGTGTAACGATAGGAAACAAAGTCAATTGGGCACTTAAATATATATACATATATTTCAACCTGAAATTTAAAAAATCTGTTAAAATATATTTATTCTGTCTCTCGTTTATTCTTGAGAATCCAAGTCTGCACCATTCATAATTATTGACAAAGATGAGAGACTTGACTAGGCGAATTTTCATCATAATGGTGATGGTTCGACTCTTCCATATTTTTTCCAGCTTTGACATGGCATGTTTTCCCATTCCAGTTCTTCTTTCCACCTCAGCCTCGCACCCTGCACTGTTGGTAATACTGGAGCCTAAGTAAATAAAGTCAGTGACCACTTCCAGACCATGATTCACATTATTTGTTCACAATATTAATATCTAGTAAAGTTATGGGTGCACAATATACTAATTACAACATTAATGTATGGTAGCGAAACAGTTTTTATGCTAACTGAGTTGTGTTGTGTTCTTAGAACAAACTGCCCAATAGTGTAGTGAGTGCTGTGACATTGAACAAGTGTATGAGATGTCTGGACAAGTTCCTACACACAAACCCAGGAGTGCTGTTCTGTTTCCTTTGCTTTTACCTCGCTGTCTCTCCATGAACATATGACAGGTAAACTTGATATAGATATTAACAGTATTCATGCTGCCTGGCTATAATGATAATACTGCCCAATAGTGTAGCGAGTGCTGTGACATTGAACCAGTGTATGAAATGTCTGGACAAGTTCCTACACACAAACCCAGGAATTCTGTTTTGTTTCCTTTGCTTTTCCCTTGCTGTCTCTCCATGAACATATGACAGGTAAATGAATCATGATCATTTGATGGATATTAACAGTTTTAATAATAATAAATTAACTTTCCAGGCTCTGCTAAAGAGACACACGGAACTGACACCCACGCCGGCAGAGCAGGCGGCTGTGATGAATTTGGTCAGCAAGATTGAAACAGTCGTTGAGAACCTAGCCGTTGTTCCAGGGGACTTTGCCGCTTTCGTAAGTTCAGCTATCTAGAGTGTGTGTGTTACGGATCATAAGGAAGACTATCGAATAGAAGACCTGGTAGAGAAGACTAAGGAAAGTATGATCAGATCAAGTGCAAGTTATTTTGAAAGAAGGAAATATAATAAAGCAGGGAAATGGTAGGAGTTGTATTAGAAGATTTATCGATGTGGAAGAGGCGAAAAATGTGTCGTAATAGAAAAGTCTGGCACTCTTTCCTATCTGCCCACCCCAACAGGAAGACAGCATGATTGTATAAATGTATATTTGGAATGAAGTTGGCAATGAAAATTCTGTTCTAACGACATCTCTTCGCGAAACATAAAACTACTTTTCGAATAGCATTAAATTTTAAATGTGTTGTGGACAGAGAAATAAAAAAATAAAAACCAACCATTTTTACCACCAAGCCACAGAGGTTGTCTTTTTTTTTTTAATAAAATATGCAATATTCATTAAAAATTAGAAATATAGTGAATTTTTTTATCCACTGCACGGATTACTCCTGTTACACAATGAGGGTCTGCTTCTACAGTTAGCTTATTCGTTAGGAAGAATATCAGCCAGGATTCTTCTCATACTGCTAGGCGGTGCCGAGACTATATACAGTGTCACTCAGTTGGTTCAATATCTCTATACCACGCGTGACTCAGTGTTTAGCCATGATATTCCTTCTGTAAGTTGGTATGTATTATAGAACAGAGGGTGATTCCTTGCCTTGCACGGCTATATTTATTAGGTACATATAACACATCGATCAATAAGTCCCTGGACTAACTACTAAAACAACATTTGTTTGCCAAAATTCTTCTTTATTCAGCAACATAGTCTCCTTCAAGAGTGATACATTCATTCCAACGCTTTCCTAACTTTTCTATGCCAGCCGTGTAGAACCATTTATCTTTGGTTTCAAAATAGGCGTTAGTTTCGGCAATCACTTCTTCATTGAAGCCAAATCTCTTTCCCTGGAGCATCTTTTTGAGGTCTGCGAACAGCCAATAGTCGCTGGGGGCCAAATCTGGAGAATACGGTGGGTGCGGAAGCAATTCGAAGTTCAACTCATGCAATTTGGCCATCGTTAACATCGACTTGTGACACGGTGCATTGTCCTGATGAAAGAAAACTTTTTTCTTCTTCATATGGGGCCGTTTTTTTGCAATATCTGCCTTCAAATGCTCCAATAACGCTATGTAATATTCGCTATTGATGGTTTTTCCTTTTCAAGGTGATCGATGAGTATTATACCATGCGCATCCCAAAATACGGAAGCCATAACCTTCCTGGCCGACTGTTGAGTTTTTGGTCGCTTCGGACGACTTTCGCCAACTGCTCTCCACTCAGCTGACTGCCGATTTGATTCCGGAGTATAGTGGTGGATCCAAGTTTCATCCATTGCCACATACCGATGCAAAAACTCCTGGTTCTTTCGCATAAACAGTGCCAAACAGCGCTCTGAATCATCGATACGTTGTTGTTTCTGTTCCATTGTGAGCAAACGCGGAACCCATTTCGAAAAAAGCTTTTACATGACCAAATGTTTATGCAAAATAGTGTAAACACTACCAAATGATATCTTCAGGATGTCAGCTATCTCACGCAACTTTACTTTGCGATTTTCCATCAATAACAGCCTCATTTGGACGACCAGAGCGTTCAGCATCATTTGTGTCTGTACAACCTCTTTTGAAACAGCATACCACCGACAAATGGTTGTTTTCGACAGAGCAGAGCCCGGATAACACTTATCAAGCCATTGCTGAGTTTGAATGGTATTTTTCCCATTAAAAAGCAATGTTTTATCAACACACGAAATTCGGTTTTTTCCATTGTTTTGGAAATAGCAAAAGTAGCGTCACTAAAACCACTATCTCAATGACACAATGTCGGTATGTCATGAAAGTTTGACACATAACTTCTAACTAACTAAGAATGGTATGGATTTGTTATTAGAGACGCCATCTGTTGGTTAGTCCCGGGACTGATTGATCGATATGTTAAACTTAGTGCTTCTAGAATCACGGGACAGTTAAATCAATCAATATCAGACTAGACCACAAATTTTATAGTGTAAAAAGTATAATAATGACAACAGACAAGGTCTGACGTCACCGGTGAAAGAAAATGATTCGTCGTACGGTAAATATATTTATAAAGCAGCTTAAAATCTGGATTTCAGCTCAGTAAGGTGTCAGTATTTTCGTAAAAAGAACTTCAATTGCAGCAAAACTATCCTGTGACGCCGCCACCAAATTGAATAGCCAATTGGCTCGAAGATTTAAGGCTGAATGGAGAGCTCTTCAAAAATTATTGACTTGATTATCATCGTAGTACAACAAAATGTTATCTGGGCGTTGATCCAGATGGCTGTGAAAATTACAACAGGGCGAAGGGACAAGATTGAAGCTAAAACAACTAACTCAGCTTGTAATTTTACAAGTTTCTTGTAGGCCCACTCGGTAAAATTTTTTGTTCCACAGTGAAGCAGTTGCAACTAATTATTTGTACAACTCTTGCATAACAAGAGTGCACAGATTGAGTAATTAATATGGGCATTGTATGGGATTTTAAGTAAAGAAGTTGTTCTTGCTGGGACGAATTGATTGATTTGATTTGTTGTGTTGTTCGACTTGTCCAGTTTTTTCCTGTTGTATAACATTGGTTATATGTCAATGTTAGATTTTATAAATTGTTGTTTTTAAATTTTTGTGTCAAGAAAGATAATTTTAATGTTGAAATAAATAAATAAAAACTAATTATTAAGGCCAGATAGAAATTAGGGATTCCAATAGCTTGGATACACTCCATCGGAAGCCTAGATGTGCCCTGATGCAAGGAAAAACTTTAAATGTCTGTCTTTTCGAATAATTAAAATGAGATATTCTCTTTTCCAGCAACTGTTGATGGTCCGGCATGTGGGCGCCTTCAAGCAGGGCACCATGGTGAAAGGGGACAAGACTGCCGACCTGGTGTTTATCCTCAAGACCCTCCCAACCAAAGAGGCGGTGGACGGACTCTCCAGTAAGGTAAGGGAACACTATACTAATCCTCTCCAATCGTTAACACTTGTCGGGATTGCTATTCCAAAAAATCAGGAAAGCCACTGGTAGCAGTGCTGAAAGGTCCAGTCAGTTGAATGACCCTAGACATCCTGTGCATAACCACCAACCCCCAGCCCCTAGGTTGAAATCCAGGCATAGCTTCACTAGGACCACTTAACTTCTGGAACAACCACCTTTTGCAGATAATCTTAATAATAATAGTATATACATACATACCATCACACCATTT